>CAKOAT010945154.1:113287-127168 GCA_932364175.1 Eruca vesicaria subsp. sativa | reverse complement strand
TCTCAAGGCATGAATCGAGATCCTAAAGGCATGTCTCTTCGTCTATATCTAAACGCTCACTCGATTTACTAAACATCCTAAAACGGGCAAACGAACAAGGCGATACACTAAGGGAAAAAGGAATGCGAGACGACAACTCGCGGACCTCCCTCAATATCAACTCATAATCTTCCCGCTACATTCATACGAATAAAAACACTCTTAAAAACGCAAACTGATTTTTAATAAAGCTGCAAAAGCGGCAGGGACTCAGAGCCGCACACGGCCAGTCCGAAAACTATAACAGCCACGCTAGGCCAGAACAAACGGCCTACGAGGCTAGTCTCAAGGCCGGCAAAGGTCCACATGCCATCGACATCAATATGCTTGATAACTCCTACACGACACATAACTAGACTATAAAGGTCTCACTGCGAAACAGGTCATACGAACCTTAATTCCGAAACGAACTACGAAAGGCTTGATCCCCTCAAAAGGGTACGTAGGCAGCCTTCACAAGGCGCAGCCCTAATTTTAAACGCTTTCCGCTCCCTGGAAAGTGGAAAGTTCACTTTCAACGGACCTTTCCGGCCATTAATTCCGCCTAACTTAACTAAAGCTGGTTAACCACTCGCAAGAACCTTACGCTAATGGCTCAAGATTATTACGAGCTGGGGGGCTAACTGTTGGGGTCAAAATCGGTACGACAGAATCAACGGCCGAAACTCCCCGCAGAAATATAAAAGGAATCGTTTTATAAAACCCAAAGAATCGTTTTATAAAACTCGAGGATCGTTTTATAAAACTCAAGGATCATTTTACAAAACTCGAGAACCGTTTTATAAAACTCGAGGTTCGTTTTATAAAACCCGAGGATCGTTTTGTAAAACTCGAGAATCGTTTTATAAAACTCGAGGATCGTTTTATAAAACTCGAGGATCGTTTTATAAAACTCGAGAATCGTTTTATAAAACTCGAAGAATCGTTTACAAAACTCGAGAATCGTTTTATAAAACTCGAAGAATCGTTTTATAAAACTCGAGAATCGTTTTATAAAACTCGAGGATCATTTTATAAAACTCGAGAAGCCGTTTTATAAAACTCGAAGATCGTTTTATAAAACCAGAGGATCGTTTTATAAAACTCGAGAAGCCGTTTTATAAAACTCAAAGGTCGTTTTATAAANCTCGAGAATCGTTTTATAAAACTCGAAGAATCGTTTTATAAAACTCGAGAATCGTTTTATAAAACTCGAGGATCATTTTATAAAACTCGAGAAGCCGTTTTATAAAACTCGAAGATCGTTTTATAAAACCAGAGGATCGTTTTATAAAACTCGAGAAGCCGTTTTATAAAACTCAAAGGTCGTTTTATAAACCCCAAAAATCGTTTTATAAAACTCGAGAAGCAGTTTTATAAAACTCGAGAATTGTTTTATAAAACTCAAAGAATCTTTTTATAAAACTCGAAGAATCATTTTATAAAACTCGAAGATCGTTTTATAAAACCCGAGAATTGTTTTATAAAACTCGAAGAATCGTTTTATAAAACTCGAGAATCATTTTATAAAACTCGAAGAATCGTTTTATAAAACTCGAAGAATCTTTTTATAAAACTCGAAGAATCATTTTATAAAACTCGAAGAATCATTTTATAAAACTCGAAGATCGTTTTATAAAACTCGAGAATCGTTTCACGAAACCGCGAAAAACCGAAACAGCTGTAAAACGCGAACTAGTCGCAACTAGTTCGCCCACCGGCAAACTAAGCCAAGCTGGCTTAGTTCGCCTTGGACGAACTACTGACCTAGCCCCACTTAACTAGTTCGCCATATGGCGACCTGGCCAAGCTGAACTAGCTCGCCGTACGTCGAGCCGACCATCCCGAGCCTCGATCTCCCACATCCTTGATTTAAGGCATACGTCCTTCGGCACGATCGTATTCCAAATCACTGTTGAAATGTCTCCCGTTTCGTCTCGATCCGTCTTATCGTTCGAGTTTTACGATAAAAACCGTAAAACTTTGTTTTCTCGACGACGTTTAAACGAAGTCCAACCCGAAGATACGACGATTTTTGGCGATTTACTTGCAGTAAGAAGATAAATGTCAAACTTGAAGATAAAAGTCAAGTTTGAGTATAAATAGAAGATTTCCGCGGGAAAAAAGGAAAGATCGAGATCAATGGAAGATTCTCATTAAACTCGAATCTGGGCAAAACGGAAAGACTAAACAGCCTAGGAAGGGAGTATATAAGCAAGAGGAATAGGGCCGAAGCAGGGGGACGAAATCCAGAGCTCTCATCTGAGACTTTCACAACTTTTCTAGACTTAGAATTTTCCGCACTTAGAAACTTAGTCTTTTTCTCGACAAGTTCGGTTTCTATGACGGGCGCTTAATCACTAGACGAACTCGCCCAGGCAGTTCGATCTCTTGTCCAGCTCAATCAGCTGAAATACGTTCGACTTGATCCTCGAAAGGGGTACGTAGGCAGCGTTTCATAAGGTTCAATCCGAAATCATTCAAATCCTTTTTCTTATCTTTTTCCGTCTTTTGTTATCGAGATGCGACTCGATTAGGTTTAAGGTTTTTATGTTGATAACTTGCTGATGGCCTTGCGGCCAAAGCCTTTGTAAACCCTTGTAACGATCGCAACGCTTTTACGCGAAATCGAAATAAGATCTACTTTTTCTTTAATTTCGTTTTATTACGTTTTTCGTATTTTTCCGCATTTATTTGGTTACTTGTCGTTGGCTTTCGCAGAGATCCGGTTCCTCTGAGAAATTAGGGTTTTCCTAAGTTTCCTTATTTAACGAAAATCGACAAGTGTGAATCTCGGTTCCCACACCATCCTAGGAGAAAGAAAACTCGTAGCCCTCTCCCGGAGTCTTCTCCCAAGCGTTCTCTTACTAGAGATGAGGAGGAGCTGTATTTTGCACAACGCGCAAAAACAGCCGAGGAACGATCTCCAGTTACTCGCAGCAAACGATCGACGAGGTCGGAAAACTGCTGGTGAACTAATTTAGATCCGTAATCTCTGTGACTACATTACTAAAACGGCTGCAGCGGTAAAAGCGGTAAAGTCTCATATTCACCATGCTACCAGCGCCGCACCTGAAATCGATCGGCTGCTATACAAATTTTGGAAAATGCCTTTTATGGCTCGCATCACCGAGGTCAAGCTACCTGATCGAGGAAAGCTCAAGGTGCCGACAAAAGACGGGACGGCTGATCCCAAAGCGCACCTGCATGCCTTCCAGATTACCATGGGACGAGCCAAGCTCAAGGATCACGAAAAGGACACGGGTTACTGCCGTAAATTCGTCAAAAACCTAGAAGGAGCAGCGCACGAATGGTTCGCCAAACTTAGGCGAAACTCAATCGGGAGTTTCCGCCAGCTTGCTTCCGAAACAATACTCGATGTTTATAAATCAGGAAACTTCTCACGCTGATCTCTGGAGTTTGTCGCAGAAGGAAGATGAATCCCTTCGCGACTTCATGAGCAGATTCAAACTCATCATGGCTACGGTTAGTGGAATAAGTGACAAGGCCGCCATTGACGCGCTCAAAAAATCGCTCTGGTTCAAGTCGAAGTTTTGAAAGTGGATAACTCTCGAAAAACCGCAGACGATCCAGGACGTGCTCCACAAAGCTACAGATTACATAACCATCGAAGAGGAGACTAAAATCCTGTCTGAAAAGCATAAGCCGGCGAAAGCGTCCGCAAAGGACATTGCATCCGAGAAGAAGTTAAAAAAGAAAAACTCTCGTAACGACAAATTCGTCCATCACGACGGGCAAGATCTCCAAGGGGCTCGCAACTATGCCATCAACTCCGGATCGGAACAAGGGCAAACTACAGGGAACACGTGGTCAAGGAATCCGAATTATGACGAGAATTCCTTCTGCGATCTCCATCAAACCCGTGGGTATTCTACTGTGAACTGCAAAGTTCTCGGCGCCAGACTTGCCGCAAAATTGATCGCGGAGAACTCTCCAAGATATCCAGCGTCAAGGATCTCATCCGCGATTCAGATCGCCCTCCGAAAAATGACAGGAACTAACGAGCGGAAACGCTGCCTCAAGGGAACCAGTCGGGCGAAAAGCGCGGACGAAGACAAGATGAGAAAGGTAACGATGCTAACCGCTGAAAGATCAATATGCCTTGCCTTCCAGTATTACAGCAACACCATCTCGTCTATCGAGTTGGAAGGTACCATCGGATAACACACCAAAGGGGGTAATCTCTTTCGATGACGCAGAAACCGGCGGAATCGATCAAGCACACGCCGATCCTCTCGTCATTGACTTAGTTATAAGTGACCTAGAAGTCGCTCGGATCCCTGTCAATACTGGAAGCACCGTTGTGAGGGATAAAACTCACTCTCTAGTTTAGGTTAGGTTTAGATTGGGGAAAAGACAATCGTGGGCTGAATCCTGTTAGAACTTGCGTGAATGAATACGTTTGTTTATATTGATTTTGATAATAAAAAGGGTTTACAAAGATGATCTTGATGATCAAATCGAAAGAACAATGATCGATAGAGATGGTTACAAACAAAAGGTGTCTGAGTCTTTTTGTGTCCAATAAGTTGAAGATCCCCTTCTCTGATCTCTTCTCCTTCTTTAAATAGCTCTAGGTCACGTTCAGCTTCTCCCGGCGAAGCCTCCGAGATTACCTCCGCGAGTTATGGGATTTGCAAAGCCCCCTTTTGACTAGGCCTTGCACGTTCTCCTTGAGCTGTTTCTTGTTAGCTGTTTGTAAATGAGGTCCAGAATCTTTCTCCGTGACCTGTTTTTGTCAATGATTTTCCCATTCGACAAACAGGTAGCGATTTTATTTGGTTCTTCTTTAGGGGATAAATTCCTAATAGGTTTATAATGGTCCGTTAATGGCTTTAACTATTTGAGCCCATTATCTCAGCTAACGGGCTAAAATTCAGGCCCAACAGTTGCCCCCAGCTTTCGAGATGAGACCTCTTTTCTCGGAAGCTACAGCATAACTGCCTGAATTCTTATTCCTCGAGATAATGATTACTTCGCAATATACTCGAAGGTTCACGTGCCTTAATTCAACGGTCCAGATTTCGTTTGGTTGAATCAATGGTAAGGATTAATATATTTTGAACAGCTCTAATCCCGATTTTCAAGGCTGGACGTGATATAAAGCTGCAGTTATTAACAGCGCTGTTTCTCCACCACCCCACGTCTCGATTTGATTCCCCAGGTAACTGTTCACTTTCTTCTTAAATTTACTGCGGTTATATTTGTTCCCGTTAATACTTCTAGGAATTTATAGTTCGAAAAAAGAGAATTTTTCCATCCGAACCTTTCTTCGATCTCCTTGCATTTTTCTGCTTTTTTTTCTTTGTCTATTATCATGACGAAAGATAAAGAAGGTACCGGAGAAACTGAACTCTCTGCCTCCGGTGTCCAACTTATGAAGGTCAAATTGGAAATCGGTGAGAAGATGAAAAAGGGCGAGCCGAGCAAGAAGGGTAGGGAATCAATTGCTCTACGAGTTTCCAAGAGATCGAAGAAAAACGATGGCTCGGGTGGGAGCGTCTTCTTCGGATCTCACGTGCCTTCTTTGCTGAAAAGCCAAGAAGTTGTCAATCTAATGGTCTAGGCCGTAGGCCAGAAGGATTTAGCCAAGGCCTGTAAACCCGACGAGACTCCGGAGACTGCTCCGGAGGGATGGTTCTGCGTTCATGAGAAGTATATCACTAAGTGTCATCTTAGATTCCCGCTTCCAGATCTCCTATTGGATCTCCTTGATCACTACCAGTTGGCTCTTTCCCAGCTCTGTCCCTCGGTTATTCGAGTGATTAATAGTTTTATCACCAGAGCTAAGGAAGAGGGGGTAGCCGTTGGTCTCCGCGACCTAATGAGCCTTTATACAATCAAGGAGAGTGCCTCAAAAGACGGTGGTAGCGGTACCTACTATCTACCTTGTCGACCCAAGCTGGGCCTCTTCAAGTTCTCCGGCAGTGACGATGACTGGAGGAAGAAATATTTTTATGTTAAGATTGACCCTTTGACGGTTCTTGAGGGTCGTACCCTAAGGATTACTTGGTCCAATGCTTCCGGTTAGGGTCTCTAGGGATGCGTTCGTGTGGTTTTTTTTCTTTTTACACATTTCATTAATCGTTGATTCTTTTTTTTTTTTACAGACATAGGCGACCCCGAGAAACTTACTAATAAGCTTACTAGAGCTCTTTATCGCAAGCTGAAGCAGAGTCCTTGCACGTGGGGAGCTTTCACCACCTCGCGTATAGGATCGGCTAGGTTCCCGGATCGATACGGAGCCTCATTTCTGGAACCCACTCCCGCTGCAGGTTTAGAAAGTAAGCCGATTTTATCTCTTTTTGATCATGCTTGACTCTTTACTTGGGATCGTTTGATTTTTGAATGAGTTTTTTTATATTCAGTTTCCGAAGGTAACTCGATCGTGTCTATCTCGACGGAAGCTAGTGCCTCCGAGACCGAGAGAACTCAACAAGCTAAGATGCCTCTTCAACCGTCTTACCGCTCACGTGGCAAAGCAGCTAAAGCAGCCAGTTCTTCTCGATGGAGCGAGAAGAACCAAGGGGGCTCTTTTCTCAATCAGGTGCGAGATGTTCTCGATGATGGAGTTTCTCTCACGATCAAAGATGCCGCTGCTGTTGATGCCTCAAAGGCTCCGGAGATTTCCCCCAAACCCGATGCTCGGGCCAAGGAAACCGACCTTCAAGTGATCAAGGAGCCTTCCAAGACCGAGCCTCCCAGACCTAAGAGGTCTCGAGTTGACCAAGTGGATAGATCGTCCAGGTCATCCTCCTCCTCTTCGAGGGGAGGAACCGTGGGATGGAGCTTCACCCACTCGAAACCTGGTTCTGTCTTGGACGATCCTTCGGGTTTGGCCACTTTGATGAGGCACATGAAGAGGACCGGTTGCTCTCTTCCTGCAGTCAACAACATGACTAACCGAGAGGAATACGTGGAGGTCGCTCATTGCATGGGTCAGGTGAGAGACCTCAAAATTTATTTTATCTGTTTCTTCTAGTGAAACTGTCGGTTGATGGCTGGTTTGTTCTATTTTCAGCTAGCTGGGGCTATCAATCGAGTCCAATTGAGCTTAGAGGACACGATCAACAATGCTCCCCGGGCAGGGGAGTTAGCTCATGTGACTGAAATGGTGAAGGCTACTAAAGAGGAGCTTGATCAATCTCGAGCTAGGATCGCTGAGCTTGAAAGTGTGGTAGAGAAGCTTGGCTCGAAGGCCGATATACAGGCTGGGAAGATCGGGAGTCAAGTTATCGATCTCCAAGTGAAGGGAAGGAGGATAGCTGAGCTGGAGGCTTCTAAGAGAGTCGCTGAGCAACATGTTCGAGAGCTGGTTACCTCGTCGCAGATCAGCCAAAAGAACAAGGAGGCTGAGGTGAAGCTATCTATCCGTCAAGGGAAGAAAGAGGTAGCTGAAGCTTACAACAAGATCTTGGCTTCTGTCAAGGAGAAGTTCGCCAAGAAGAAGGAAGAGGTTAGCATTCAGATTTATGCTCAGGAGCTTCAAGCCAATACCGCCCTTCTTGAGGAAATGTTGGCCAATGAGATCAAGAGTGTTGATGAGGAGTATCAGCGATTGATGTCATTAATTCCCGAGGCTACCGCTGCGTATGAGAGGGCTCAGGTGTCAGATTTTTCAGTAAGCAAGTTATCTCTGCCTCAGTTCTCGGAGAGTTCAGGTACTTTTGAGATCAACACTTTTAATCAGTCCTTTTCCGGAGGATATGGTTCTAATTTAGGTCTGGTGAATCTGGCTTCAGCTCCAGTTGAAACAGCCGTAGGTGATGGTGAGAAAGAAACGGGTGATGGATCCTTGGCTAAGGAGCTAGTTGCAAGTGAGGAAGAGAAAGATGAAGGGAAGGATGCTGATGAAATGGAAGTCTAGACGTCATCCTCCTCTTCTTTTAAAGTTATGCCTTTATGTTTTCCCAGACTTTTCGCCTGCTAGGGTTTCTTCTTTTGTTAAGACTTATGACCTGAGGAGGTCTTTAAACCTTTGCTTTGTTTAGGATCTTTGAATTTAAATAGCCTGGGGAGGCTTTTAAACCTTTATTTCATTCTGGTTTTTCTCTAAGTCATTTGACTTGTGAATGTTTTCGTCTCTTATTTCAATGAATCCCTTAGTACAGATTCGATTATCTGAGTATGAGTCTTTATTTCTTCGAACAAAGAATTCTAGAACAGGTTACGTCATCTCTCTACGCGAGGCCTTGAGGTTAGGTTCTCGAGACCTGATTTTATTCGGGATTAGCCATATCTCGAGCTAATGATTTTGAAACTTTCAGTTGGGTTCTTAAAGGACCTGAATTCGTTCATCTCATGTTTCGAGACCTTAGATTCTGTTAAGGATTTTAGGACCTTGATATTGAAGCTCATGTTCGTCGACATCTGACTCGGATGGTAGAGTTTTAAGACTTCAGGTTCGGGTCTGCCGGGACCTGTTTTTAGATTGTAGGTTTTTAAGACCTTAGGTTCAGGTTCAATGTGACCTGAATTTAGATAGTAGGGTTTTAAGACCTTAGGTCCGGGTTTGCCGGGGCTTGTTTTTAGATTGTAGGATTTTAAGACCTTAGGTCCGGGTTTGCCGGAACCTGTTTTCAGATAGTAGGATTTTAAGACCTGAGGTCCGGGCTTGTCGGGACCTATTTTTAGATTGTAGGATTTTAAGACCTTAGGTCCGGGTTTGCCGGGACCTGTTTTCAGATAGTAGGATTTTAAGACCTGAGGTCCGGGCTTGCCGGGACATGTTTTTAGATTGTAGGATTTTAAGACCTTAGGTCTGGGCTTGCCGGGACCTGCTTTTAGATTGTAGGATTTTAAGACCTTAGGTTCAGGTTTGCCGGGACCTGTTTTTAGATTGTAAAAACGTGAGAGGCTCGAATGTGGATGTTTTTATTATAACTTCGATGGAGTACATAATAATCATGGAGCTAACAGTTTGAGCTGGGTGTTCTGAACACATGTCCCCTTTGAGTGTGAAGATGAGTAGGTTGAGATGAGATTGGGGCTGCACTCATAACAGAGTTGCCTACGTACCTAGTCAAGGGATCAAGCCAGACGTAGTTCAATGAATTTTAGGTACATAATAGAAGTATCTCTTGAGATTCATGGCATTCCATGATCGGATTTCGGGTACCCCGGTTCGTACCTTCATGAGCCTGTAAACGCCCGGACGTATCACATGGATGATTTGGTAGGGGTCTTCCCAATTGGTCCCTAGCTTTCCAGCGTTCGGCTCTTTGGTATTGTTAAAAACTTTCCTGAGTACCAGGTCACCTACAACGAATTGCCGGGACCTGACCTTAGAATTGTAATGTCGGGCCATTGCTTGTTGGTAATTCTGAATGCGGAGCAAGGCTCGATCCCGTCGTTCCTCGATGAGGTCGAGGTGATCTGCTAGGAGCTGATTGTTAGCTTCGGGACTCGTCGTGCCGAGCTCTCGGCGGAGGCTCCCTGTGATAGTTTCGGCTGGGACGACGGCTTCCATCCCGTAGGCTAGGGAGAAAGGGGTTTCTTCCGTAGCTCTTTGTGGGGTGGTTCGGCATGCCCAGAGCACTTCGGGTAATCCTTCGGACCACGAACTTTTATCGATTCCAAGGAGTTTCTTGAGGTTCGCTAATACTGACTTATTAGCAGCCTCCGCCTGGCCGTTTCCTTGGGGGTATCGTGGTGTTGACATGGTGAGGCGAATTTTCCACTTGTCGCAGAAGTCTTTAAAGTCGTTAGATATGAACTGTGATCCGTTATCGGTTACGATTTCGTATGGGACGCCGTGGCGGCAAATGATGTCTCTCCATACGAGTCGTTCGGTTTCGACTTTAGTTACATGTTGGAAAGCCTCAGCTTCTATCCATTTCGTGAAGTAGTCTGTTAGGACTAGCAGGAAGCGTAGCTTCTGCCTTCCTGTTCCTGATACGACTAGTGGTCCTACAATATCCATGGACCATCTCATGAATGGGTATGGGGCGGATATCGAGGACAATTTCTCTAATGGCTGATGTATAAAAGGTGCGTGCCTCTGGCACCTGTCGCATGAGGACGAGTAGACCTCGCAATCAGCGATTATGGTAGGCCAGAAATAGCCTTGCCTTTTGATTCGGATAGCTAAAGCTCTGCCACCGGAGTGGTTTCCGCAGGAGCCATCGTGCATTTCTTTCATGAGTTTGATGGCGTCGAGGCCATGGACGCATCTTAGGTAAGGTCCCGATACGCTTCGTTTATAAAGGATAGATTCCATTATGCTGTATCTTGCGCTTATTGCTTTATGTTTTCGAGCTTCGCATTTATGGGGGGGGGGCCTTGCCCTCCGAAATATACTGCCTGATTGGAATTCTCCAGTCCTCTCTTCCTATGATTTTTTCGTGAAGGGAGGAGGGAGGTCCCAGCGCGGGATCAGGTTCTCGGGTGTTGTTGCGTCCGGAGGTCGTACCCCTAGGAATATTTCTTATGTTAGGTTCGTCGGAACCTAGGTCTGGAGGAACATCTCCAGGTGTGTTATTGATTTCCGGGGCAGGGAGTGTGTCTCCGGTTGGAGTTTCGGGTTCAGGGGAATATCTTGTTCTGCGAGTGTTTACTCTGAGGATAAGTGAGCCAGAAGGCTGGACTATGCCTCCGGAGGTGCGCTTCCTGAATTTGCGAGCTTTTGATTTTGGGAACCAGAATGTTGTTAGAACTTGGGTCGCTGCTGATTCGGAGCAGCTACCTTCTGTTAGCTCTTTCGGTTTGCTATCGATCTCAGCTTTGGTAGCTATGTCGATGCTTGGTTTTTCGATGCCTTCTACGGGTATGATTCGTTTTACTTGGGGATCTGATGTGGACGCCAATGCAGCTAACGCGTCTGCTGAGGAGTTCTCTCCTCGTGGGATTCTCGTTAGCTCGAATTTGCTGAACTGTTTAGTGAGGCTTTGTACGACTTCGAGGTATGCACCCATTATTTCGTCCCTTGTTTCGTACTCCCTGTGGAACTGGCTAGCTACCAGCTGTGAGTCGCTGTAGGCGTTCAGCTCTCGGATTCCGAGGCTTAGGGCGAGTCTTAACCCTGCGATTAGTGCTTCGTATTCGGCTTCGTTGTTTGAAGCATTGAAGTCGAGCCTGTAGGATTGCTCGTTGGTTTCTCCGGCTGACGAGGTCAACCTTAGGCCGATTCCGGAGCCTTGTTTTGATGAGGCTCCGTCGACATACAGGCTCCATTCCGGAGCTTCGGCTCTCGGATCTAGCTTTTCAGATGATAGCTCAACGATGAAATCGGCGAGGACCTGAGCTTTTATGGCAGCTCGGGGTCTATATTCGATGTCGTATTCGCTGAGCTCTATGGCCCATTTAGCCAACCGTCCTGATTGGCTAGGGCTAAGCAGAATCGTGCGTATTGGCTGTGAGGTCATTACCACGATCGAGTGTGATTGGAAGTAAGGTCGTAGTTTTCTGGCGGCTGTCACGACTGCCAGAGCTAACTTTTCCATGGTAGGATATCTGGTTTCGGCGTCTATTAGGCTTTTGCTCGTGTAATAGACAGGTCTTTGCTCGTTTTGCTCCTCTCGTACCAGTACGCCGCTAACCGCAGCAGTTGACACGGCGAGGTATAGGTACAGGGGTTCTCCTGTTACTGGTTTGGATAGGATCGGAGGCTCGGAGAGATAAGCTTTTAATTGTTTGAAGGATTCTTCGCATTTCTCGTCCCATAGGAACTTCTTATTATTTTTTAAAAGTTTGTAAAATGGGAGACATTTATCGGTGGACTTGGATATAAATCGGTTCAAAGCGGCGATTCGTCCAGTCAGTCTTTGTACCTCCCTGGTTGTCTTAGGTGACGGCATTTCCAGGAAGGTCGCTATCTGTTTCGGGTTGGCTTCGATACCTCTCTCGGTTACGAGGTAGCCGAGGAATTCGCCCGAAGGCACTCCAAAGGTGCACTTTGCGGGGTTTAGTTTCATATCGTATTTGTTGAGGATATCGAAGCATTCTTTTAGGTGGGAGATGTGGTTTTCCCCAGCTGAGGATTTAACCAGCATATCGTCAATGTATACCTCCATGGTTTTTCCGAGCTGTCCAGCGAACATTTTGTTCACAAGCCTCTGGTAGATAGCTCCCGCGTTTTTTAGTCCGAATGGCATTACCTTGTAGCAGTAGGTCCCGCGTTCGGTTATAAATGCAGTTTTTTCTTGATCTTCAGGATTCATCATGATTTGATTATATCCCGAGAAGGCATCCATAAAGGACAAGAGCTGGTGGCCAGCTGTTGCCTCGACGAGGCGGTCGATGTGAGGTAACGGGAAGCTGTCTTTAGGGCAAGCCTTGTTTAGGTCGGTGAAGTCTACACAGATTCTCCACTTCCAGTTTTTCTTTTTCACTACTACGGGGTTAGCTAGCCAATCGGGGTAGTGTACTTCACGGATGGACCCTGCTTTCGTGAGTCGATCTACTTCGTCGTTGACAGTTTGGGCTTTTTCGAGGCCTAGCTTACGGCGTTTTTGTTTGATCGGTTTGAAAGTAGGATCTACGTTGAGCTTGTGAGTGGTGATGTTTGGGTCTATACCTCTCATGTCGCTGGTGGTCCATGCAAACGTTTTGACGTTGCTTTTCAGGAAGTCGATTAATACTTTTTTTGTTTCGAGAGGTAGCTCTGATCCGATGTTCACTTGTTTCTCGGGATCAGAGTCATCGATGCTAACTCGTTCGGTTAGGTTCCTAGGGGGACCTCGAATATTTTGTTGCATCTCTCGACCTTCCTGGATCTGTAATTGCTATTGAGGTGATTCCTTGAGGATTCTGAATCCTCCCAAGTAACAGATCTTGGATATCTTCTGGCTACCTCGTACGGTGGTTATTCCGTCCGGTGTTGGAAATTTCACGCATTGGTGATAAGTGGAAGCTACTGCCTTCATCTTATGGATCCAAGGTCTTCCTAGGATCGCATGAAATGGAGAAGGCCAGTCGATGACCACAAAATTGGTCATTTTCATGATTCCTCCGGCTATGACTGGGAGCTTGATGGTTCCTAAGGAGGTTACTGTTTCCCCAGAGAAACCTACAAGGTTAGCTTTCTGACCGATAATTTCGTAGTCATCTATTTCCATCCCTTTCAGGGCGTTATAGAAGATAAGATCGACCGAGCTTCCGGTATCAACCATCAGCTTAGGCACCTCGTAACCTGCTTTGTTCAGGGTGACGATTAAGGCGTCATCGTGAGGTTTGTCGAGGTCTGACGTCTCGCTCTCCCAGAAAGAGATCTTAGTGTTGGTTTCGGGATTGGGAGGCTTAGATTGAGCTCTAGAAACAGCTTTCCGCACATGGCTCTTGATTGAATTAACTGAGTCGTGACATAGATCGGAGCCTCCGAGGATATAATCCACTCTCGAGCTATGGTTCGACTGAGGCGGAGGTTTGCTTAGGAGGGTCTCGATTTGTAGACTCTTCCCTTGGGGAAATTTCCCAAGAATCATGTCAACTCTTTTCTTGGGAGCTGGCGGTGGCGAATCTGTTTCCTTCTCAGGAGATCTTTCACGTTTTGGAGAGGTGTCTCTGGGACCTCTTTTCTGGTAAGGAGGTGGCTTTTTTAGTTCCACGTCCTTTAGTTCCCCAGCTACGAATTTAGCTGCCAACTGTCGTTGGAGGTCCCAGCATTCCTCGGTTGAGTGCCCTTTTCGATCGTGATAAGAGCAGTATTTGTTCTCATCGTAGCCTTTTGTCCAGGGAGTTTTGCTTGTCGCAGCAACAGGTTTTTCCTGTTGGACTTCCTCGACAGCATACGAGTGTTCTCCCTGGGTCTGATGGTTCCGAGAGCTCCCTTTTCTAGAGGGTCCTTTTGCTTCCGAGGTTTCACCTTTCGGGTGATTCTGGGATTTCTTATGGATTTTATCCAGT
>CAKOAT010945154.1:0-113187 GCA_932364175.1 Eruca vesicaria subsp. sativa | reverse complement strand
TAGCTAGCGATTTTATCTGTGAATGGGGTTCCACGGGTTTCCTCAATCAAGCTCTCGATTTCGGAAGCTGAGCTCGTTGCTTTATGCACTTGAGCGTTCAGCTTCTGGAGAGCTGCGTGAGTTTGCTCCATGTATCGGCGAATAGCCTCAGGTCCTTCTAGGGGAAGGACAGTTGGGTCTTCGCGAGGAATCTGATGAGAGGATTCTTGATGGAGTCGAGTGTTGTCGTCATCCCAAGCGTTAGGTGGGCTAAATCGCTCGTTAGCTCTAGAGCCACCTTGAGGGACGCGACCTGGGGGGTGAGCTGTAGGATCAGCTTCCGCCCTCGGGTTGTCTCGATTAGGGGTCGCGCTTCAATTTTGGTAAGCTGAAGTTGGTGCTCTACCCCTAGGAGGGGGAGACATTCCTTCTCCGGACCTAAAAATAGGTGGCGGAGGCGGCAATCGTGTGCTGTGTTCGTGAACCCTATTGGGTGCAGAGCTGGTCATCGCTATGTTACTTCCCATAGCGCTAGTTATATATGGACTAAATACAGGGGTTGTCCCAGTATGGGGTGTCCGGAAAACAGGTTCTTGCCCATTACGAGCAATGCTGTTGGGGGAAAAGTCCAGGCGTCCACGAGGGAACGTGGGTTCGCTGAGTCGATCTCGGAAGGCGATTCCTGAGCCTTGACGTTGCGACGGATGAGTTGTCTCGGTTAGAGATCTAGTCACCTCTTCGAACCGTTGTTGCCGGGCAGTTAGCTGTTGCAACGTACGCTCATTAGCCTGAGCTCTTTCTACCAACTGCACCATCATTCGGCGCATTTCGGATAGCTGAGCTTCCGAATGATGCGGAGCGCGTTGACGTTGGGGGTTCTCGGGGAGCGTAACCCTGGTGTTGTTTCCACTGGAAGACCTTGGGTTAGCTATCCCAGTTCGGTTTGGTTGAGCATTAGCCGGAGGCTGTTGCTCAGATCGGTGATCGGCGGATCGAGGTTCCGGATCCTGAGGGTCCGGGTCTCTCCTGTTCGGTGAGCCGTCGATCTGGATCACGGGATCCGGGATGGATGGGCTCGTTGCCTGGTTGGATGGATCCATTCTCAAGTTACGGATTGAAGGATTCAATTATCTCGTTCCCCACAGATGGCGCCAAAATGTGAGGGATAAAACTCACTCTCTAGTTTAGTTTAGGTTTAGATTGGGGAAAAGACAATCGTGGGCTGAATCCTGTTAGAACTTGCGTGAATGAATACGTTTGTTTATATTGATTTTGATAATAAAAAGGGTTTACAAAGATGATCTTGATGATCAAATCGAAAGAACAATGATCGATAGAGATGGTTACAAACAAAAGGTGTATGAGTCTTTTTGTGTCCAATAAGTTGAAGATCCCCTTCTCTGATCTCCTCTCCTTCTTTAAATAGCTCTAGGTCACGTTCAGCTTCTCCCGGCGAAGCCTCCGAGATTACCTCCGCGAGTTATGGGATTTGCAACAGCCCCCTTTTGACTAGGCCTTGCACGTTCTCCTTGAGCTGTTTCTTTTTAGCTGTTTGTAAATGAGGTCCAGAATCTTTCTCCGTGACCTGTTTTTGTCAATGATTTTCCCATTCGACAAACAGGTAGCGATTTTATTTGGTTCCTCTTTAGGGGATAAATTCCTAATAGGCTTATAATGGCCCGTTAATAGCTTTAACTATTTGAGCCCATTATCTCAGCTAACGGGCTAAATTCGGGCCCAACAACCGTCAACATAATCTTCCGCAACACGTTGGCACGTATGGGTATCGATTTATCAGAGGTCGAGCCAATACCAAAGCCGTTGACTTGTTTCTCCGGCGAAACGTCTATGACTCTAAAATCAATCCGACTACCGGGCGCGGCAAAAGAAGTGACGAAAATCGTCAATTTCACTGTCGTCGATTCTCCAGCCATCTACAACGTGATCATGGGCACGCCTTAGATAAACTCCATGAAGGCGGTTCTGTCGACATATGACTTAGGCATCAAGTTTCTGACCCCTAGAGGAGTCGCAGCAATTTGGGGATGCCAGAGACAATCGCGATCTTTCTTTTTAGCCAACATAAGCCAAGGAAATTGGCGGTAACAATCGTGAAACCTAAACGAGCGAAGTCCACACCACCGCTCGGGGAGAACGACGCAAAACCAGCAACGGTCGAGAAACAACAAGCTTCCGCAACCATCGCTTCTACCCAACCGTAAGAGACAAACCCGGACCAAGACATCGATCCAGCGACTAAAGTGATCGAGGAGTCTGCAACAGCCGAGTAAGCATACTCGCCTCAACAATCAGAACTACGACATGGCTTAATTTCCGAAAGGAATACGTAGGCAGCTCGGCTAAAGACGAGTTCAGCTATCCCCCTTTCCAAAACGGGGGGGGGGGAGTGGGTGCATATACGAGTATTCGTATACTCCCAAATTGTAAAACATTCGCTTTGTAATCGCAATTTTTGAAACTTTTTAATAAAGACAAAATTAGAATATTATAAAATCTCTCTACTATCGAAAAGCGTAAAAACAAATTCCAAACATTCGGAAATCACTTCCGCAGTAACAACTACTTAATCGTTTCGGCAAAAAACTTATACACCAAATATTTTCGAAAAGAACCGTCGAGACGTCTCCTAAAAATCTTAGAAAAATATTTCGCAAAAAAAGTCCGTCGGCGACTATAAAATCTCAAAACGCTCGACGACTGGCCCTGTTGAGCACGCTAGCCGTCCTAAAAAAACTCACCGACCCACTGGTCCGCATACATCCGACTAGAACGCATACGAGTTCCGGCACAATCATGTTCCGAACCACGGTCGAAATTTCTCTCGTTTCGTCTCGATCCGTCCTATCTTTCAATTTTTACGATAAAAACCTAAAAGTCTTTTTTCTCGAAAGAACTCAAGGAAATCGTATAAAACGGCAACGGTTAAACGAAACACCGAACATTTCCTAAACTATACGATTTACTCGATATTTTTCGTGAGAAATCGTAAAAAACGCGTTTTTAATAAAACCTCGAGTAAATCGTAGAAAACGGCACCGATTAACCGAAACATCAAACATTTCAAAACTTTACGATTAACTCGAGAAACTTATTTAAAAACGGCATCGCATTAGGAAATGACCTCTTCTAAAAGTCGTAAAACGGTTTTGTCGCAAAACGGTTCAGAAGTTCCTAAAATGCGATAAAAGCCTATCTCGCGACTTTAACGAAGTCTAACCCGAAGATGCGAGGACGTTTTGACGATTTACTCGCAGAAAGAAGATAAATGTCAAACTTGAAGATAAATCTCAAATTTGAGGATAAATAGAAGATAAACTCGAATCTGGGCGAAATGGAAGGACCAAACCACCAAGGAAGGGAGTATATAAGCAAGAGGCATAGGACAGAAGCAGGGGACAAAATTCAGAGCTCTCATCTGAGACTTTTACAACTTTTCTAGACTTAGAATTTTCCGCACTTAGAAACTTAGACTTTTTTCTCAACAAGTTCGGTTTCTATGACTGGCGCTCAATTACTAGACGAACTCGCCCAGGCTGTTCGATCTCTGGTCCAGCTCTATCAACTGAACTACGTTCGATTTGATCCTCGAAAGGGATAGATAGGCAGCCTTTCATAAGGTTCAGTCCGAAATCAATCAAACCCGTTTTCTTTTCTTTTTCCGTCTTTCGTTATCGAGCTGCGAATCGACTAGATTTCGGGTTTTATTTTGGTAACTCGCTGATGGCCCTTGCGGCCAAAGCCTTTATAATTCCATGTATGGATCGCAACGCTCTTACGCGAATCGGAAATGAGATCGACTTTCCCTATAAATTCTTTTTATTACGTTTTGTCATTTTTTCCACATTTATTTGGTTACTTATCAATGGCTTTCGCCGAGATCCGGTTCCTTCGGAAAATTAGGGTTTTCCTAAGTTTCCTTATTTTACGAAAATCGACAGTAGGTGAATTTCGGTTCCCACAGTTTGGCGCTAGAAGGAGGGGGGGGTCAGATTACTCTTACTCATAGCCGCAAAACGCTTGATCAAAACGATGTCTGGATATATGAAAGACAAATTCGCAACTAGCAAAAACGCTGGTAAAACAACTCTAGCAGCGACTGCTCCTATAGCCAACGCTCACGCAAAACGCTGTAGTAATTAACAAAATCGAAAACTTAATTGCGATTCTTCACCACGGAAAAGCAAGAAACGAGCTCGCGATTTCTCCATCTAAACAAAAGGGCAACGATAAAACCAATCAAACCCCGTAACCAAATCGGAGAAATCTCAACGTGTGAAGGTTTGAGCAGATCGCACAATGCCGAGCTGGACACGATTCTCAGGATCCTAAGCCTGATCCTATTCCAATCTCGATTGTACATCTTTTCGTTTTGCCTCAATCGGACTTTCCGTTGAGATTCTACGACGAAAACAAGTCAACTCGACGATTCGAGACTATCCGCACCAGCTCCCCGTATGGTGAGCTGAGAGAACTCATTCAGCTAGCCCTAAGGCGACCTGCACCACTTTTCGAAATTCTCTCTCCAGTCTTGATCGTAAAGCTTTTCGTTTCGTCTCAATCGGACTTTCCGTTGAGATTCTACGACGAAAACAAGTCAACTCGACGAATCGAGATTATCCGCACCAAGCAGATCAGGTCGCCGTACGGCGAGCTGAACCGAGCAAGCTCAGCTCGCAGTACGGCAAGCTGAACCAAGCAAGCTCAGCTCGCAGTACGGCGAACTGAACTGCTTGGTGCGGATAATCTCGTCCTTTCACCTCTTTCAAGAGGTGCTGAGCTTGCCCCAAGGGTTTTTATCGTCCAGCTCGCCGTACGGGGAGATGAACCGTTCAAAAGTTAGCTCGCTGTACGGTGAGCTGAACCGTTCAAAGTTAGCTCGCCGTACGGCGAGCTGAACCGTTCAAGTTAGCTCGCCGTACGGCGAGCAAACCAGCCTTTCACCTCGCCCAAGAGGTGCTGACTTTGCCCCAAGGGTTCTTATCGTTCAAGTTAGCTTGCCGTACGGCTGGTTAGAGCTAACCAGCCTTACACCTCGCCCAAGAGGTGCTGACTTTGCCCCAAAGATTCATACCATCCAGCTCGCCACACGGCGAGCAGAAAATGCGGCTGAATACAACCTTCACGCCAAAACAATTACATTCAACGGATAATGAAAACCTGTCGCAAATCGACTAAGTTCTGTATTCTCACGATTCACTCTATCTCCGAAGCAAGTTGCCTACAAAATCCGACGTGTACGACAATACTCGTAAAAGATCTCCTGAAGCCGTACGAATCTCGAAAGGTCAACTACCTAACATCCAAGCAGGAACGTGGGTTTTGATTGCAAATATACGCAAACGAACCAAAGTGTTCCTGCAAAGCAGGGTTAAGAAAAAACACTCGCAACACCGCGCAACATCTTCGAGCCTGCAAACGTTCCGAACACGAAAGGCGGCATATAAAATAAAATAAGAAACAACTTTCGGCACTGCGAGACGTCGCAGACGTCAGGAGATTAGTTTTTCGAGACAAATACCTTCCTCGATAAAGTCATTTTCTTGGAAGACCTAACAGTCCATCCACGACTATAAAATACTTAAAACTTCTTAACGTACGTTCCTTCGCGAAGGCCCAAACAACGTAAACATCTATCACCTAAAAAGTTTGTTGCTGATCACAACAAACTCGCAACAGTCCTAAACAAACTAAGTTATCTCGCAGAGATAGCTCTCGAACACCCGACACAAGGGTAATAGCACTATAAAAGAAATCCAAACTTTTGGTTAGCACTTCCGAGCAACTTAGAAATTGTTCCCGGTGAGATGCTCGGTTCCAACAAGACAAATCGTATAAGCTGAGAACCTATCGCGGATTTTAAATTGGTATGGAATCAGGTTAAAATCGCAACTGGCGAAACGAAAGCCTACTAGTCATCGCATAGCCTCAATCCGAAAGTAAACCTAGTTCTTGCCCTAATCCCAGCACACGTGTCTCTAATGTCTCAAGGCATGAATCGAGATCTAAAGGCATGTTTCTTCATCTACATCTAAACACTCACTCGATTTACTAAACATCCTAAAACGAGCAAATGAATAAGGAGATCCACAAAGGGACAGGAATGCGAGACGACAACTCGTTGACCTCCCTCAATATCAACTCTTATTCTTCCCTCTACATTCATACGAATAAAAACACGCTCTTAAAAACGCAAACTGATTTATAATAAAGCCGCAAAGTGGCAGAGACTCAGAGCCGCACACAGCCAGTCCGAAAACTATAACGGTCACACTCGGCCAGACCAAACAGCCTACGAGGCTAGTCTCAGGGACGGCAAAGGTCCAATACAAGATGCCATCGACATCAACATGCTCGATAATTTCTACACAACACATAACTAGATTGTAAAGGTCTCACTGCGAAACAGGTAATACGAACCATAATTTCAAAGCGAACTACAAAAGGCTTGATCCCTTCAATAGGGTACGAAGGTAGCCTTCACAAGGCGCAGCCCTAATCTTAAACGCTTCCCTAGAGAGTGGAAAGATTACTTTCAACGGACCTTTCCAACCATTAATTCCGCCTAACTCACCTAAAACTGGTTAACCACTCGCAAGAACCTAACGCTAGATGCTCGAGGTTCTAGAAAGCTGGGGGGCTAACTGTTGGTGTCTAAATCGGTCACGACGGAATCAATGGCTAAAAGTTTCCATAAAAATAAAAATACGTTTAATAAAACTCAAAAATTCGTTTAATAAAACTCAAAAAGTCGTTTTATAAAACTCGAGAAGTCGTTTTATAAGACTCGATAAGTCATTTTATATACTCGATAAGTCGTTTTATAAAACTCAAGAAGTCGTTTTATAAAACTCGAGAAGTCGTTTTATAAAACTCGAGAAGTCGTTTTATAAAACTCGGTAGGTCGTTTTATAAAATTTGAGAAGTCATTTTATAAAACCCGAGAAGTCGTTTTATAAAACTCGAGAAGTCGTTTTATAAAACTCGATAAGTCGTTTTATAAAATTTGAGAAGTCGTTTTATAAAACTCGAGAAGTCTTTTTATAAAACTCGATAAGTCGTTTTGTAAAACTCGAGAAATCGTTTTATAAAACTCGAGAAATCGTTTTATAAAAGAAGTTTCCGAACAAAAGGAATCCGCAAAAAGACTTGGAAATCGTTATCTCAGAAGAACAAAACAAACGTCGATTACACGATCGTCCGAGTTAAGCATAAAACTGCGAAAAACCATAACCGCTGTAAACCCCAAGCTAGTTCGGCCGAACTAGCTCGCCGTACAGCGAGCTAAGTAGCCTCGAACTAGCTCACCGTACGGCGAGCTGAACCAGATGGTTCAGCCAGCCGTACGGCGAGCTAGCCTCGTCCTAAGTAGTTCGCCGTACGGCGAGCTAGAAGCTTCCGGGGTAGCTCGCCGTATGGTGAGCTGAACCGGTACGGTTCGGCTCGTCATACGTCAAGCCGACCATCCCGAGCCTCGATCTCCCACGTCAACAATTCAAGGCATACGTCCTTCGGCACGATCATGTTCCAAACCACGGTCGAAATGTCTCTCGTTTCGTCTCGATCCGTCCTATCGTTCAAGTTTTACGATAAAAACCGTGAAGTCTTGTTTTCTCGAAAGAACTCAAGGAAATCGTATAAAACGGCAACGGTTAAACGAAACACCGAACATTGCCTAAACTATACAATATACTCGAGATTTTTCGTGAGAAATCGTAAAAAAAACGCATTTTTAATAAAACCTCGAGTAAATCGTAGAAAACGGCACCGACTAACCGAAACATCAAACATTTCCAAACTTTACGATTAACTCGAGAAACTTATTTAAAAATGGCATCGCATCAGGAAACGACCTCTTCTAATAGTCGTAAAACGTTTTTGTCGCAAAACAGTTTAGAAGTTCCTAAAACGCGATAAAAGTCTATCTCGTGACATTAACGAAGTCTAACCCGAAGATGCGACGACGTTTTGAAAATTTACTCGCAGAAAGAAGATAAATGTCAAACTTGAAGATAAATGTAAAGTTTGAGGATAAATAGAAGATTTCCGCGGAAAAAAAGAAAGATAAAGATAAATGGAAGATTCCCGATAAACTCGAATCTGGGCGAAATGGAAGGACCAAACCGCCAAGGAACGGAGTATATAAGGAAGAGGCATAGGACAGAAGCAGGGGGAGAAATTTAGAGCTCTCGTCTGAGACTTTTACAACTTTTCTAGACTTAGAATTTTCCGCACTTAGAAACTTAGGCTTTTTTCTCGACGAGTTTGGTTTCTATGACTGGCGCTCAATTACTAGACGAACTCGCCCAGGCAGTTCAATCTCTGGTACAGCTCTATCAACTGAACTACGTTCGACTTGATCCTCGAAAGGGGTATGTAGGCAGCCTTTCATAAGGTTCAGTCTGAAATTAATCAAACCATTTTTCTTGTCTTTTTCCGTCTTTCGTTATCGAGCTGCGACTCGACTAGATTTCGGGTTTTATTTTTGTAACTCGCTGATGGCCCTTGCGGCCAAAGCCTTTATAATTCCCTGTAATGATCGCAACGCTCTTACGCGAATCGGAAATAAGATCGACTTTCCCTATAAATTCGTTTTATTACGTTTTTCATATTTTTCCGCATTTATTTGGTTACTTGTCGTTGGCTTTGGCAGAGATCCGGTTCCTCTGGAAAATTAGGGTTTTCCTAATTTTCCTTATTTTACGGAAATTGACAGTAGGTGAATTTCAGTTCCCACATCAGCGTACCAAGGTCTTTCGCTAAATCGCTTTTTCCACAGCATGCGTTTCATGCGTAATAGCTCCATTCTGGGAAATATTATGTCTATCTGCGAGTGTTTGGCATGCCACAGTCGCGGTCGTATCGATGCTGATCTTAAACTTGATGTTTCGTAAGTCAATATCATCGTTTCCATCGATCGACACAGTATCACTAGTATCGATCGATTCAACTGATTGTCCATCGATCGATGTTAGGTCTCCGAAGTCAATTCTTTCAGTATCAACGGCTGATGCGAGTTTAGATGAGAGTTGTATCTGGCCGATGAGTGATGAATCTTTGAAGTACACATTTTAATTTGGTATGAAATCATTGATAGGGACTTCTTCGTCTACTCTGATCTGAGAAAGATGATCTGCGACACCATTGTCTACTCCCCTCTTATCCTTTATTTCCATATCGAATTCTTGGAGAAGGAGTATCTATCAGATAAGGCGCGGTTTCGCATCTTTCTTTTGCATTAGATATTTAATAGCTGCATGATCAGTGTGAACAATGACTTTCGAGCCCACTAGATAGTTACGGAATTTCTCGAAAGCGTATACTACTGCAAGTAGTTCTTTCTCAGTTGTTCCATAGTTTCTCTGAGTGTCGTCCAGATTTTGGCTGGTGTAATAGATAGAGTGTAGTTTATTCTCTTTTTGTTGCCCTAAAACCGCTCCTACAGCAATATCGCTCGCATCGCACATTATTTCGAATGGAAGGCTCCAGTCAGATGCTTGTAGACGGGGGTAGTTATCAGTGCTTTCTTGATCTTTTTAAATGCTTGTTGGCAGTCCCGTGTGAAATCAAATTTAGTGTCCTTACAAAGAAGGGTAGTCAGGGGTCTGGCTATCTTGCTGAAATCCTCTATAAATCTCCTATAAAATCATGCATGTCCTAGAAAGCTTCTGATGTCCCTTATGCTAGCTGGGGATGGTAGACTCGTCATCACTTCTATCTTTGCTCTGTCTACTTCAATTCCGGCTGCGGACACTTTGTGTTCGAGTACGATTCCGTCATTAACCATGAAATGGCACTTTTCCCAGTTTAGGACCAGGTTCTTTCCTAACATCTCTCCAAAACCTTGCATAGGTTGTCGAGAAAATCTTTAAAACTGGATCCATAAACTGAGAAGTCATCCATGAATACTTCCATGAAGTTTTCTATCATATCAGTGAAGATTGACATCATGCAACGTTGGAAAGTAGCTGGGGCGTTACACAGACCAAATGGCATCCTCCAATATGCGAAGGTTCCATAGGGGCATGTGAATGTTGTCTTTTGGAAAAATCCGGAATATCCATCAAGAAAGCAATAGTAATTATGATTTGCTAATCTTTCCAACATCTGGTCAATAAAAGGCAGAGGAAAGTGATCTTTCCGGGTTGCGGAATTCAGTTTCTGGGTTGCTAATCTGTCCAACATATGGTCATACACATGCGGTGTCCGGTTACAGTCCTTGTTGGGATAAGTTCATATTTTTCGTTCTTGACGACTGTAATACCTCTCTTCTTTGGTACTACATGGACCGAACTCACCCAATTGCTATCAGAAATTGGATAGATTATCCCTCCATCAAGCAGTTTAATGATTTCCTTCTTTACGACTTCCTGGAGATTCGGGTTTAGTCGTCTCTGATGTTCTACAGACGACTTGGATTCATCCTCCAGATCAATCCGGTGCATACAAAGGTTAGGAGATATGCCTGGGATGTCATCTAAAGAGTATCCAAGTGCTTTCCTATGCTTGCGAAGCTTGTTCAGTAACAGAGCAAGTTCCACACTAGTGAGATTTGCGTTAACGATCACAGGATACGAATCGTCCATAAGAAAAGCATAATTAAGTCCAGAAGGTAACGACTTAAGCTCCACTTTTGGTACTTTTTCCTTTGTGAGATTTCCAATTGACGGCGAGTGTCGATCGATATCGCTATTAAGATATCGATCGACGTTGATCTCTGATTCATCGTCGCCGTTGGTTCCGATACATGAGGATCCATGACTAGTTTCTATGAGACGATCACACTCGGTTGCTCTGCTATCTATGCTGAAAACTTCGTTCTGAGCAGATACAAGCGCACCTTCCAAATGATCATCCGAGTACGATTTCTCAAAAGATTCTTGGGTCAGTTCATCCATCTCATCTACATAAGATGATTGTTTATCTATCACAGGAAGTGTGATGACCTTCTCCATATCAAATCTCATAGGGATGTTGCCTATGTTATTTATTCGTCCTTCCTTGACATCGATAATAGCGTTTTCAGTAGCAAGGAATGGTCTACCTAATAGAATCGGATCTCTCGGTTCGTTCTTGTAATGCAGCACAACAAAGTCTGTTGGGACAGTGTATCCGTCGATTTTTACCGGTATATCTTCAAGTACACCTTCCGGAATCCTAACAGATCTATCGGCGAAAACTAGTTGGATGTTAGCCGGTGTAAATTCAGTGTACCCAAGGAATGATGCAACGAAGTGCGGCATTAAATTCACGCTAGAGCCTAGATCACAGAGTGCTCTCGGAAATAGCTGGTCTCGAATTGTGCATTTGAGAACGAAACTACCAGGATCGGGTCTCTTTTCTGGGGTTTGAATTATGGCGCTAACTTCTGCAGAAACCATCATGACACTTTCTCTGTTGAAAAACTCTTGTTTGTCATTCTCTTGACATACTGTCTTATGGTTGGTGAAATTCTGAGGGCATCAATAAGTGGTATCTCTACCTTGACTCGTTCGAAGGCTCGTCTACAGATTTCTTTATCCATGTGCGCCTAGTATTAGACTTGGGAGGGTAGGGAGGTAAAGTGTTGTACACCCGTTCTATAGTTTGTCGAGTGGGTGTTGGACTCTCTTTCGAATTCGTGGGTGTTTGTCGATCGATATCAGTGTCTTCATATCGATCGACATCGACAATTTCCTCTTCATCGAGAATGATTACCGGCTCCTCAGTTTCCTTAGAATTTTTATTCTTTTCTTTGTTATGCGGGAGTTCAGATTTCAAATCACGGAGTAGCACGGGGTTAGGAATGGATTTCTCCGTTTCTGGAATTTCAGCGCTTCCTTCCGGAGGGGTGCTTTCTCTAATAATCGGAGTTAGCTGTTTTCCGTTCCTCAACATTACGGCACTCACATGGCGTCTCGGGTTTGTATCAGTCTTCCCTGGTAGACGCCTTGCTTCCCTCTTGATACTCTCAGCATTATTGGCAATATCGCTTTCTAGACTTCTAATTTTCTCATGCAAAGCGTTGAATTTCTTCGACATTTCGCAGTAGACAGCATTCAGCTTGATGTCTAGGTCTTTGCTCAGCCTCCGGTTCCCCGTGAAGACATGGTTTAAAATGGTTTGGGCTCTCCCTCGGTGTGATCCAGTGAGGGTGTCGTAGTCATGGGTAAAACTATCTATGTTAAAAATTTCTCCTGAGGGCTTTCATGTCTAAGGAATGTTTGCTCAATGGGCTGGACATCCTTATTGCTTTGTATCATACCAGGTTTCTTTTCCTTTATGAAAGAATGAAGGAGATCTAGAGATTTTTTAATTTCATTTATTTGAAGGTCGTTCCTGGATCTAACTTCTCTTTCTTTATATTTATTTTCATAAGACTTACCCATTGCTATGTTTTCAATCAGACGATTTGCTTCTTCAGAGTTCCTGGAACTAAAATTTCCGTTACTCGCATTATCTAGCGTGATCTGATAATCCAGCTCGAGGCCTCCGTAAAAGAATTTAAGGAGTTCTAGTTCAGAATAACCATGGTGGGTACAATCTCGCTGGTGACTCTTAAATCTAGTCTAAGCATTTCTGAAAGATTCTCGTGGGCCTTGAGGAATGTGGATAGTTTATATCTCGGGTCCCAATATCGAGTCTCATCGAATAATTGGTTGATGAAATCAGTGCGAATATCTTTCCAGCAGATTATTATGGCTTCCCTCCCTAAGGAGAAAGGGAAAAGTCTACAACGATTGTTATCGTTGAGTGCTAGTCCTTCTAGATAGTCGATGTGCTCGTGGGGGTGCTCTGAAGCAGATCCACGAAAGGGATCTTTTTGTACCAGACAGATGTAGTCAAGATGAAGCGTAGACTTATTTGCTTCATCCTCTGGTAGCTTAATAGCTGACCTATTGGAATAGGTCTTAATGGGGTCTAAGTAGTCTTGCAGTTTTTCTGCATCTTCAGTTGAAGATGGATAACATTTGACAAGGATTGCAGTCCCCTATTTAACTGTAAATTTATTGGTTTCATTGCATAACTGACCTAATGGTTCGTTTTGGACTACTTCCTCATTCACTAGGTTGGTAAGTAAAGACTTACCTGCTTCCGGCTGGGTTACATCGATCGATATTGGTTGGATTATGTTTATCGATTCCTCGGTCAACATATCGCTCGATGTTTGTGTTACGTCATCGGACGATGCTTGGCCGAAATCTGTCTTTTCCATCTTGAGTTCCCTTTGATAGCAGAGAAAGAGGAAAAATAATTAAGTAAACAAAAACAAATTCTAGACTACATTCTAAACTAAATCTGATGGTAATAAGAAAGAGTCCCCGGCAACGGCGCCTGATTTGATATCACTCAAATATTTAACCCTAAGGAGTGAATTACTCTCTCAAATAAGAGGTTCAATCGTAGTACTTAGGGATCGAATCCACAGAAACTCTTGATTACACAACAGATTATTTAGTCTTTGAAATAAAGCTAGACAACAGGTTTAAAACAATAACTTAAAAGGTGACCAAGAAATTGCTTGATTGGTTGATTTGTTTGTTAAGAGGAAATAAGGTAGTTAAACTTAGGTATTTTCTCAGGTATGACAAACATGCAAGTTATAAAGGGTTTTTACTATTCATAATTCTGAATTCAAACTTTTAAGGATTTGAAGAATTAACTCTTACTGGATCTTGGATCAAGAACTATCATTCGATGACCTTGAGTGAGTATCGATCGATTGTTCGATCGAAATATCGATCGATGACGTTATGCTATATCGGTCGACAAGACAATCGTCCTGTCGAACGATATTGCTTCCAGCGAGTTCTAACAGTAGGTTTGAAAGGTTCTCTAGTCTTCACTAAATAACTTAGACTCTAGGTAATTTCCAAGTTCTCACTTATCCAAATTGATTCTAAAATCAGAGGTAAGGGTGATCAATCCTTAACACTAGTATTTATTATGACTAGATTTAGAACTATATTTTAAACACCCTAATAATGGTTACTTCAATGCATAAGTCAACCTTAATAAGAAACCTAAATCTAACAAGAGAGACTACTCAAACATATTTATGAGAGACAAAGTCATAATGGTTTGAATAATGCTTTAAGATAATAATAATAGCAAGAGAAACAGTAAATAAGTAAAGCAAGTGAATTCAAGATCTTCTTTGGTTTTATAGTTCAGATCTCTCTCTCAATTCCTAAGCTCTTCTCAAAGTATAGCTAGATGCTTCTCCCAAAATTAGGTCTAAAAGGTCTCTGGAGAAATCTGCATAAACTAGTAAAAAATCCTCTTAATATAGCCTAACAGACGGCCAGGGACTTAAAGTGTAATTTATTAAAACTCTTGTGAAACAATTAGGACTTCTAATCTTCATTTAATCACTCGGAGGACTTCTGTATTGATCGATATAGAATGTCTTCTATCGATCGATGTGGTTGACATTTTATCGGTCGATTGCTCTCAATGCACATCGGTCGATATCTTTAACATCGTTTTGCTCATATCTTCATAAAATCTCAATTTTTGCTCCATAATAGCCATTTTACACCAGTGAGTACCTGAACCTGTAAAAGCTCTAAAAAGAAACTAGAAGTATCCTTTTGTTTCCAAAAACATATATAAATCATGGTTGAAAGTGGGTAAAATCTATGATATATCAGAAATCATCTCATCTTTTATTTTTCTGTTTTTTGGATGCCAAAGGAAGGAGAGAAAGAAACCAAAATTATCAAGACTTTTACCTTTCAGACTTGCAGGAGGATTCCGATCCCTTGTATACCAAGCCCCAAGACAAGCAATAGATGTCAGGTTAGGTTGGAAATCAGCTTTGGTTCTTCCAAACAATCATGAAAAGTGTTGTCATAGGTGACCGGTGATCCACTTTAGCATCTATAGTACTTTCTGCAATCAACAATTCTAAGAATGGTGCTAAAGAGTGGTTAGATAAAAAGTAAAAATTTTGAAATATTTGTTTCCCCTTCTTGACTCAATAAAACAAATTTTGAAAACATTTAATGAGATCAAAAGGTAAAGTAGCATCAGTAATCTCCACTCCCCCAGAATTAAATCATACATTGTTCTCGGTGTATAACCAGTCGGAGTTAGGGCATAAATAAATAATGTATAACTGATATCAAAAATTTTGAACGATATACCTGACCGGAATTTGTATCGATCGATGGTGAGTCACCTTCATCGATCGTCATGGATAGGTCTATGTCAAGCAATATCGACAAGATCGTATCGGTCGATAGAGGTTGTGATCGTGTAACATCTCTTCTGAAACTAATAAAACAAAAGTAAAAATATAAAATGAAATAAGAAAACACCTAATAGTGGGTTGCTTCCCACTCAGCGCTTAGTTAAAGTCATTTAAAGTCATTTAGCTTGACTATGGAGTTATGGTGGCTAGTGAGGTGAGTTGCAGGTACTTGTTGGGAAACAAGTATCCTCCTTGTCTGTTGATTCTCCAAACCATGAAATTAAGAAGCTTCTTGCGGCCTCCTCTCTTTTGGTCATACTAGCTTTCAACTCTTGGACCTCATCTTGGATTCTTTGTAACCACTCCTCAATGCTCGCAATACTGAACTCATGTTGTCCAATCTTGCTGTAGGTTTGTTCTAGATCAATACTCAGCTGCATGGTGTCGAGGTGTTGGATGGTTTTCACACAGGAAGGGGTAGTATCGCCTGATCTTGGTGTAGTTATGTCGGTCGATGTGGAAGGATGTCTATCGGTCGATGGTCTGAAAGGCACGTCGATCGATGCGGATGGTGCAGGTCGGTTCGTGAGCTGGCTCTGAATGTTTTCGATCTCCTTCTGAATTGCTTCTGTTTTGAATTCCAATCCTTGAACGTCACTCTGTACTGGAAACCACATCTTGTTGAGTAATCTGTATGCTTCGTCTCCACATGCTTCAATAGCTTTGTAGATATCTCCTGTGATTTCTTCAAGTTCTCCTCTGGTGCAAAAGTTGGGTGCTCTAATATCGGTCAATGTACTAGGTTGGGCATCGATCGATATATGTTTCTGAGATTCCAGTTCGTCGCGAAGCGCATTCACTTCTTCTTGCAGGGTGTCCTTCTCTTTGCAAACTAATTCATGGGCAGTCTGAAGCCAATTGAATTCCCTTTGAAGTGATGCTGTGGTTCTTTCATGTTCAGAATTTAGTGATGCCTTTTTCAAGTTATGTTCACCAACTCTTCCATTGATCATGTACGTGACCTCTGCTTGTGTGTAGAGCTTGCAAACTGGAATTCCTTTAGCAAACTGTTCAGCGTGTTCTGGTAAACAGAAACAAGAGCGCTCCATCAGTGAGGCTCTATTCAGCAATTTCCCCATATCTTCTTTGGAAACATGGATGATATCTCCATCTACTCCTCTTGCATAACCATTCTCATCTCTGTAGACACCATATTCGTCTTTCTTTTCCCACAAGAATTGACGAACCCCGAATCTGAAAGCTCGTTTCCCAAGTTCCTGATGGATATCGTTCGATGCGAGTTTCCACATATCGATCGATGTTTGTTGAAATTATGGATATGCTGAGATGGTCATCTGAAGAATGTCTGCAACGTCTTCTTTGGAGATTGGAATGATTCTTCCATCCATTGCTCGTGCATGACCATCTGGATCCCTGAAAATACCAAATTCATCTGAAATTAGTAAGATAAAATCGAAGTTATGTTTGTACCTCGGATGGTGTACTGGTATGATCGGTCGATAGTACGGCATGTGCATCGGTCGATTGGTTGAGGAAGCTGTCGATCGATGGATGTTGTTCCGTGTCGGTCGATACGTTTACTTCTAGTTCGGTCGCATGTGTCAGTGGTGCTGTATCCACTGCGAAACTCTCGTGGTAATTGGTTGCCAAACTTCCAATTGAGAAGTCTCTGTCTTATGTATCATCATCATGTGGGATGTAGATTGGTACACTGTAGGGGTTGTGGCTCGGTGCTTCGAAACGTCTTTTGAGCGATCTTAGTTGGTGCATATCGGTCGATGGAGGGTAATCTCTGTCGATCGAAGCTCTAAAGATGAAGGACAGTAGAGGAGGTTTTTCTTCATCTTCCCGAAGAAATCTGTACTATGTGGCTCGTTCCTCTTCATAATCTTCATCATACTCCTTCTGGGTAGTGATGCTAGCCAGCTCTGGGATGTAATGATCGTTCTCCCAATCATCTACGTTAAAGTCGCCGTCTGGAAACTCCTCTTTGATCTCTTAGGATACCCTGTCGATCGATGACCAGGTATGCTCGTCAGTCGACTCTAGTTGACTGGTATCGGTCGATGGAATAAGGCATCTGTCAGTCGATACGTCTTGCTCTCTCCCTCGTACTCGGCCATTGAATCATTCTCGTGGGCACATAAGAAAGTTTTTACGAGTGATGGGCTCTCTATCCTTGGAATCTTGATGACTTGGACCGGATTGTAGTGGATGGTAGGGTCAATTAAGGTTAGGTTATTGGATTTCAGGTCACAAACAGCTCCAACTGTTGCTAAGAAGGCCCTTCCAAGAAGTAGAGATGTCTTGAAGTTGAGCTTGTTCTCCAAGACGTGGAAGTCTGTAGGAATTAGGGCATCTCCAATTTGTACCTCAAGGTTTCGAACTATGCCTCCAGAGTTATGATGAGAACAATCCACGAAGATGAAAGATTCTTCAGTAGGCTCTATCTTCAGACCTAGATGGTCTGCCATGATCTTGGGTAAGATGCTAACTCCAGATTCTGTGTCGCAGAGAGCACGAGCGAACTCAACACCTCTTATTGAACATGGTATTGTGAACTTCCCTGGATCGCTCTTCTTCTCCAGGGTGATCTTCTTCTTTAAACTGTCTCTGACTTGGTGAAACATTCTCTTGATGTCTTCTTCTGTGTCCTTGGTTTTTCTGAAAAACATCCACAATCTGTGTGAGAAGCAGGCTTCTTCAAAGGGTTTATCTTTAGGTATTCTCAGGACTCTCTTTCTGAAGCTTGACAATTCTTTCTCATTAGCTTCCCTTTTATAAGGTTTGAGAAACTTCTCTTCCCTTTTTCTGGGAACTCTTCCATGTATTTCCTTTTCTATCTCCATGGGCTCAAAGATGCCTGTGGGTCTCTTCATGATGGCGGTGGGAAGATTACTGGAAGTTTTAGACTGCTCCCGGAGTGCATCAATTCGTGCAACGTCTATCTTTGGAAGTTGCACTCGACGTTGGGGTACTGTATATCGGGCGATGACTGGAGTATCTCGGTTGATATCTATAGATTTGTATCGATCGATGGGTGACTCAGTCTATCGACCGATAGGCGTAGTGTTGAGTCTGAAAGGGAAGGGCGGATGTGAATGTCGTGCTGCGAAGGCTTCATGTGACATAATCTTGACGGCACTGCACTCTTGAGGGGTTTCCTCGAAATCCATCGATCGATACGCGTCAAAGTCTATCGATCTCGTCACGAGGGGTGATATCGATCGATTCTAGTGAGACGGTGTCGATCGATACGTGTTGAATTCGATGTCTGGTTCCCTTTCATCGTCAGAACTTTGCAGCTTCTCATGATTTACCTCTTCCCAAAATTCATCATCCAGGATGGCATGCACATGGTGGTCAGTAGCAAACTCTCCCACTCCTATTGCTAAAACTTCTTGCTTCTTAAGTGCTTCTCCTTTCTGAACCACCTGAGTCTCTAATTTCTTCACGTAGGTGCTTAAGGCATCAAGCCTTGTGTTGAGGTTGGTGTAGACGGAGTCAATTTTTTCGTCTGAAGTTTCTGCTGACTCTCAAGAACCTTGTCTAGCATCTCTTCTAGTTTACTCTCTTGGGTGGGTGGGGGTGGATTTGAGTAGAATGAGTTTCCATAACTCATGTTATTGTTGAGGTTGCTTCTGCTGTAGTTGGTAGGCTTTTGTGAACTCTGGTTGAAGTTGTTTTTCTGTCCTGCGAAGTTTCTGTGTCCTACTTGCTTACCAGACCTCTGAAATCCAGCTCCACTGATCCAGTTCACATCTTCTTCTGTGTATTCCTCCTCAGCTACAGTTTATGCATCCTCCACTGAGCAAATCTTTTTGTTTAGTAACTTCTGAACATGATCCAGCTGTGCTTGCACTTCATTAATCTATTCCTTCCCAAAGAATGATGTAGCTTTTGTCTTCACAGTGTTCTTTGTGTTGTTGCTTGAAGCTAGGTTATCAATCAACTTCACAGCCTCTTGCAGATTCCTGGTGGTGAAGTTGCCTTCACTAGCTGTGTCTAGAGCCATCTGATACTTCAAGGTGATGCCACTGTCGAAAGTGCAGAGCAGTTGCACTTTGTTGAATCCGTGGTGTGGACAATCTCGCTGGTATGATTTGAATCTGCTCCATGTATCCTTAAATGATTCTCCAGGATCGTGAGTGAATGTAGCAATTTTCCTCCTCCATTCTTCAGCGCTTAAGTCATCAAAGAAGTTATGCAGGAATGCGTATTTGATGTCGCTCCAGGATGTGAGAGAACCTGGTGGTAGTTGTCTCAGTCACTGCAAATCTTCTCCAGACATAGAGTATTTGAAAAGCTTGCAGAGAAGATAGTCTTGAGGGACTCCATTGGCTTTTATGACAGTTATGAGATCCTCGAACCTCTCCATATGGTCCATAGGATGCTCATGGGACAACCCACAGAAGGGTGTTTGTCCTACAAGTGTGTAGTACTGCGGCTTGAGCTCGAAATCTCCTCTCTGAATAGCAGGAGGGCGGATTGCTGATCGGTTGGTATAGAACTGATCTGGACGGTTGTAGTCAGCCAAAGTTCTAGCCCTGTTAGCCTCTTCTACAGGTTGAATAAGGTATGTAGGTGCAGTGTCTTTCTCAGGAATGATCTCCTTCTGAGCATTCAGCTTCTGACCTGCTGCATTACGCAGGTGACCATCTTGATCACGCAGGTCTCCATTCTCACCAGTAGTGAGAATAATAGTCGCTACCATATCTCGCCGGCAAGTATCGATCGATTTAAGATGAGGTATATCGATCGATGTCGGATGAAAGATTTCAGTCAACGAACGGTTGTTGATGTCGATCGATGGAAAGGTGCAAGTATCAGTCGACGAAGAAGGTGTCTCAGTTGACTGTGGTAAGCGAGTGTCGGTCAACGAACGGTTGTTGATGTTTATCGATGCGGAACGTAAGTCTCTGCGGATGCTATGTTCCAAACTATGGGGGTCTTCTGAGTACACAAGTTAGTTGTTCTTGTTGCTTCTAGTACTGCTGGGCATGTACCTGAAAAAGACAAGAAATATTTTTGTGTCAGAAGATGATTAAGCAGTAAAAAAAAAGTAACCTAGACCTAATCAGAAAAATCTAATGGCGATCAAAGTTCCCCAGCAACGGCGCCAAATTTTATATCACTCAAATTACCCTAAGGAATGAATTACTCTCTCAAATAAGAGGTTCAATTGTAGTACTTAGGGATCGAATCCACAAGGAACTAAGGAATACAAAAGATAAAATCTTTAGTGATTATGCTCCGTTGATTAAGTTTAAAAGTAAATTGCAGTTGTGAGCAATGATGAGTTACTCAAGAGAATTGGTTTAGGTTTTAAACAATAAAAGAAAGTAGTTAGATTAAAGGTTGCTGTTCAGAAAATCAGGATTATAATGCTATATATGTCTTTATAAGTTGCTTGCAAGATATTAAAGAACTTGCTCTTAGATAAGTCTATTAGCAATCGTTATCTAGACTCGTCTAGTGATCTGACTGCCGGCAATATCGACCGATGGTTTGACAGCGATATCGGACGTTATAGGTTGCCGTCGATCGATTACTCTATAGGAGTATCGATCAATTTAGATTCAGATCTAATTGAATACGTGTTCACCAAGATCATTGACCGGCTCTCGTTCATCCCTAAAGGACCTCAGCTTATACTAGATGATTTCAGGATGATGATAAACAAGTTAAATCATTCCATGATCATACTCTAGTTAGCTACACTAGAGTAAGCATTAAGGTTCATCAGGATAATGAATATCACAACTCAACAATCCATAGTTGGGGCTAATCCCTCATAACTATTTGAACCCCAAATCTTACAAGTAAATCTACTCAGACATGACTAAGTGATTCATAGCATCAAGGTAATAATAGAAATTCATAAGATTAGAAGATTGAACACTTGGTTCTTTTGAACAATAAATCTCTTTGTGTGTTCATCTAAATCTAGAACTCTATAACCTTCATGAAAATCAGAATAAGATGAAATGAATACCTTTATAAATCAAAGAACTAAGAGTATTAAGAATAGAAGCAATCAAAGGCACTAAAAAGCACACTCAAAAAGCACACTTTGCCAAAACACATAGAAATAACTATAAATATGAATTTAATTAGGTTAAAAACTCGTCAGGCGCAATCTTGTAATATTAAGAGAACTTGGGCTTCAAGTCGGCTGAGTCAAACTTGTTCTTCACGCTTGATATCGATCGATGGTACAAGGCGTACATCGATCGATGGAGTATCTCAATTCGTCATCTTCTACGGAAGCGTCGTCAGTCGATCACACAAGATGTGTATCGATCGATATGTATCTCTGGATACCGACCTTGTTGTCTGATCTTCATAGTCATCTCGGGAAAACTCTCCTTTAAGCTCCATAAGGGCACCTAAATCATCACTTTACTTCAAAATGCTCCTGAACCTAAAAACATACCTAATAGACTCCAAAACATATATATATATATATATATATATATATATATTATATATATATATATATATATATATATTATAAAATCATCTCAATACCATGGTTAAAAGTGGGTCAAAAAAACCATGATAGATCAACCAACCGCCTAAAGAAGGAGTATATAAGCATGAGGTCGAAGTCAAGAGGAGGCAGAGCTTTTTAGACTTAGAAAAACTGCTGTTCGCTTAGGCGAATTTAGGACTTAGGTGGCTAGATTAGCAAGTCAGATTCTGAGAATGTTTGGTTGTCTAAGTTCCGCGATTCTCTTTTAACAACTTTCAGTCTCTTTATAAATAATAGTCTTTCGCACTTTCTTCATCTATATTCTGTTTTCTTTTTGTTTTAGTGTGTTTCCGTAGAGATCCAGAACCTCGGGAATATTAGGGTTTTCCCTAAGTTTCCAGATGGATCGGTTTGCGAGTTCTACCTGAACAGTTAGAGAACAATAGATCGAGATAGCCAAAAATTTCCTATGATTGAGCATGCTAGACTATCCCCCAAAATTCTAAGTTCTCTAGGTTTTACGGCAGTTTACAAGATGTTTTCATTCCTTGCCTATGAGAAATTAAAAACCTAAATTTTCAAATCAGACATAGTTTCATCGATGATTTGGGACTGCCTCTTCTTCGTTCTTCGTCTTTTGACTTATTTTTGTATGAATCGGTCTTTGACGAAATACCAACAAGAATATCAGAGTGGGGAATAGATTTCAACTTCGGAATTTATGTTCTTGTTTCTTCGCACTGCTGGTTTTACATAACTGACTAGGTGTGTTTCGTATACTGTTGAAAAATTCACCACACGTTTATGATTAGTTGTTTTCGACTTAACGTGGCTAGATTTCGTAAAACCGAATTACATTTAGAGTTCAAATCTCTCGTATAATTTAGGCAACTTTGGTGTTCAGTCAACCGTTTCCGTTTTAGACAATCGATTCAAATTTTTACGAGAAAGCAAGTCTTTGTGGTTTTTATCGTAAAGTTCCAACCGTTACTCCGATTGGGATGAAACAAAAAGTGTTTTGATTGAGACTTGAGATAGAAACAATTCGATCCATCGAGCTTGTCCAACTCACCCACTGGCGAGTTGATGAGTACAACCCCGATTCCTTGAGCTGACTTGTTTTCGTCGTAAAATATAACCGGAAACTCCGATTGAGACGAAACAAAAAGCAGTACGATTATTGTTTGCAATACGATCAGGCTAGGTCAACTCGCCATGGTGGCGAGTTAGATTGTGCAGACCCTCTGGGAAAATTCATTGCCTCGAGGGCGAGGAGAAAGGTCGACCAGCTCGCCAAGGTGGCGAGCTGGTTTGGCACAGCCATCTCGCCAACTTGGCGATTTGGGTGGTACGGTCCAGCTCGCCAAGACGGCGAGCAGGTTGAGCTCGGGCAGCTCACCGGCTTGGCGATCTGGATGGTAAGCACCCTCGGGGAAAAGTCAGTGCCTCGAGGGCGAGGTGAAAGGCCGACCAGCTCGCCAAGATGGCGAGCTGGATGGTATGGTCCAGCTCACCAAGACGGCGAGCTGGTTAAGTTCGGTCAGCTCACCGGCTTTGGCTAGCTGGATGGTAAGGACACTCGGGGAAAAGTCAGTGCCTCGAGGGGCGAGGTGAAAGGCCGACCAACTCGCCAAGATGGCGAGCGGGTTTGGCACAGCCAGCTCGCCAGCTTGGCGAACTGGTTGGTACGGTCAAGCTCACCAAGACGGCAAGCTGGTTGAGCTTGGCCAGCTCGCCGGCTTGGCGAGCTGGATAGTAAGGAACCTCGGGGCAAAGTCAGTGCCTCAAGGGCGAGGTAAAAGGCTGACCAGCTCGCCAAGGCGACGAGCTGGATGGTACGGTCCAGCTCGCAGGCTTTGGCGAGCAGGATGGTAAGGATCCTCGGGGAAAAGTCAGTGCCTTGAGGGCGTGGTGAAAGGCCGACAAGCTCGCCAAGACGGCGAGCTAGTTTGGCAAGGCCAGCTCGCGGACTTGGGGGGCAGGATTGTACAGTCCAGCTCGCTAAGACGGTGCGCTGGTTGAGCTCGACCAGCTCGCCGGTGTAGTCCCTGCTGGATTTTGTTAAGTAATACAGAGTTTGCGTGAGCGTTGGGAATAGGAGTAGTCGCTGCTGGAGTAGTTTTATCAGCGTTTTTACGAGCTGCGACTTTCTCTTTCATATATCTAGAAATCGTTTTGATCAAGCGTTTTGCGGCTATGAGTTAGAGTAATCCGTACCCCCCCCCCCTCCTTCTAGCGCCAAACTATGAGAACCAAAATTCGCAATGTCGATTTTCGTACAATACGGAAACTTTGGAAAGCCCTAATATTCCAGAGATCTCGGATCCCTGAGAGAGCCAACGACAAATAACCAAATAAATGCGGAAAATATGAAAAACACGATAAAGAGATCTTATTTCGAATCCGCATAAGAGCATTGCAATTATTACAAGAGATTACAAAAGCTTTGGCCGCATAAGTTGCCAGCGATTTATCTAGTTCTTGATACGAAATGGGTTTTGATTGATTTCGGACTAAAACTTATGAAAGGCTGCCTACGTACCCCCTTCAAGGAAAAACTAGAACGTAGTTCAATTGATAGAGTTGGACAAGAGATGACCCGCCTAGGCGAGTTCGTCTAGTAATTGAGTGCCCGTCATTGAAACCGAACTTGTCGAGAATAAAGCCTAAGTTTCCAAGTGCAGAGAGTTCTAAGTCTAGAAAAGTTTTTAAAAGTTTTTCTCCTCTTGACTTCGACCTTGTACTTATATACTCCTCCTCTAGGTGGTTGGTCTTTCCTTTTCCGCCCCGATTCGTGTTTATCGGAAATCTTCCATTTATCTTGATCTTCCTTATTTTTCCTTGGAAAACTTCTATTTTGTCTTCAAACTTGACATTTATCCATTCCTGCGAATAATGGGTAAACCGTCATCATATCTTTTGGCTGAATCTCGTCTAAAGTCGTGTGTGGGTCTTTATCGCGTTTTAGGACATCCGAACCGTTTTGTGACTTAGCCGTTTTACGATTTTAGAAGGGATCGTTCCATGATATGATGTTGTTTTTATAAAATATCTCGCCTCAATCATATATTTTGGCAATGTCCTGTGTATTGTTTAACCGTTGTCGTTTTATACGATTTACTCGAGGTTTTACGAGAAAACAAGTCTTTAGCGGTATTTATCGTAAAACTCCAACGGTAAGACGGATCGAGACGAAATGACAGATGTTCCGATCACAGTTCAGAGTACGATTGAGTCGATGGACATATGCCTTGCGTCCGGGCAATGCGGATGGTGAGGATGGTGTGGTTCAGCTCACCGGCTTGGCAAGCTGGACGGGACGGTTCAGCTCGCCCAGCCGGCGAGCTTGTTAGGCACGGCCAGCTCGCCGGTTGGGTGAGCTGGACGGGACGGTTCAACTCGCCCAACCGGCAAGCTGTTTAGGCACGGCCAGCTCGCCGGCTGGGCGAGCTGGTTAGGCAAAGGCCAGCTCGCCGGCTGGGCAAGATGGACGGGACGGTTCAGCTCGCCCAGCCGGCGAGCTAGTTAGGCACGGCCAGCTCGCCAGCTGGGCTAGCTGGACAGGACGGTTCAGCTCGCCCAGCCGGCGAGCTGGTTAGGCACGGCCAGCTCGCCAGCTGGGTGACCTGGATGGGATGGTTCAGCTCGCCCAGCCAGCGAGCTGGTTAGGCACGGCCAGCTCGCCGGCTTGGCGAGCTGATTAGCCATGGTTAGCTCTCCGAGTCGGCGAGTTGGCTGGTCCGTCCAGCTCGCCGTCTTGGCGAGCTGATCGGCCTCGGCTAGTTCGCCCAGCCAGTGTGCTGGACCAGTCCAGTCAGCTCGCCGTCTTGGCGTGCTGGTCAGCTGTCCAGCTTCAATCGTTTCTTGTCTTCTTGACCCGAGATTCTTTCGGAGAATATAAGGAGAAGTAATCATAGACGTTGATTTCGAGATTACCGTTTTTAACCCCATTAAGTAGGTATTTTTAATTATTTCATACTTTGAGACGAGTTTTCCGTAATTCATATCTCCGTAGAAAGCCTACAGTTCTCCTATACGCTTTTTCAGGGAATTTTAGCCATTGATTCTGTCGAGACTGATTTTGACCCCAACAAACTTTAAGCTTCAAACCCAAACCTTAAATTTTATCCTGAAGATTAATATATTATCTAGAAACCCATCCTGAACACGCTCATGGCTATCCAAAGTTTGTTATACATTATCTTCAATCCAGAAACACACCGTGAACATGCTCAAGGCTTTCCAAATTTTATAATACATTATCCTGAAGATTAATATACTAAACTCTAAACCCTTAAACCTTAAAACATCAACTCTAAACCCTAAACTCTAAACCTTAAACCTTAAACCTTAAACCTTAAACCCTAAACCTTAAAGCATATCCTAAAGATTAATATATTATCAGGAAGCCCACCCTGAACATTCTCAAAGCTTTCCAAGATTTATAATACATTATCCTGAAGATTAATATATTATCCGGAAGCTCATCCTGAATATGCTCAAGGCATTCCAAGTTTTATAATAATTATCATGAAGATTAATTTGTTATCCGGAAGCCTATCCTGAACACGCTCAAGACTTTTCAAATCTTATAATACATTACCGTGAAGCCTATCATGAACATTAATATATCATCCGGATTTTAATATATTAAGGGTTTTGGGGTTTAGGATTCGAATTTTAGAAAATATAGGGTTTAGGGATTAAAGGTTAAAGTTGAGGGTTTAGGGTTTAGATATAGGGTTTAAATTTTATACTTCAGGGTTTAGGGTTTATAGTTAAAGTTTAAGGGTTTAGAGTTTATAGTTGAATTTTCAAGGTTTAGGGTACTAGAATTGATGTTTTAGGGCATAGAGTTGCAGTTTCATGGTTTAGGGGTTAAACTTGAAGTTTCAAAATTTAAGGTTCTAGAACTGATGTTTCAGGGTTTGGAGTTCTAGAATTGGTGTTTCAGGGTTTAGAGTGGAAGTTTCAGGGTTTAAGGTTTAGAGTAAAAATTTCAGGGTTTAGGGTTTTAGATTTGATGTTTCAGTGTTTAGGGTTTAGATTTGAAATTTAAGGGTTAGGGTTTAGAGTTGAAGTTTCAAGGTTTAGGTTTAAATTGAAGTTTCAAGATTTAGGGTTGTGGAACTGATATTTCAGGGTTAGAGTTGAAGTTTCATGGTTTAGGGTTTTAAAGTAGGATGTTCAGGATTTAAGGTTTAGAGTTGGAGTTTCAGGGTTTAGGGTTTTAGAGTTAATGTTTTAGGGTTTAGGGTTTAGAGGTAAAACATCAGAGTTTTAGAGTTGATGTTTCAGGATTTAGGGTTTAGATTTGAGGTTTCAGGGTTTAAGGTTTTAGAGTTGAAGATTCAGGGTTAAGAGTTGAACTTTCAGGTTTTTGGGTTTAGAGTTGAACTTTCAGAGTTTAGGGTTTTAGAGTTGATGTTACAGTGTTTAGGTTTAGAGTTGAAGTTTCAGGTTTAGAGTTTAGATTTGAAGTTTCAAGGTTTAGGGTTTATAATTGATGTTTCATGGTTTGAGTGGAAGTTTCAGATTTAAGGTTTAGAGTTGAAGTTTCAGGATTTAAGATTTTAGAGTTGATGTTTCAGTGTTTATGGTTTAGAGTCGAAATTTCAGGATTAGAATTTAGAGTTGAAGTTTCAAGGTTTAAAGTTAATGTTTCAGGGTTTAGGGTTTAAAGTTAAAGTTTAAGGGTTTAGGATTTAAAGTTAAAGTTTCAGGGCTTAGAGTTAAATTTAATGTCTGCAAGTTTAGATTTTATAGTTGAAGTTTCAATGTTTAGGGTTTAAAGTTGAAGTTTCAGAGTTTATAGTTTAGAGTTGATTGTTTAGGGTTTATGGTTTAGAGTTGAAGTTTGTAGGTTTAGGGTTTAGGGTTGATTGTTTAGGTTAACCATAAGTTTTTTTTGCCAAAGTTAATCAAAAGATTATAAATGAAAGTATAAAAATATTACGTAGTCAATTTAAATAAAACATTTTTGAATTTGAATTTAGAAGTCTAGATTGGGAAGGAAAAGTTGTTTTATGTCTAATTTTTTTTTCTCAACTATAAAAGTAAAGAAAGGAAAAAAAATAAAATAGTGAATAAAAGGGGCTGAAGGAAGTTCGAAACTATGTTTTGTGGAGGCAAAAAGAGGGCTTTAGCAAACCTGGCTGCAAAATTTCTGTTGACACAAAGCAAACGAAATATAGTTGAACTTTTTGTGGGGGCAGCTGCACCAATTCTAGACTACAGTAGAATTTGTATACATTAATAATCTCTAAAACCTAATAAATTTATCCGGTTCCAACTTGGATCAATGTTGTTTATTGCCCTTATATGGAAAACTAGGTGTAGATTTGAATATCAGAAATATTGATTTGAAAATACCAAAAATCATTTCGATGATATTCCTTTAATATGCATGACAGTGGTTGAATAGTTTTTCTTTATTTCTTGGATCACTATCTCCTCCAGTAAATTCTTTGAGATAATAGTGCGTATTTCAAAATGGGGTTAGAAAAATTTTCCGGTTGGCATATCCACAGTCAGCCAGATAAAATTTGCCTGAAATATTTTTCAAATACAATATAAATAAAAATTATGAATATGTGAATACAATAATGTATCCTAACCACACATAATATCTTTTGGTATAAAATAATGCATGTACCTTCAGGGACTTCAAATTTATTGTTACTTTGACATGGCACAAAAGATTAGGGCATCCGTCTATGAAGAAAATTAATTCTCTATCTGATATTTTACTTATACCTAAAGGAAAAGATGTAAAACACCTGAAGTTTGTCACGTTTTTCATTTGTCTAAGCAAAAACGTATTCCATTTGTTTCTCACAATCATATTTGCTCAAAACCTTTGGAATTAATGCATATTGATACTTGGGGTCCATTTTCTGTTCCTACTATTGATGGTTACAAGTATTTCTTAACTATTGTTGATGATTTCAGTCGAGCAACTTGGGTGTATATGCTTAAACAAAAATCTGATGTGTTACATGTCTTTCCTGGTTTTATTGAGATGATAGAGAATCAATTACATACTCGATTTTTTTCTGTTAGATCTGATAATGCAAATGAATTGAACTTTACTCAACTTTATCATAACAAAGGAATTAAAGCTTATCATTCATGCCTTGAAACTCCTGAACAGAACTCTGTAGTTGAGAGAAAACATCAGCACTTGTTGAATGTAGCTAGGGCTCTCATGTTTCAATCAGGGATACCTTTAGAGTATTGGGGGGGATTGTGTTTTAACTGCGGTTTTCTTGATTAATAGGCTACCGTCTCCTGTGTTAGCAAACAAAACCCCGTATTAGAAATTAACCTCTAAGGTTCCAGAATACCATTAAACATTTGGTTGTCTTTGCTACGTTTCCACCTCTCCTAAGTCTAGAAACAAGTTTGAACCTAGAGCTAAAGCATGTGTCTTCTTAGGATACCCAGCTGGCTACAAAGGATATAAACTTTTAGATATAGAGACACACTCAGTTTCTATTTCTAGACATGTCATATTTCATGAGGATATTTTCCCTTTTGCATCATCTCACATTCATGATGATGTCAAAAGCTTCTTTCCTCATCTTCATTCACCTGCACCTATAGATGTTTCATTGCCTCTTGTGCACACATCTTCTGATACTCATCTCCCTAGGGATGAGTCATCTTCTATAGTTTCAATTCCCACTGAATTAATATCTACTCGGCAAAAGAAAAAGCCTTTCCATTTGCAGGATTTTCATTGCTATAATAATAATTGTACTCATATATCTGACCTTTCTATGCCTACTAATACACCTAAACACACATCTCCTTATCCACTCGTCAATTTTATTTCTTATTCATACTTATCCAAGCCTTTTCGCGCCTTTACTAATATCATCACTCCAATGAAGATTCCTACACAAATCTCAGAGGCTTTAGAGGATCAAATATGGCGTGATTCCATTGGAAAGGAGATTGGTGCTTTTATGCGTACTCAAACTTGGAGTATCACTGAGTTACCTCCAGGGAAAGTAGCAGTTGGTTGTAAATGGTTGCATACCATAAAGTATCATGCTGATGGAACCGTTGAGCGAGCAAAATCACGGTTAGTTGCTAAAGGATATACGCAGCAGGATGGAATAAATTATAATGATACTTTCTCTCCCGTAGCAAAGATGGTAACTGTGAAATTGATATTTTCTCTTGCTCCTAAGATGAATTGGTGTTTGCGTCAACTTGATATTTCTAATGCATTTTCGAACGGAGACCTTGATGAGGAGATTACACGAAGGTTCCACCTGGTTACTCAGAGATTCATGGGGAAAAGCTATCACCTACGACTGTTTGTAGATTACACAAATCCATTTATGGACTGAAGCAAGCGTCTCAACAGTGGTTTCTTAAGTTCTCTACAACCTTATGCGGTTTTGGTTTTGCTCCATGCCCTTGTGAACATACTCTGTTTATTCAAGAACATCATGGCAATTTTCTCGTCGTTACTGTGTATGTTGATGACATTATAATTGCGAGTACTCGGATGGAAGATGCTGAAGGGTTGATAGAGAAGCTTGCATCAACATTTCAGTTACGAGATCTTGGTCCTCCTAAGTTCTTTCTTGGTATTGCGATTGCCAGATCAAATGCAGGTATAACGTTGAGTCAGAGGAAGTATCTGTTGGATTTTCTGGAAGCTTCGGGGTTTTCTGATTGCAAACCGTCCTCCATACCCATGGAACCAAATCAGAAGTTGTCCAGAGAAGATGGTGTTGTTTTGGAGGATAGAAAACAATATAGGAAGTTGATCGGCAAATTGCAGTATCTTACCATTACTAGGCCTGATATCTCTTTTGCTGTTTCTAAACTCTCTCAATATTACTCAGAACCACGTGATGCTCATCTCAAGGCACTTCACAAGATTCTGCGATATCTGAAGGGTTCCATTGGTCAGGGTTTGTTTTATGGTACCGAGTTTATTTTTTCCTTACGAGCTTTCTCAGATTCTGATTGGGGAGCATGTATTGATGATCCGAGATCAGTTACAGGGTATGCCTTATTTCTTGGTGGCTCATTAGTGTCTTGGAGATCTAAGAAACAGGATACAGTTTCCTTGAGTTCTGCCGAGGCAGAGTATCGTGCAATGTGTGTTACATGTAAGGAGATCCTTTGGATGACTCAAGTTCTGCAGTTTTTACGTGTTCCATTTACTCTTCCAGCTTATCTCTATGGTGATAACACAGCAGCTCTTCATATTGCGAGCAATTCTGTGTATCATGAGCAAACCAAACATGTTGAATTTGATTGTCATAAGATTCGTGAGTGTCTGGTGAAGGGTGTAGTGAAGACAATGTATGTTCGAATTGGAGATCAGTTAGCAGATATGCTCACAAAGGCGTTTCCGGGAAAACATGAGCAAGATGGGTGTGATTAACATTTATGCACCTCCATCTCGAAGGGGAAGATTAATGTAAATGTGTAATCCGGTTTAGGATAAGTAGATTAGCTGGTATAGTAGATTTCGGTTTGGTTTACAAGTAGGGTAATTGTATATAAACAACCTTGTAAGAAACTATTCCGTTTGAGGAAAATAAGAGATCAGTTTACCATTTTCTCTTTGCTCTAGATCTCTATTAGAACCTGAGAAGAGTTTACGCTCTTCTTTACTTCAGATTTTAGGTTTCCTTCCTCAAACCCGTCAAGGCATGTCTCTTGATAAGACATGACCGCGCTTAGCCAGTTTTCAAAAATAGGAACTATTTTCACAAAGTTGTTGATTTTTGTGCCGTTGACTTTGTTCAGCGTCTTCAACAAGCAACTTGTATTGCGCAATTGCATCGCGCAATTGCATCTCTATCGTCCTGGTTCTCAGTCTTGAGGCTTGAGACCTTCTATAATAAAATTAAGCTAAACCATGCTGGTTTATGATACAGAGAAACTGTATGATAATCGATAAATCCGAATAGACGTTCCTAAAACACCTATAGCTCAATTGCAAAAGATCCCTATCTAGAACGATCTTTTCCAAGTTTGAACCAAACGTAGAATTACAAAGAATTCTTGAAAGAACCCTAAAAGAGAGAAGAAGAAGTTACAACAACAATATTTTCTTGGTTGAATGTTTTATCTGCAACGATTCTGTTTATATATTGTTTCTTTGATAAGAGATGACGAGTCCACTCATCTTTTGCCACTTGTCTTCACTTTATTGGCTTCTCCTTTTCATTGTAACTGATCAACGATGTTAACTACAGCAGCTTCTTTTACTCCTCTGCTTCCCTGTAACAGTTTAGGATTAAGGAAGCTTGGCGTTCTCTATTTATCTTGTACGTAGCTTTTTGAGACGAATAAGAAATTGACAGTTTTTACATCTTTGTTTTGATATTTCTCTCAATTATGCTGGTGTGTAATATCCAGACCAGTAGCCTTGGAGTATCAGGAGTCGACCCATCCTTTTGTGTCCCACATCAATCCACAAAGCCTTGAAGCATATTGAGTCTTTGATTCTCTGTTTGCAAGGAATATCAATTGTTCTTGCTTCCCAGTTCCAGAGCTTCATCCATACCATGTGGTATCAGAGCCATCTCTATAGGGAAGGAGTGTTCTAATCTGTGTTCCAAATGAATTTGTTTCAGAATTATAGTTTCTAGGGGATTTCGATCTATTCTGAAGAAACTGTTTCTGAACTTATTGATTTTTTCTGATTGATTTTGACCTGTTTAGTTCAGTTTACAGTTAAGGCAAGTCCAGTGTGTTCTGGATTAATCAATTTAAGGCTTGCCGTGATTGAATTGTTAGGATTCAAGCCTGATTGAGTCCGAGTTTTTCTGAGTATTTTGTTGAGGTTTATTCTGGTTGATTTGTTTACTGGATAATCATGTCTTCTGGATGCAATAGAGAGGAGAAAGCTGAGCTCAAACCAACAAGAAGGCCACTGCAAGGAGGGAGAAGATCAATTCAGATTCCATCTTTCTATGGGAGGATTGATTCAAATGCATACCTAGCATGGGAAAAAGAGATGAAGTTTCTCTTTAACCTTCAATACTACACTGAAAAGAAGAAGTATGTCTAGCTGTCACTGGATTATGTGGATGTGCATTCACTTGGTGGCATAGATTTTCTCAGACTAGGAGATTTGATAGAAGGCCACAACTTATTTCTTGGATTGAGATTAAGGCCTTAATGAGGAAGAGCTTTGTGCAGCAGTGGGAACTTCCTGAGATAAAACCAGAAGCAGCAACAAAGTTTATTTCTTTCGATCATTTTTTCAGTTAGTCTGAACCACCATCAAGGCTTGGAGGAGACCAGTGGTTCCTTATCTATCACTGAAAAGAAGGGACGAAAAGCTGCAACATTCTAAAGTAGCTTCAGCAATAAAACAGACTGAGGAGTCATGAAAGTGAACCAGAACCGGCTAGTCTTTGTCTAAAACAAGAGGAGGAACCACAAGTTGCACAAGCTGAGTGTGACCACGTGCTTCATCGAAGAAAAAATGAAGAAAAAGTTCCTGGAGGGTCATCTAAAGCTCTTGAGTTGGCGCTTTGTAAGGTTGACTTTGACTTGTGAGTTACTGCTCATACCTGTGGTATGTATTCATCTAAGCTTAGTGGAGCATCTGAGAGTTTTAAAAGGCCTGCAGAAAGTTGTTTTCGAGTCAAGAGGAAGCTTGGGTGTGAGTAGAAGAAGTAACAACAATCTGGTTCAGAAAACAGTTGCATTTAAGCTTGATTTGCAAAGTTCATTCACTCTTGAAGAACAAGGTTTATGGTAGAATCTTTTTCAAGGGAGAGAGGATGGTGTGATACTGATTAGCTGTAGCTAAAATAGAGGAGGAACAGGAGGTAACACGTCCTTGTTAAGGCCCATAACTGATCAGTACAAGCTGAGAAGTGCAAAACAGAAACTTGTTGTGGTTAAAGAGAAACTAAAGCTTGAGAGTGAACCTGGGGATCACTACACACGACCACCTTACCATATGCAGCATAAGAACCAAGTTAAAATGTGTGCTGGTCAAGTAGAATGGAGATAGGATCGTGGTACTTGGAGAAATAACAGAAATACTCTCCTTCTTGACGACATTGGGTTAATTAGACCACCAGACTATCCAGTGAGATTCTGTCATGATTAGAAAGAATAAATACCAGTATCTTATGAGGCTAATCAGGGAGTACTTATTCACATGTCAATGAGTAAAATGTGTGTTGGATTCAACTGCATAGAGGCAGAAAGATTTAAGCTTAACAAAGTGGAGAAGCTATATGCCTTAAGAGTTGTTTGTAATGAACTATGCTTAGAGAAGTTTTTGAGGCAGGAAGAGGGCCTACAATACTTTTTTTCAAGCTAGGAGAAGAGATGTGTGTGTGCAAAGACAGTAACCAACTCGTTGCCAAAGGAATAATACTTCTGGAGTTGAGTATGTATGGGTATATCATCCTACAAGGTCTGGATTTGAGGACAAATCCTTCTAAAGGAGGAGGAAGAGATGGTGCGATCCTAATTAGGCTCAAACTTAAGAGATGGGATCCAAGGTATGGGCTAGCTAATATACTGATCAAAGCTTGGCTGAATGGACAGTTTCAAGGTCTCACTGGAATGATCTATGAGGTATTAGACATAGAGAAGGATAAGAGACTTGATACGGCCTCTGGTATTCATGGAATGATCAGGGAACAATATGGATGACCAGCTTGCAATCAGGATGAGTTTTAAATCCAAGTATAAGAAACTAACTCTTGAATCTTTATCAAGATCGGTTCAGGGTCAGCTGGATGAAGATGGATGTACAATGGAAGAGTTTTGCATCAACAAAACTGACTTAAGAAGCTGCTGGACGTGAAGGGCTGAGAGTGGGATGCACCAACTTGGAGATGGGCATCTAAGAGGCCTTACTGTCACAACACGAAGCAGATCAACTCCAAGTCGTGGCCCTATGAAGAAACCAAAATAAGAACCAGCCTGTTGGTTTAATATATTCATGTGTAATTGACTTCATTTAAAAAACAAACCAATTTCAATTAGGATCAGTAAACCAATTTCAATTAGGATTAAAATTAAACTAAACCATACTGGTTTAGGATTAGGGAAGTTTGACTATTTCTCTATTTATCTTGTACGCAGCTTTTTGAGTTGAATAAGAAATCGACAGTTTTTACATCTTCTTTGTTTTGATATTTCTCTCAATTATGCTGGTGTGTAATATCCAGACCAGTAGCCTTGGAGTATCAGGAGTTGAGCCATTCCTCTTATGTCTAACATCAATCCACAAACCCTTGAAGCAGATTGAGTCTTTGATTCTCTGTTTGCAAGAAAATATCAATTGTTCTCCCTTCCCAGTTCCAGAGCTTCATCCTAGGGACATACCAAAGCCATACAGGCTGCTTTAAAAATTTCTAGAGAAGATGTTGAGACTTGTTTTTCAACAATTTATCATTATCCTCAAGACTGATCATGAATCCTAAACGTCAAGATAAAGGCTATAAACAAGAGCTGAGTGGGATGCTATCCATCTTTAGGCACTATTTCTACTTAAAAAAAATGAGTTGGTACACCAGCATCGATCGACAACTGACCAGTACTTTACACATCGATTGACTCTTAATTGTGTTGATCCACACTCAATCCAGACGACAGGTATGACCCATTTTTTTCCTTGTTAACTTTTACAGCTTTTATTTCCTTCTTTTGTCAGTCTCAAACTGACTAATACTAGGGATATTGTTGTTTAAGTCTGGAGAAGGTTTCTATTGACATTGTGTTTGTTTTAAGTGTTAGTTATGTTGTTTTATTGAGTCCAAATAGAGTCGGTTGGGGATTGATATACCTTATTACTTACCAGATTTAGGCCATGTTATGGATCATATTTGGAGTCTATTATGTGTGTCTAGGTTATGTTTTTAAGTATTTACAAGTTTAGGTACATTTTAGAATTATGTGGAGTACATAGTGTGTTTTGGATGAAGAAACCCGTAGCTGAAAAGAATCAGCTAAGTCAGAGTCGACATAAGAAATCGACAGACATACACTAGCGTCGATCGATGGTCACCGCACACACACCAGACTTTGATCAGAACGGACTTAAAACCCAAGTCTACACATAATTATAAAATTACCCCTGACGAGTTTTTACATAGTTTATAATGGTTTCTGCCACTGTTAGGCAGAGAGTCATGCTTTTTTTCCCATAGTTTCTTATTCTGTTTTGGGGAGAAGATAAAAAAATCTTCCATAGTTTTGTATTGGACCCCATTTATTATCTATGCATTATATTCAGACCTTTGTTTGTGTTTTCTTGATTATGTCCGAGTAGTTAATCTTGTTAGATTATATTTAGGGTTCTATTGTTATTGATGGATTAGCCCAAACATAGGATTGCTAGAAGAACTAATATCAATTGATCAGTATAGCCCTTAATGCATGTGATTTAGCGTATCTAATTAAATCCTGAACTTAGGACATAGACAACTAAGACAGTAGGTTTTTTGCGTGGTCATATTTTTAATTGAGTTAGGGTTGTTTGATGCATGCGACGGCTGGTCGACCAATTCTAGTGGATATCAATTCGTCATAACCGTCAATCGATATTGATGATTCACCATCAATCGACATTCATACTTGTAGGTGATTGATTCCTTGTGTATTAGATTTACTTGTACCCTATCCATTATAATCCACCTGCCTAAACTCTAGATCTATCTATTTTCCTTATTTGCATTAACTTAAACCTAAACGATTTCCTTTTTACTTAAACCTGATTTTTTATATAAGTATTTCACCTAGATTAACCATTAGAACCTCATAAATCTATTGTGTGCCTTCACTCTCTCCGTATTCAATCCCTAAGTACTTAATATGATCTCTCTTGGCAGGAGTAGTTGTAGTTGAGTTTCATAGGGTAATTTGATAGAGTGGATTAGGAATTATAACACCCTAAAACGCAGCCATGTCAGGAATGATGAACTTGTTCTTGGAACTAACTACCTAACCACTCTCTAGCCCAATTCTTTTAGTTATTGACTGCAAGGTGTATTGAATGGAAACATCAAAGTATATCGACCTGCCAATAACATCCATGCTTGTTGAAAATGTCTAAAGGAACCAAAGCTGACCTCCAACATAATCTACATCAAGCGCTTGTTTTGGGGTTTGGCATGCACTAGACCGGATTTCTCTTGCAGGTCTGAAAGGTAAAATTATGTGAGGTTCTTGTTCCTCTTTTTCCCCCTTCAGAGCAGCAAAGAAAAAGACACAAATATTATGAAAAAGAGATAAAGGTCAAATAGAAGTGAACATGAACTGGTGACAACCACCATTAGTACTTGATTCATGGAAGCCTATCCAAAAATTTCAGTCAATTAAGAACAAAGAAAATGACACCCTTCAAAGAAAGGATACACTGATTGATTGAAGTGAGAAGCGAAAGAGGAAATGAACCAGAGAATACTACATGTGTTTCAGATACTTGATGGGGTAGAAGTCCATGTGTCTTTCATCGATACTCCCAAGATAAAACCACACATTTATTTCAGAAATGAGATAACTAGAGGGGTATGCCAGTTGGTATCTGGTGAGCTGTGGGCTGGATGGTTAGGTTGCTAAGATAAGGCTTAGTACATGAAACCACCTTCTAAAGTTGGTACTGATTTGATGTGGATTGCAACAATGTAGATGTGATGGTGCTGTTATAACGACCTTGTGAGTCTGTTTCCATACCTCTTCCACAGGTTCATTTTATGTTCTGCTTGAGGGTAAGCAAATGATAAGTTTGGGAGAATTGTTATACCATGGTTATTTTACTTTTAGGTCATATCTTTATATATGTTTCGAGTTGTTTTCAGATATAGGTATGTTTTGGAGAATTATAGAGATCATAGAGCCATTTAATGATTAAAGAGAAGAAAACCCGTAGCTGTGCTAGAAAATAGAATTCATAGTCGATATTCAGATATAGTGTCAAACGGCACCAATGTGGTTTGACGTGGCCAGCTGAAGTTTCCAGAATTGCGGTTTTAGCCCAGAAGGTTCTCTATTTGCAAGAAGACTCCTAGACGTGTGATTTAACCTATACAACCTATTTTTCCGCCACTGTTTAGGCATTCAGTCTTTAACTTAAGCTTTATTTAGTTTTGGAGAGAAGATCTGAGACTTGTTTAGAGATTGACTGGAACTTCAGTTCTTACTGTTATATTCTTATGCGATCCATTCAGTTTATTTTTATATTTTACATGATCATGTCTGAGTAATGTACTGGTTAGGTTTAGGGTTTTTCTAGGGTTTTGATGAACTTATAATTATAGAACTGCTAGGTTAATCTACTTGCATCCTTCACCATGATTAATCTTATTGCTTGTCTCTAGAGTAATTAACTAGAAACCTGATCTTATGATAGTTGAAAAATAAAAGAGTGAGAGCAACATCTGGAGTGACTCTTGCGGAGATAAGTTGTCAGACACAGTGAGAGTTGATCTAGGAACTTAGTGAGCATATCAAATTGACACTTAATGCTTTTCTAGAGTTATTGGATCCACATCAAGAGTTGGCGTTTGATGAAGACTTTGATAGAAACCGCAGCGCGAGTTGTATAGCTTACTTTTTAATTCGAGTTCTAGGATTGACCTTAATAAGATCCTTAGCATCTACATATTTGAGTTCTGAAAACCTGCTCGAATTCCCTAAACCTAGCTTCTTTCATATATATATATATATATATATATATATATATAATATTTACAAACCAATTTAGTTTCTTATTTTACTTGTCTAGCTTAATCTATAAATTACATTCGATGTGGATTTGATCCCTAAGTATTGCAATCGAGTTGCTATACGGTAATTTGAGCATTATCAGTTAGCAATATAATCTGGAAGGTGTTAAGGTTATTAAATCTAAGTAAACAAGAAAAAGTTACCTTTCGATCGACCATTAGAAAATCTACGCCCATCAACTCTCCACCTTTCTTAATGCTTCAAGCTTCGCGGAACTGAAGAAGCATAATTTAAAAAAAAAATTCTAATCATATCAATTGACAATGTGATATTATTGTTGAGTTATCCCTTTTAAAAAATGTTTGGAATATTTTTTATATGTAAAAATATCATATCCTAATATATACTAATTGAGAAATCACGTAATTGTTTTGGTGATGTGTCAATCATAAGATAGCTTTTCAATTAGTTATTTAATTTGATGGGTTGATGGGTTTTTATTTTTAGTTTATTTAATTCATTTTAAAAATTATAAATCAAGAACTAACTTTCATAACTAAATAAACCATACTTACCAATAATGGTTATCACAAATATACATTTAAAAATTGTGTTATCAATTCCTAGATTTGCGTCATAAATTATCTTTTTCATTTAATTAAATAAATATTTTATGAAAAGAATAATTTGAAACTTTCCATTTCCTAATATATAAATAATTATAAAAATATAGTTAGTAGTTAGTAATTTTATTATGTATGTATTGTATAGATAACAATATACGAAATTATATATAGAATCATTTAAAAAAATATTAATTTAGATACCAAATATTTTTTGTCCAATAATTTATAAATTCAGTATTTTATTGAAAATATGGTAAATTATTTCATGTTTTAAATGATTTTTTTTTACGAAAAAAGATTTAAAAATATCCTTGTATGTTATATATATGTATAGTTAAAAATAAAATACAGTCAGTTATTAATATATTTCATTAGTTGTGTATTGCATAGATAATTATATACAAAATATGTATATATAATTAAATTTAATAGTAAATTTAAAATTAATTTTAGATAAAATAAATTAAAGTTACTTTTATAAAAACTTTTATCAATTGTAAAAAAATGGAAAAATAATTTTATACATATTTAAAAACAATTTGTGTAAGAAACTTTGTAAAAAAATTTAATTTAATTATTTAGTTTGATTGTTTAATTGGTTTTAACGTTTAGTTTATTTAATTCATTTTAAAAATTGGAAATAAAGAACTAACTTACATCAATAACCAAATAAACCATACTTACCAATAATGATTTTTAAAAATATATATTTAAAAACTGTGCGTCATTTCCTAGATTTTTGTCATAAATTATCTTTGGCATTTAATTAAATAAATGTTTTATGAAAAGAGAGATTTGAAACTTTCCCTTGCATAATTTATAACTAATTATAAAATATAATTAGTGGTTAGTAATTTTATTACGTAATGTATTGTATAGATAATAATATACAAAATTATATATACTATAATTTTAAATAAAAATAAATTAATTTTAGATACCAAATATATTTTGTCCAATAAATTATAAATTCACTATTTATTTCATGTTTTAAATGATTTTTTTACGAAAAAGATTTAAAAATATCCTTGTATATATGTTATATATATGTATAATTAAAAATAAAATACAGTCAGTAATTAATATTTTTATTATATGTGTATTGCATAGATAATGATATACAAAAATATGTATATATAATTAAAATTTATAGTAAATTTAAAATTAAATTTAGATATCAAAATAAATTGAAGTCCCTTTTATACAAAACCTTATCAATTGTAAAAATGGATAAATAATATTATACATATTTAAAAACTATTTGTTTAAGAAACCCTGTAAGAAAATTTCATTTGCATGTTATAGATATAACTAAAAATAAAATAAAATTAGTTGCTAATAGAATAATTATTTATATTTGACTTACAAACCATATCAATAAGAATTGTGTGTCTAACTGCTTTTATTTATCAGAATCATTTAATTGAAAATTATCCATCAATACCATTAAAACATAAACATTATGTTTAATGAATTTTTTATGTTTTCCAATTATACTCTTAATGATATAACCAAGTTTTTATTTCATTAATGGCAATATGGTCTTCTGTTTTTTTTTTGCCTAAAAATTATATACTAATGAGTTTTATTAGTGGACTGATTCTCTTCCAAATTTTATAAAAATGAACTTGCAAAAATATATTTTCTTTACGAGTCACACGAGTCAAATTTTTGGGTAGAAAAAATGACTCAACCCGTTGCGGGTCAAGACTGAACGATTGAAATTTTGTAACTAAATGATTTTACGAATTAATCACAAAACTAAAAAAAAATTGGACCATTTAATTGTTAAATATAAAATCTTTCTCAAGTACACCTTTTAGGTACAACCATTGTTAACTTATCTAGAAAAATAAAAAAATTGTCCGAGACATTATAAAACAAAAAAATTTTCATACCCGCATAATAATTTGATCTTGATTCTGTGACATTCTATATCATTAAAGCAAAAGCCTTATTGATCCATCTGTAGATAAAACAACAAAAATAATACCCGTGCTTTTTAATCGCGAGTCAAAAATCTAGTAATGTTTTAAAACTTTATACTAACTAGAATTTATTTGTATCATAATATGCACTTCTTATTATCTATTAAATACGACACTGTTACTATGAATTCATATAAATGTATACAGTAACAGAAACTGATTGCTTACATGGAAATACTATAAAAAATTTATTAAACTAATCCACGACACATATATATAGTTTTGTTTCTTCTCAATAATCTTTATATATATATATATTTTTTATCTTCAAGTATGGATTTTTTGTCACATAATTTATAGTTTTAGTTTCAATAACTTTTATATGAAAAATTTGATCTACAAACTATTTAATATATATACATATATATCGCCTGCATGTGAATGTTTAAAAAAATATGAAATTATATTTTTAATGGATTAAAATCCAAATCAGTCATATATAGTAATTGATAAAAAAAAAAAATTTAATGAGATATTAAAAATATTATTTATACTTTTAAAAATTATTCAAAAACAAAATTAAATAAATATATAAAATATGTTTATTTACAAAATATCTATGAAAAATCACATTCAATTTGAAAACTAAAAATAAATTATAGAATGTCAAAAACATAACAATATTACATTATATTTTAAAATTATTTGTTTCCACAAATCTGCGAACAAACTTTATTAGTTAAGATATCAGTTGGTGTAGGTTTCAAAAATGTCAAAAGTTTGTAGTTTTCAGTAAATCAGGTAAACTTGGGTAACAACCGGCCCGTAGCTAGTTTAATTACTTAAGTACGCTTATTGCCAAAAATATTCAGACAAACCAATACTCCTCTGTAATTAGATGTGTTTGTTTAATGTTTTTGTACATTGATTAAGAAAATACAAACCTGTATGGAATTTCTATTTTGTTAAATAAAATAGTTCAACCAATAAGAGTAAAATGTAGTATTATTTAATTAGTCACAAATTTAAAATCTAATATAATGAGAACATCAATTATTTTGTAACAAAATTATTTTCTTTTCAAACATCACATAAACTGAAACGTATAAGTTTGATACAACACATTTTCTTAGCTCTCTATGTTATGGTATCAGATTCTCCAAAATATTTTCTGGAAGCAAATTTTATATCCTCTCCCAAGTCACCACATTAGCTTCTCAGCAAGCAACAAGTCCTCATCACGCATCATAAAGACCAAGCTTAACAGGAGAACCTAAGGCATTAATCCAGTCTCCTTGTAAGAATGGGCCAACAGTATAATTCAAAGCTTCTTCCTTGTTTATGACCTTAAATCCAGGCCACTTTACTCTCGATGCTGTATCTCCACTTGGTCCTTTGTTTTTGTACTCCGCATAATACAATGTATCTATTGCGAAATCTGTCTCTTGCCATCTCAACCACCCAGTTGGGTCGATCACATCTTCGATGGTAGATTCCATTACAACCGTTCGAGAGTAGTTCTTCCATGGTCTCCCCAAATAACTCTTGTACTCTGCCTTCACGGGCTTAAGATCTTCACTTGCGGCGATTTTACATTTATGGATCACAAAACCGGTCGTTTGAAATTTGTCAACGCGTCCTTGAGCAGACACCGTGTTCTTCTGTCCTGATAAACCCTTTCTAATGAAAATGTTACAGTTCTGGAAGATGGCAGCCGCATCTCCGAATATGAAGTCTATGGTTCCGACTATAACACAACTTCTATAGTACTGACGATGCGTGTAGGCGTACAGTGTGTCTTGAAAGCCTTCAAATCGGCAGTTTAGGAAAACCGATCTATCAGATTGGACACGTATTGCCACAGCTTGATGTTCATCAGGCCCAGCCGTATTTCGGAATCCCATGGACTGTGCCATGAACCCTTCTCCCTGTGCAACTGTTTAAGAAACCAACATTTAGAAAAGTTTTTAGTTTTGATTCACACTGGCACTTAACAAATTCACGTTAAGAAAGAACTATGGGGGGTTTTTACAATGAAAGTAATGGCTCGCCTCTTTCAATATTCGACATGAGCATTTGCATACATTGTATATTTGGAAACATGTGTCTATGATCTATTTTGCAAAAAGAATATCTAAGCCATTTTTTGAATCTGCAGTGAAGCTCATTTTATACGGTAGAAGTTTATAAAATATAAATATAAATATATATAAATATAAATAAATATAAATATAGACATTTTTATTTATGTATAATTTCATCAAACATCTCTAAACTGAGATTTTATATTTTCTGTAACTTAATCAAACGTTGTTTATTAATTCTTTTGAATTTGTTCTTATATATTGCGTTAAGGCTTATAAGCATAAGCACGGCTTTGTAAATTTGGTTGCATCTTAGTGTGAGTATGAAATTCCAAATAAAAGAATTACCGAATGTTGCTGTGAGAAAAGTGCGGATTTTCTTTGCGTGGCTTTTATTACCGGTAACAATCGTCTTCTGTGATCCATCTCCGACCATAGTAAGGTTCACCTTCTTCTTATCCACAGTAACAGATTCGTCATAAACTCCTTGTTTGACGTAGATAATGTACCTAAAATTTTGAATTACAACAAAACTTACACTTAGCTAAGTTGACGTAAAGATCACGTTATGCAATAATTGTGTCGACCTACCTTCCCTCATATTTTTCAGGCATTGCTTTGAGAGCATCATTAATGGTTGTGAAATTTCCACTGCCATCTTTAGCGACGGTGGCGTTAGGATTCAAAGTTTCCACATCAACAGCCCTTAACATTCTTCTATCCTCGTTGCTTACCCAAGAAGGGATTTGCTCAAGTAAATGTCGTGTTGCGACCTTTGTAACGGGAGATATATTTGCGTCAAAGGATTTGATCAATGCTAGAGAATTGCTGGTCAGAACCTGAGAAGAGTTTAGGCTCTTCTTTACTTCAGATTTTAAGTTTCCTTCCTCAAACCCGTCAAGGCATGTCTCCTGATAAGACATGACCGCGCTTAGCCAGTTGTCCAAATCAGGAACTATTTTCACGAAGTTGTTGATTTCTGTGCCGTTAACTTTGTTCAGCGATGCGACCATTTCTTCCTTTGCGTCTTCAACAAGCAACTTGCATTGCGCAATCGCATCTTTATCGTCCTGGTTCTCAGTCTTGAGACTTAAGACCTTCTCCAATACTCGGTCAAGATCTTCATGGACAGCTTCAAAGGCAGCTTTCAAAAATGTTGACGGACTTTCTACAGCGAAACCCTTCTCTGTTCTGTTCTTAAGGGTATTCTCGCAGCTTATCTTGTAAAGTGTTGCGCTGCAGAGAGTCTGGATGATATTATCGGCCTGACCAGGTTTCACTGATTGCGCTGCGGAAACAGGAGCTTTCGGGGTTGGGCTTGCGCTTTGGCTCTTCTTCTGGCTATTCTTGGCATCGTTCTTATTGTTATTCTTCGCTTCTTGTTCATTTTGCTTCTCGAAAGCGACATAAGCAAAAGCTCCTCCTATAATGGCAGCAACAACCACAAGCAAAGAGACCGTTCCAACAATGATCCTTTTCCTGAACTTACGTTTCCTGTTGGCGTTTACACGTTCTTGGATCTTGTCAAAATCCTGAAACGCCATTTTAATTTTAATTTTTTTTTCCTGAAAATTTTGCTTGGGGAGAGAAAGAAATGAATCCCCTCTACCTTAGAAGAGGGCCAAGGCAGCGAGGTTAAATGGGAAGATGAATCCTCTTTAAGTTTTATTTTTGGCTCTTTTTGGTTTTCTCTCCCCTGTTTTTGATTCCTTGGTTTCAGTTTTATTTGTTACTTTGTTGCCATTTCAACGAATGAACAAATGTGCTCTGGACAGGAGATTTTTGTGGGATGATGTCCGTTACTTTTACCTGGAAAAATTATTTTCATGCCTTCTATATTTGGCGTTCTTTTGTCCAATCGGATATTGATTATTGAGACTAGAGTTGGTCAAATAGAGAATCAATTGATGTAGCAGCTGAGTTGGAATCGTTATAGGGAATCTCTACCTTTTTTTTTATCTTTTGTTAAGATATTTCATATGGATGTAAATGCAAAAAACATGTTTTTTGCCTAGGCTATGTTCACTTTTGTATTTACTTTTCTTTTACATAATCTACTATTCTATTACTCAAATTGGAAATGATATATGCAGTGAGACCAAAATAGAATAATCAACAAAACAAAATCTCCTATATAATATTTTGTATTTCTAGCTAAAGAATAGAAATTGCATCTTACTCTCGAGGGATGTAAAATATCCTGAAGATCTGAAATCGTCTATAAAGAGTCTTTATCTTTTTCAACTCTGTTGAGGAATTTTGACATGCATGAGATTCTTTAATTATAGTAATCATGTTCTTACAGTTCGTTTGTTTTTGTATTTGGTCGCATCATCTCGATGCAAAATTTGGATGTTACATATAAATGTGTTCGTTTTGTTATTTGTATCTAGATACAACATTTTTTTTTGGAACACAGATACAACATTTAGATTTCTTTTTTTTTATTTTATTTTATAATAGAATTTGAATAATATTGGTCAAGAAGATGAAAAAGACATTATCGCATTGTTTTCTTGTTCGATGATGGTTGCATCATCGTGATTTGGTCTGAGCTAACTACACTCACTCACAGCTATGAGGGAACTTGATCTGGTTGTTAGAGCTACCCAAACTCTTGACTCAATCCCTGGACTATGCCTATGTTGTATTCAGGTCGATGCTTCGTCTGAACTTGACTACACTTATCCATAGGACGTCCATCTGGCCCTCGGCATGACTGAGGGTGTTACAGCCAGCATATTTTTCGTGTTCTCTCAGTCTGTCCCATCCCATTGCGATTCGAAAGGATTGCAAATGCGCTTTGTGAACGACTATGCCATTGTACAAGGGCATCTGGATCTTTCCAGGATCAGAGATTCTCTTATTGGTGATGCAAGCGGTAGTGGGAGTCTTCTACACTTCCTCCAAAAGCCTGTCTATTTTGAGCCCATACCATTGCGATTCAAAAGGATTGCATATGCGCTTTTGGATTGGCTATGCCGTTTTACGAGGGGATCTGGATCTTTCCAGGACCAGAGATCTTCATTTTGGTGATGCAAGCGGTAATAGGAGTCTTCTACCCTTCCTCCAGCAGTCTATCTATTTTGAGCGTGATAAATCTCGTTGTATTCACCGCAGTTTGATTTCCGAACATATCGGTGCTTGTGACAGAATATTTTGCTGCTCGAGTGGAATTAGTCCTAGGTGCACTAGATAAGAGCCAGTAAGAAAAATGTACATTATTTTTCTCTTTATCGCTGAGAAAAGAGCTTATTTCATTACATTTGTCACAGGCTTAGGAAAGCCAAGATTTCCTTCAATGCGGATTATGTGTATCAATACCTGGCCATAGTAGGACTAGAAGAAACCTTGGGAACTTATAGATACTTGCTCCAATAGACTATGCACTTCATTCATTCCAGAAAGGAAAATTAGAAGTACGCCCATCATGGTGAACCTATTCTTGTGATCGGGATGAGGTAAATGCCCGCCCCCAGCTGGGAGCGGATCCAATCGGAGATTTCTTAGGTAGCCACCGACCTACAGTTATCCTTCCCTAAGACTTAAATGAATAGCCATTTCTGTTAAGAACAACCAAGAGACCCAATGAGAATTTGAGTGTAGCTTCTGGTCTTTGATATACAAAAATAAGGTTGTAATTACAGAGCAGACATGTGCAAATTTTGTCCTAGCTAGTGTGCTCCCCGCCCCATCAAATACACTGTTGGATCAAGGCCAGCCATTACTTTCGCAATATCTACCTTGAACTCGAAGAGGTCTTCGGCTTGATTGTGGGCTAACTGGATGACCTTGTATGAGGGATAAGAAAATGCTGCACAACTTAGTCACAGCAAAGGGGATTTCTTGTCTGGTGACTACTCGGAAACTAGCACTGAAAAAGGGAATACTATCAATATGGTCAATATGATATTACCTCGGTGTGCTGATTGTTGGACCCAGTAATTGACTCAGCGATTACGGCCCATAATAAGGAAGATAGTGTTGGTAGATCGATGAAGGGTAAAAGGAGTGGGCTAGGCCCACATGTAGCCGCCTTAACGAGCAGAGCCCATTGACAAAAACCCATCGAAGATGAGTGCCAGGCCGCAGAAAGAGGAGGGGATGTTGCATAATTATAGGAAGGAGAAGATGATATAAAAGAATAGAAGAGAGGAACAAAGGGAACACATGTGAAACCCTATAAACTTACACCAAACACATCGCCATCGACCTCAAGTTCTCTCATTCTCATCAATTTGTATTTGAGCATTCATAGTTAACTTTTATGCTTCGATCTCTTTCTATCATTGTATTCAACATAACCTTATCAATAAAAGTTCATTTTTGTCAATCGGAATCTGTTTACATTGTTGTGTTCTAAGGATATCGTTGCCCACGTTATTTCTCCCCTAATCTTTTACTAACAATCACTTCGAAATACGTAGTGTGGATTTCAGGATCCTGTTTTTGCCGCCGTCTGTGGGGAAGATAAACAAAAACGTCCTTGCTAAGAATCCGATCTAAGGTTCCTAAGCATGATCAGGGATCCCACTCAGATCCCATCTGGTGCTATCAAAACATGAGTGGTCGACGCCAATTTCTACAGATCAGGAACAATAAACCAAGCATCGCTGGTGGGCCCCGCCAATACCTGCCTGGCCGTCAAAAGAAAGAGAGACAGCCAAACCCAAATAAACCGCAGGAAACGTATCACCACCACTGATGATAAATGACCTGATATGATTGCGTGAACAGCGGCCAAATCCGATGATGAAAATCCACAACCCAGAATGACGATCTCAAATGACGATCAGATCATTTTTCACGAGCACAAAGTGATCAAACTTGATAAACATCACGATGCTGCCTTAGTCGTCGAGTTGGACATAAGAGAAGCTACCTTCTAGATAATTCTAATCGACACTTGGAGTTTAAGTAATATCCTCTCGCATGAAGCCTTCAAAATTACCGGCTGCCCCAATCCCATAAAAACTCACGAAAAGAAACCGATCTCCAGCCTCGGAGGATCCGCAATACGAACGCTATAATTTACTTGGCTGATTGTAAAAACCTACAACCTTGAGCTTGAGACCGAGTTCACGATGGAAAAACATTTCATCCCCTTCAATGCTATATTAGGGAGCCCTTGGCGGCGCGAGATGAAAGCCGTCCCATCGATCTCTCATCAATGCGTAAAATTGATCTCCTTGACCAGTCAAAAACTATCCGTGGGAGCCATAAAGAATCACGAGCCTGTTACTTGAACGGTTTCTTGAAAACACGAGTACTGTAGCTCTGGACGATCACCTCCCCAAAAGATGTTTCAACATCAGAAATGACCTCTCGCAAGAAGAGAAAAACGACCTACTGGTTTTCTTAAAAGAAAAGAGGGAAATATCCTGACGCTAACTTAGTCGGCTGAGGATATGCCAGAGATCGACATTAGAATCAGCTCTCATTAGTTAAATGTAGATTCAAATCCGTGAAGTAAAAATGACGAAAATTAGGTCCCGAGCAAGCCAAGGCCGTCAATGACGAAGTCAATAAACTCCTGAAAATATTATATATCTTAAAAGTACAATATCCAGATTGGCTCACTAATCCAGTCTTATTAAAGAAAAACAGTAAATGGAGGGTATGCATCGATTTCATTGATCTTAACAAAGCCTGCCCAAAAAATAGTTTTCCACTCCCGCACATCGATCGATTGGTACAAGCTACCGCAAAGCACGAACTACTTTCATTTATGGACATTTTCTCCGGCTATAATCAAATCCTCATGAACCCCAAAGATCAGGAAAAATGAGTTTCATCAAAGAGCATGACACCTAGTGTAATAATCCTCATGAGCCAATGAATTTTTGGTCGAGAAAACTTCCGCTCGACCAGTTTGAGTTGGTCCAAGCAGGTTTAAAAATAAAAACCGACCCGGTGAATTAAAGTCTCGACGGGACTGTCTTGTGGTCAAAAGACCTCCATTTGATAGTTGTGGTCGAGTGTTAATTACTATGGTCTAGTTTATCACCTTCATTAACCCTTGTTGGTGTCAAAAATCGTAATCTCGGAATCAACGTCTACGATAACTTCTGTAAAAGATAGAATCATTACTTTCCACGAAATACCAAAATTGTTTAATAAAATTTGAGAAATCGTTTTATAAAACTCGAGAAATCGTTTTATAAAACTCAAGAAATTGTTTTATAAATCCAAAAGTGATTTCCAAACAAAGGAAATCCGAGGGAAACTCGGAAGATCGTTATCTCGGGAGAACGAAACAAACGTCGATTACACGATCGTCCGAGTTAAGCACAAAGCCGCGAAAAACCGAAACCGCCGTAAAACACGAGCTAGTCCCAACACGACTAGCTCGCTGTTCGGAGAGCAAGTCTCGTCACGACAAGCTCGCCGCACGGCGAGCTAGTCTCATCCCAACTAGCTCACCCAACGGCGAGCTAGAAGCTTCCCGGGCAGCTCGCCCAACGGCGACCTAAACCGGTTCGGTTCGGTTTGCTGTACGTCAAGCCGACCATCCCGAGCCTCGATCTCCCACATCCCCGATTCAAGGCTTACGTCCTTCGACACAATCATGTTCCGAACCATGGTCGAAATGTGTTTCTTTTTTTGTCTCGATCCGTCCAATCGTTCGAGTTTTACGATAAAAACCGTAAAACTTTGTTTTCTCGAAAAGAACTCGAGGAAATCCTATAAAACGGCAGAGGTTAAACGAAACACCGAACATTGCCTAAACTATACGATTTATTCGAGATTTTTCGTAAAAATCGTAAAAAACGCGTTTTTAATAAAAACGTCGAGTGAATCGTAAAAACTGCAACGATTAATCGAAAAACGAACGTAGATAAAATTTACGATTAACTCGGGGAATTTACTAAAAACGGCATCGGATCAGGAAACGATCTCGTACAAAGTCGTAAAACGGCTCTGAAGGTCCTAAAACATGGTAAAAGCCCATCTCGCGATCTTAACGAAATCTAACCCGAAGATATGATAACGTTTTACCCGCAGAAGAAAGATAAATGTCAAGTTTGAAGGATAATGGCAAGATTGAAGATAAATAGAATATGTCCGCGGGAATAAAGGAAAGATCGAGATAAATGGAAGATTCCTGTTAAACTCGAATCTGGGCGAAATGGAAGGATCAAACCGCCAAGGAAGGGAGTATATAAGCAAGAGGCATAGGGCAGAAGCAGGAGGACAAAAATCACACCTAGAGAGGCGGCTGTTAGCTTAGAAAATTAGGACTTAGGCGTTTAGACTAACAACCCGGATCCTTAGAACGTTTCGACGTCTAAGCTCCGCGATTCTCTTTGTAACAGTTGTCAATCTCTTATTCAATAAAAATCTCTCACGCAAATTCCTTATTCATTCTCTGTTCTTCGTTATTGTTATTCATCTATATTATGTTAACTCTGTTCTTTTTAGTGATTTCCAAGAAGATCCAAGACCTCGGGAAAATTAGGGTTTTCAACTAAGTTTCCATATTTGACGAAAAATTGACAGTGTAGATTTCGGTTCCCACAGTTTGGAGCTAGAAGGAGGGGGGGTCGGATTCTCCTACACAATAATCGCTAGAACGAATGAGAAAATACATGCCTAACCTGAACGGCGACGTCATCTCATTCGAGAAAAGAGCAACGATTGATTCGATCAAACCTCTCAACGATCTTCTCGTTATTGAGCTGACGATCCAGAATATGGATGTCGCGAGAATATTAGTCGATACCGGAAGCTCGGGTGATATCATCTTCAAAAATATTCTCAAGAGAATGGAAATCGATCTGTCTGAAATCGCGAAAAACGTAAGCCCGCTAGTAGGACTCTCTGGAGAAGTCACCATGACCCTCAGAACGATCAACCTTACGGTTCGCGCCAGGAGCATAGTGAAAAACGTCGAATTCCAAGTCGTCGATCGACCCATGTCTTACAACACAATCGTAGGGACACCGTGGTTAAATTCCATGCAAGCGATTCCGTCGACGTACCACATGTGTCTTAAGTTTCCGACTCCGTGCGGAATTGAGACCATATGGGGAAATCGGAGGACTTCGCAAGTTTGCTACGCCGTGGATTTAAAACAAAAAAATCTGCCAGTTGACGTTTCTTTCAAAAAGATAAATAAGTCGACGGCGGTCGACAACACCCCAGAGCAAGATAAAACGGAACTCTTCTGGCAGTTGCGAGCAGCCGAGGTATTGGAAGGTAAACGCGAGCCAACCTGCGAACCTGTCGTCTCAGGGTGCATCGACGAGGCTTTTCCAAAACGCTGCGTCGAAATCGGTGCAAACCTGAGCGAGACCATAAAAGCCGAACTCCTGACATGTCATGAACTTAACGTTGACCCAAAATCCAAACCCGACAAACAAAAAAGACGAAAACTGGGGCCAGAACGCGCCGTAGCAGTCAACAGTGAAGTCGACAGACTCCTCAAAGTAGGATCGATCACGGAAGTTCGGTATCCTGACTGGCTCGCCAATCCCGTCGTCGTAAAGAAAAAGAACGGAAAGTGGCGAGTTTGCGTCGATTTCACCGATCTCAATAAAGCGTGTCCGAAAGATAGCTATCCGCTGCCGCACATCGATCGCTTAGTCGAGGCAACCGCAGGAAACAAACTCGTATCTTTCATGGACGCCTTCTCGGGGTACAATCAGATCATGATGAACCCTGACGATGGGAGAAAACCGCATTCATAGCTGATCGCGGAACCTACTGCTATAAAGTGATGCCTTTCGGCCTTAAGAATGCTGGTGCGACATATCAACGACTCATCAATCGCATGTTCGCCAAACAGCTCGGAAAAACGATGGAAGTGTACATCGACAATATGCTTGTGAAATCACTCGAAGAGCGAGATCATGTCGTGCACCTCCAAGAATGTTTCGAGAGGCTCAACCCTCATAACATGAAGTTGAACCCTGCCAAGTGTTGATTCGCCGTCGCATCCAGAGAATTTTTAGGGTACCTCGTCACTTACCGCGGGATCAAGGCCAACCCGAAACAATTTACGGCGCTGATAGAGATGGTTTCTCCTAGAACGAAACGTGAGGTAAAAAGACTGACCGGCAGGGTCGCGGCACTTAACTGCTTCATCTCACGATCAACGGACAAATGTCTACCTTTCTATGAAACGTTAAAGGGAAACAAAAAATTCGAATGGTCCGAAGAATGCGAGAAAGCTTTCCAACAGCTGAAGCATTACCTAGCTACCCGCCAGTACTCGCGAAACCCGTAGAAGGAGAACCATTATTCCTCTATATCGCAGTATCAACGACCGCCGTGAGTGGCGTCCTCATCCGAGAAGAACGCGGCAAACAAAAGCTGATCTTCTACGTAAGTAAGACACTACTGGACGCAGAGACGCGATACCCGATGATGGAGAAATTGGCTTTGGCCGTGGTCATGTCAGCAAGAAAACTGAGACCGTATTTTCAATCTCACACCATCGTCGTGCCCACTTCGTTTCCTCTCAGCACCATTTTGCATCGTCCTAGCCAATCGGGAAGATTAGCGAAATGGCGATCGAGCTGAGCGAGTACGATATTGAATATCGCGCAAAGACTTGTGCAAAATCGCAAGTACTCGCAGACTTCATAGTGGAACTTCCAATGGGAAGCACGTCCAACCAAGAGCCGAACTCAACCTGGATCTTATACGTTGACGGATCCTCGTCCAAACAAGGCTTCAGGATTGGCATCCGACTCTCATTCCCAACATGAGAGATATTGGAACAGTCATTCCGATTAATTTTCCACGCTTCGAACAACGAAGCCGAATATGAGGCCTTGATCGCAGGACTACGATTCGCTCACGGTCTGAAGATTCGTAACCTTCACGGTTACTGCGATTCCCATCTAGTGGCTAGCCAGTTCAGCAGAGAATACGAAGCGAGGGACGAGAGAATGGAAGCATATCTATTCTTAGTAAAAGATTTAACCAAAAAATTTGATCAATTCGCCCTTACTAGAATCCCTCGAGCGGAAAACGTCCAGGCAGACGCCTTGGCCGCCTTGGCCGCCTTGGCCGCCTTGGCATCCAGCTCGGATCCTGGTATGAGCGAAGGTAATTTCTGTTGAATTCATTGAACATCCCAGCATCGGAACGCCCGTAGTTATAAACCTGATCAACAAATCGGAGGACGGCATAAACGAAAACCGCCAGTCGAAGATCAGTCTGATTACAGATTTAGTCGTCCCTGGATGGAAACGATTCTCGCATACATAACCAACGGAGAACTCCCACCGGAAAAATGGGTGGCCCGGAAAATAAAAACTCAGGTCGCACGGTAAGTTTTAGTGGATGGAGAACTTTACAAATAGAGATTCTCTGGACCACTAATGACCTGCGTGCAAGGGGAGAAAGCACAACGGATAATGCAGGAAGTGCACTCCGGATCTTCCGGAAACCATTCCGGCGGAAGATCTCTCGCAATAAAAATCAAGCTCCATGGATATTTCTGGCCAACGATGGTAAAAGACTGCGAGAATTTCTCGCAAAAATGCGAGAAGTGTCAGCGGCACGCTCCAACTATTCACCAACCTGCCGAAGTTCTCTCATCTATTTCGGCGCCATATCCGTTCATGCGATGGTCGATGGATATAGTTGGGCCAATGCACACGTCAAAAACAAAAACGCTTCCTTTTGGTCCTGACCGACTTCTTCTCTAAATGGGTCGAAGCCGACTCTTACGCAAGCATCAAAGACGCCCAAGTGGAGAGTTTCGTATGGAAGAACATAGTCTGCAGACATGGAGTCCCATACGAAAACGTGACGGACATCGGGTCTCAATTTATTTAAACTAGATTCAAAGCCTTCTGCGAAAAATGAAAAATACGATTGACCAAATCGACTCTTAGATATCCTCAAGGCAACAGACGAGCCGAGACCTTTAATAAAACTATCCTCGACGGCCTCAAAAAACGCCTCGACGCCAAAAAGGGCAAGTGGGCCGAAGAGCTCGAGGGAGTTTTATGGTCGCACCGCATGACCCCGAGGCGAGCAACGGGCGAAACTCCTTTTGCCCTCGTATACGGAACATAATGCATGATTCCCGCAGAAGTCGAATTTCCAGTAGTACGCAGAAGGCTGCTCCCAGAAAGAGAAGAGTCAAACAACTTAATGCTTCTCGACGAACTCGATCTGATTAGCGAATGACGGGATCAGGAACTTGTCCGAATGCAAAACTATCAGCAAGCGGCCGCAAAGTACTATAATGCGTATGTACGTGGTCGCATATTTCACGAAGGTGAACTAATCTTACGAAAAGTCTTCCAAAATACCGCAGAACGAAACACCGGTAAATTGGGAGCCAACTGGGAAGGACCATACAAGGTCATAAAGGTAGTCCGGCCTGGAGCATACGAAATCGCAAACATGCAGGGCACCAAAATCCCAGATCCTGGAACGCAATGCATCTCAAAAAATACTATCACTAGGCAACGCGCCCGCAAAACACTGAACTATGAGACGGCTTGATCCCCTTAATGGGTACGTAGGCATCTTGTCGCAAAACAAGACCAGCCGTCCCCCCTCGTTAAAAAGGGGGCGGAGTAGGTGAGTATACGTATAAGTCGACGGCGCTCGACAACACCCCAAAGCAAGATAAAACGGAACTCTTCTGGCAGTTGCGAGCAGCCGAGACATTGGAAGGTAAACGCGAGCCAACCTGCGAACCTGTCGTCTCAGTGTGCATCGACGAGGCTTTTCCAAAACGCTGCGTCGAAATCGGTGCAAACATGAGCGAGACCTTAAAAGCCGAACTCCTGACATGTCATGAACTTAATGTTGACCCAAAATCCAAACCCGACAAACAAAAAAGACGAAAGCTGGGGCCAGAACGCGCCGTAGCAGTCAACAGTGAAGTCGACAGACTCCTCAAAGTAGGATCGATCACAGAAGTTCGGTATCCTGACTGGCTCGCCAATCCCGTCGTCGTAAAGAAAAAGAACGGAAAGTGGCGAGTTTGCGTCGATTTCACCGATCTCAATAAAGCGTGTCCGAAAGATAGCTATCCGCTGCCACACATCGATCGCTTAGTCGAGGCAACCGCAGGAAACAAACTCTTATCTTTCATGGACGCCTTCTCGGGGTATAATCAGATCATGATGAACCCTGACGATCGGGAGAAAACCGCATTCATAGCTGATCGCGGAACCTACTGCTATAAAGTGATGCCTTTCGGCCTTAAGAATGCTGGTGCGACTTATCAACGACTCATCAATCGCATATTCGCCAAACAGCTCGGCAAAACAATGGAAGTGTACATCGACAATATGCTTGTGAAATCACTCGAAGAGCGAGATCTTGTCGTGCACCTCCAGGAATTTTTCGAGAGGCTCAACCCTCATAACATGAAGTTGAACCCTGCCAAGTGTCGATTCGCCGTCGCATCCAGAGAATTTTTAGGGTACCTCGTCACTTACCGCGGGATCGAGGCCAACCCGAAACAAATTACGGCGCTGATAGAGATGGTTTCTCCTAGAACGAAACGTGAGGTACAAAGACTAACCGGCAGGGTCGCGGCACTTAACTGCTTCATCTCACGATCAACGGACAAATGTCTACCTTTCTACGAAACGTTAAAGGGAAACAAAAAGTTCGAATGGTCCGAAGAATGCGAGAAAGCTTTCCAACAGCTGAAGCATTACCTAGCTACCCGCCAGTACTCGCGAAACCCGTAGAAGGAGAACCATTATTCCTTTATATCGCAGTATCAACGACCGCCGTGAGTGGCGTCCTCATCCGTGAAGAACGCGGCAAACAAAAGCCGATCTTCTACGTAAGTAAGACAATACTGGGCGTAGAGACGCGATACCTGATGATGGAGAAATTGGCTTTGGCCGTGGTCATGTCAGCAAGAAAACTGAGACCGTATTTTCAATCTCACACCATCGTCGTGCCCACTTCGTTTCCTCTCCGCACCATTTTGCATAGTCCCAGCCAATCGGGAAGATTAGCGAAATGGGCGATCGAGCTGAGCGAGTACGATATTGAATATCGCGCAAAGACTTGTGCAAAATTGCAAGTACTCGCAGACTTCATAGCGGAACTTCTAACGGGAAGCACGTCCAACCAAGAGCCGAACTCAACCTGGATCTTTTACGTTAACGGATCCTCGTCCAAACAAGGCTTCAGGATAGGCATCCGACTCTCATCCCCAATAGGAGAGATATTGGAACAGTCATTCCGATTAATTTTCCACGCTTCGAACAACGAAGCCGAATATGAGGCCTTGATCGCAGGACTACGATTCGCTCACGGTCTGAAGATTCGTAACCTTCACGGTTACTGCGATTCCCATCTAGTGGCTAGCCAGTTCAGCAGAGAATATGAAGCAAGGGACGAGAGAATGGAAGCATATCTATTCTTAGTAAAAGATTTAACCCGAAAATTTGATCAATTCGCCCTTACTAGAATCCCTCGAGCGGAAAACGTCCAGGCAGACGCCTTGGCCGCTTTGGCATCCAGCTCGGATTCTGGTATGAGCGATGGTAATTTCTGTTGAATTCATCGAACATCCCAGCATCGGACCGCCCGTATTTATAAACCTGATCAACAAATCGGAGGACGGCATAAACGAAAACCGCCAGTCGAAGATCAGTCTGATTACGGATTTAGTCGTCCCTGGATGGAAACGATTCTCGCATACATAACCAACGGAGAACTCCCACCGGAAAAATGGGCGGCCCGGAAAATAAAAACTCAGGCCGCACGGTACGTTTTAGTGGACGGAAAACTTTACAACTGGAGATTCTCTGGACCACTAATGACCTGCGTGCAAGGGGAGAAAGCACAACGGATAATGCAGGAAGTGCACTCCGGATCTTCCGGAAACCATTCTGGCGGAAGATCTCTCGCAATAAAAATCAAGCTCCATGGATATTTCTGGCCAACGATGGTAAAAGACTGCGAGAATTTCTCGCGGAAATGCGAGAAGTGTCAGCGGCACGCTCCAACTATTCACCAACCTGCCGAAGTTCTCTCATCTATTTCGGTGCCATATCCATTCATGCGATGGTCGATGGATATAGTTGGGCCAATGCACACGTCAAAAAAAAAAATGCTTCCTTTTGGTCCTGACCGACTTCTTCTCTAAATGGGTCAAAGCCGACTCTTACGCAAGAATCAAAGACGCCCAAGTGGAGAGTTTCGTATGGAAGAACATAGTCTGCACACATGGAGTCCCATACGAAATCGTGACGGACAACGGGCCTCAATTTATTTAAACTAGATTCGAAGCCTTATGCGAAAAATGGTAAATACGATTGACCAAATCGACTCTTAGACATCCTCAAGGCAACGGACAAGCCGAGACCATTAATAAAACTATCCTCGACGGCCTCAAAAAATGCCTCGACGGCAAAAAGGGCAAGTGGGCCGAAGAGCTCGAGGGAGTTTTATGGTCGCACCGCATGACCCCGAGGCGAGCAACGGGCGAAACTCCTTTTGCCCTCGTATACGGAACAAAATGCATGATTCCCGCAGAAGTTGAATTTCCAGGAGTACGCAGAAGGCTTATCCCAGAAAGAGAAGAGTCAAACAACTTAATGCTTCTCGACGAACTCGATCTGATTAGCGAATGACGGGATCAGGAACTCGCCCGAATTTAAAACTATCAGTAAGCGGCCGCAAAGTACTATAATGCGAATGTACGTGGTCACAGATATCACGAAGGCAAACTAGTCTTACGAAAAGTCCTCCACAATACCGCAGAACGAAACGCCGGTAAATTGGGAGCTAACTGGGAAGGACCATAGAAGGTCATAAAGGCACTCCGGCCTGGAGCATACGAAATTGCAAACATCCAGGGCACCAAAATTCCCAGATCCTGGAACGCGATGAATCTCAAAAAAATACTATCACTAGGCAACGCGCCCGCATAACACTGTACTACGAGACGGCTTGATCCCCTTAAAGGGTACGTAGGCATCTTGTCGCAAAACAAGACCAGCCGTCCCCCCTCGTTAAAAAGGGGGGGGGAGTAGGTGAGTATACGTATACTCGTATACTCCCAAAATTTCAAACTCGAAATTTCTCAAACTTTTTCAACAAACATATCGAGAGAAAAAACGACATTCTGAATATAGCGAGACGTCGCCAATGTTCGAAAAACCGTTCCTCTCCAAAATCAACAAACAGTCCGCCCACGACTATAAAACACACACAGCTTCTTAAGATATAATCCCTTTGTGAAGGCCTAAACTACGTAAACATCTATCACTTAAAAATAGTTTGGTGCTGATCACAACAAACTCGCAGCAGTCCTAAAAGAACTTAAGTTATCTCGCAGAGATAACTCTCGAACACCCGACACAAGGGTAATAGCGCTATAAAAGAAATCCAAACTTTTGGTCAGCACTTCTGGGAAACTTAGAAATTGTTCCCGGTGAGATGCTCGGTTCCAACCAGACGAATCGTATAAGTCGAGAACATATCACGTATTCTAAACCGGTATGGAATCAGGTTAAAATCGCAACAAGCAAAACGAAAGCCGACTAGTCATCGCACAGCCTCAATCCGAAAGTAAACCTAGGTCTTGCCCTAAACCCAGCACACTGGTCGCTAACGTCTCAAGGAATGACTCAAAATCCTAAAGGCATGTCTATTCGTCTATATCTAAACGCTCCATTGATTTACTAAACGTCCTAAAACGAGCAAACGAATATGGCGATCTACTAAGGAAAAGGAATGCGAGACGACAACTCGCGGACCTCCCTCAATATCAACTCAAAACAAAAAGTTTAAACAAAAAACTGATTGTCCATTACGAAAAGAAAAGTTGCCGAAGCAACAAGGGATTCAAAGCCGTAAAAGGCCAGTCCCAAACACAGTACAAAAGCCATATTCTGCCAAACACACAAAGATCTAATTTTTAAAACGTATAAGACTACAACTTTAGACACCCTCCGCACACGGAGCCTCGTCCTAATCCATCACATCACCTTCACCTTCGACAGCAATCTCTGGGTCGTTATTCTCGTCTGTCTGCGTCAGGCTGAGGGATGCTTTCGGCAGCAAAAGATGGATCGGAGTCATTTCCCTCGACAGGAATATCCCCTTCAGTCACGCAGACAGCCGATCCCTCAAAACTCTTCATCTTGCGCTGAAGTCTGCGCCGCTCCGAAGCCTTGGACTTCTTTGCATCCTTTGCCTTGATCAGAGAGATCGCGTTCTTTCTGAGATCACGTTCCAAATCGCTAATCCTAGCCTCAAACTGAGATACCTCCGCTGAATGCACACCCTCTATCGCCTTCAATTTTTCCTCGAAATGAGCAGACCTCTCCTGCGACTCAGCCAACTCCTTGGCAAAACGCTCAACCTCAGACCCACACTCTTTGATCATTCCATCGATCAACGAAACAAACTAGAAAAGCCAAGATAGACGGTCAGATACGAATTTAAAATTATAGTCTTTTTAAATGTATGCTCGCGAACCTATATCTTGGTACGGTGTTAAGACATCGAAACCAAGATTGGCGCCTTGCTTGACGAAGATCCAGTCTCCGGACCCTTCGGGCTTCTCTTTCTCTTGGGAGCATCGGGGTTCGGGCAAGTTCTTTTACGACCTTTGGCTGAAGCAGGCAGCATTGCGCTAAGCGCCGGAAGTCCAAGAACAATAACCCTCTTGGCCGGAGCAGGAGGTCTAGGAGCCGCAACCGGTTCGACCGCGGTAGGAGCCGCAACCGATTCAAACACTGTGGGAGCTGCAACCGTTCCGACCTCGGCAGAAACTGCTACATTTTCGACTACAGCAAGGGGCGGAAAAGCAGACGAATCCGACGGTTCGATAACGACACCCATCGAGGATTTCACTACCGAATCCGTCGTTCCGTCCAAAATAGCCTTGACCTCTCTCAAAAGAACAGATGGGTCCACCGGGGGTACGCCACTCGACACCGCATTCTCCTCAGCATCGCTGCGATCCATCTCATCCTGAAACAAGAGAAACTCGGAAATCCGAGCATCCTGCGAATGTGCCATAGGGTTGTCACCAGCTGGGACCTCATAGTTTTGTTGATCACCTTGGGAAGAAGACATCTTGAAAATTTTCTAGAGAGAAGTTGGAGATAAACTTGAGAGATGGAAGATATGAGAAGTAATGGTCCAATAGTTATAGAAAAGAAGAGCTCATCCCTCGTAATAAGACAAATCGCAGCCGTAGATTCCGATTATAGCAACTCCAGCCCCCGCAAAAACTTTCTCCGAAACTTGCGAGCTGGGGGGCTAACAGTTGGTGTCAAAAACCGTAATCTCGAAATCAACGTCTACGATAATTTCAGTAAAAGAAAGAATCATTACTTTCCACGAAATACAAATATCGTTTTATAAAATTTGAGAAATCGTTTTATAAAACTCGAGAAATCGTTTTATAAAACTCGAGAAATCGTTTTATAAAACTCGAGAAATCGTTTTATAAATCCAAAAGAGATTTCCGAACAAAAGAAGTCCGTGGGAAACTCGGAAGATCGTTATCTCGGGAGAACGAAACAAACGCCGATTACACGATCGTCTGAGTTAAGCACAAATCCGCAAAAAAACAGAAACTGCCGTAAAACGCAAGCTAGTCCCGACCCGACTAACTCGCCGTTCGGCGAGCTAGTCTCATCACGACAAGCTCGCCGAACGGCGAGCTAGTCTCGTCCCAACGAGCTCTCCGAACGGCGAACTTGTCTCGTCCCGACAAGCTCGCCGTTCGGTGAGCTAGTCTCATCCCTGTTGATTTGTGAGAATTAAAGAGAGATTAAGGAGATTATTCTGGAGAAAAAAGAGAGAGAGATGAACGAGATCTAGAAAAATAGAGTGAGGAAGATATTTTCCTAAAAATTAAGTCATTGTGCATTACATCAAATAAATAGGCAAGTATGCCTGAGATAAAAATAATTAAACTAATACAAGTTGGTACACAACGGTCAAATGCACATGGGAAGACCAGAAGTAGAGAATTTGAATTTGCCCATATGGTCACTTTCCATCATGGTCATCGTATTTGGAGTTGACCATATGGTCAAGTTTGTACCATCGCTCTCCTTCTGTCATGGTCACACTTTGCACCAATGGTCATTGTATTTGAAGTGGACCATATGGTCAGGCCCTTTATGGTCACGCTTGTACCAACCATCTTATTTATGGTTGACCATTGGTCAAGCTCTTCATGGTCACGCTCGCAACAATCTATGGTCACGCTTGTACCAACCATCTTATTTTTGGTTGACCAGTGGTCAAGCTCTTCATGGTCACGCTCGCACCAATGGTCATCTTATTTTATCTTAGTAATTCCGTCATGTCAGTACTCCCCCTCAAGCTTGACCATGTAGAACAAGTCAAGCTTGGAAGCCATGAAGCAATCCCTCATTAAAAAACTCTGCTAAGTAAAACCCAATGGGATAAAACCTAAGCCAAGGAAAAAGAGTAGATCACTTCAAGGATGAGAGATTAATGACATGAGAGATCTATGAGTCCTAACCTTGGGAGGATGGACTCACAAACCTTAGCGCTTGCTGCCTTTGTAAAGATATCAGCCAGTTGATCTTTACTTCTAGTGTAACATGGGAGTATTATTTTCTGCTCCATTGCTTGTCTCACCTTGTGGAAATCCACTTCTATGTGCTTTGTTCGCTCATGAAACACTGAGTTGGTTGCAATGTGAATGGCTGCCTGGTTGTCACAGTGCATAGTCATGGGTGTAGTGATCTCTATACCAAATTCTTTCAGCAGTCCCTTGATCCACATCAGCTCACTGGTTAGTTTCCTCATTGTCCTATATTCAGCCTCAGCACTTGAAAAAGACACCACCTTTTGCTTCTTGCTCTTCCATGTCACTAAGTTGCCTCCAATAAATGTGCAATATCCAGTAGTTGATCTCCTATCAACTCTATCTCCAGCCCAATCAGCATCACAATAGCCAATAACCTCAGTGTTTTTGTTACACGCCATCCACACGCCTTGGCCAGGAGCTTCCCGTAAGTATCTTAGAATCCTCTCTACCATGTTCCAGTGATGAATCTTGGGTGTTTGCATATGCTGGCTAACTTGATTCACAGCGAAACACACATCTGGTCTTGTAATGGTTAAGTAAATCAGCTTCCCAACCATCCTCCTATACCTCTTGACATCTTCNGAACATTCCCTGGTTTAACCATATCTTCTCTACCAGGAGGTGGTCTCATATACACTTCATCTTCTAGTTCTCCTTGCAAGAATGCATTCTTTACATCCATTTGCCATAGATCCCATTCAAGATTCACAGCTAGAGAGAGCAGAATCCTGATGGTATGGAGCTTGGCTACTGGTGCAAAGGTGTCTAGATAGTCCTCACCATAGACTTGTGTATATCCTCTTGCCACTAATCTGGTCTTCTTCCTCTCTGGTTTCCCATTTGCAAGGTATTTGATGGTGTATATGAGCCTGCTTGTAACAGCTTTCTTCCCTTTTGGAAGCTCAGTCTCATACCAAGTGTTGTTCTTTTCCATAGCTCCAAACTCATTCTCCACTGATTCTCTCCACTCATCATCTTCCATAGCTTCTGCATATGTCCTTGGTATCCACTCTTGGTCCACAGAACTTACAAATGCTTGGTGATCTTCTGGATAGTGAGCAAGGGAGCATGTACCAATTACTGGGTGTACTACTGCCTCAGCATTAAAGTACACTCTTGTATTGTTCCAATTAGGTGCTTTGTTCCTGATTCTTGTACTTCTTCTCAAGGCATGTGGCGGCTCAGGTTCACTTGTTTCTTCACTAGCTGGCTGCCTGATTCTTGTACTTCTTCTCAAGGCATGTGGCTGCTCAGGTTCACTTGTTTCTTCACTAGCTGGCGCCTCCTCCTGAGGCTCAATATGTGATTCAGACTGCTTCTCATTTTGATCATGTGCATTGGATTCTTTTGATCGATCACCATTTCCACTGCCCCTCTCATGATCAGAATGAGGAATTTCAACACTATCAGCGTCAGTAGATGGTATATTCTCAGACAATGGATCCTCACTTGGCACAGACGGTATACTGACCCCCAAGCTCTCCATTACTCTCCTCAGATTGTTTGCCCTATCCGAGGCTGATTGAGACAGATCTTTAGCCTTTTGATTCTACAAACTTCACATCCCTTGATATTAAGACTCTCCTAGTCTCTGGAACAAAGCACTTGTAGCCTTTTTGATAAGGAGAGTAGCCAATAAAGACTGCTTTTGTGCTTCTGTGCGCCAGCTTGTCTCTGAGTTCTCCTGGTACCAAAACAAAACAAAGACACCCAAACACACGAGTATGATCTATGGNTTTGCCATGACCCTTCTTTTTGCAATGATCACAGTTCCACACCTTCTTGTCTTCTGGATTGTAAGAGCTTTTGTTTGCTGTTCCATCAGCTTGATTGGCGAGTACAAGCTCCTTCTTTCCTCCTCCAAAGAGACCCACTGAGCCCTGTTCCTTCTGAATCTCTGAGCATACTTCATCTAGAGATGGCAGCTCCTTATTCCTTAGGATGTGCTTGATTAGGTCTCCAAAGCTAGGATGGAGAGTTTGGAGCAAAGCAAAGACCTTATCCTGCTCTCTCCTCTGGTTGAGCATATTAGGATCAATAGTTGCTGGTCTAATCATTTCAAGTTCAGCCCATAAGGATCTGAACTTCCCAAAGTGTTTATCAAAGTCAGTGTCCTCTTGACTGAGAGTATTGATAGCTCTCTTGACTTCAAACACTCTACTGATATTAGACTTGTTTCCATACACCTTTTGAAGTGTATCCCACAACTCCTTGGAGATTTCACAGTAGGAGTAACCCTCCTGGAGTGTTGAATCAAGACTGTGTTGAAGGATAGACAACACCAACTGGTCCTCCTGACCTTTCTTCTTGGCGCCAGTATCAGCTACGACAATTTCACTTCCATCCTCTCCTAGGATGGTTTTCTTCTGTGGCCTCCCTTCTTCAACAATCTCCGAAAGACCTCTGCCTCCAAGAGCTGTTTTAGCAAGCCTAACCCAATTTAAGTAATTTGCTCCCTTAAGGGTAACAGGTATTACCACCATTCTTGTGTTTGAGTTTTCTGCTAAATCCATTAGTGTGAACAACTCAAGATCTGAAATATTGTAGAAGAATTAAGAACAGAGATTTTGCGGAAGTGTAAAAAGATTTAGGCCTCAAGAGCATTAAGCTCTGATACCATGTTGATTTGTGAGAATTAAAGAGAGATTAAGGAGATTATTCAGGAGAAAAAAGAGAGAGAGATGAACAAGATCTAGAAAAAGAGAGTGAGGAAGATATTTTCCTTAAAATTAACTCATTGTGCATTACAGCAAATAAATAGGCAAGTATGCCTGAGATAAAAAATAATTAAACTAATACAAGTTGGTACACAACGGTCAAATGCACGTGGGAAGAGCAGAAGTAGAGAATTTGAATTTGCCCATATGATCACTTTCCATCATGGTCATCGTATTTGGAGTTGACCATATGGTCAAGCTTGTACCATCTCTCTCCTTCTGTCATGGTCACACTTTGCACCAATGGTCATTGTATTTGAAGTGGACCATATGGTCAGGCCCTTTATGGTCACACTTGTACCAACCATCTTATTTATGGTTGACCATTGGTCAAGCTCTTCATGGTCACGCTCGCAACAATCTATGGTCACGCTTGTACCAACCATCTTATTTATGAAGCTCTTCATTGTCACGGTCGCACCAATGGTCATCTTATTTTATCTTAGTAATTCCTTCATGTCAATAGTCCCAACTAGCTCGCCCAACGGCGAGCTATAAACTTCTCGGGCAGCTCGCCCAACGGCGACCTGAACCGGTTCGGTTCGGCTCGCCGTACGTAGAGCCGACCATCCCGAGCCTCGATCTCTCACATCCCCGATTCAAGGCTTACATCTTTCGACACGATCATGTTCCGAACCACGGTTGTAATGTCTCTCGTTTCGTCTCGATCCATCCTATCGTTCTAGTTTTACGATAAAAACCGTAAAACTTTGTTTTCTAGAAAAGAACTTGAGGAAATCGTAAAAACGGCAACGATTAACCCAGAAACGAACATAGCTAAACTTTACGATTAACTCGGGGAATTTACTAAAAACAGCATCGGACCAGGAAACGATCTCGTACAAAGTCGCAAAACGGCTCGGAAGGTCCTAAAACGTGGTAAAAGCCCATCTCGCGATCTTAATGAAATCTAACCCGAAGATACGATAACGTTTTACCCGCAGAAGGAAGATAAATGTCAAGTTTGAAGGATAATGGCAAGATTGAAGATAAATAGAAGATTTCCGCGGGAAAAAAAGGAATGATCGAGATAAATGGAAGATACCCGATAAACTCGAATCTGGGCAATATGGAAGGATCAAACCGCCAAGGAAAGAAGTATATAAGCAAGAGGCATAGGGCAGAAGCAGGAGGACAAAAATCAGACCTAGAGAGGCGGCTGTTAGCTTAGAAAATTAGGACTTAGGCGTTTAGACTAGCAAGCCGGATCCTTAGAACGTTTCGACGTCTAAGCTCCGCGATTCTCTTTGTAACAGTTTTCAATCTCTTATTCAATAAAAAGCTCTCACGCAAATTCCTTATTCATTCTCTGTTCTTCGTTATGGTTATTCATCTATATTATGTTAACTCTGTTTGTTTTAGTGATTTCCACAAAGATCCAGGACCTCGGGAAAATTAGGGTTTTCCCTAAGTTTCCATATTTGACGGAAAATTGACAGTGTGGATTTCGGTTCCCACAACCTGCTCGGGCGTCCATAACCTGCAGCAAGAAAATAAAACAGAGAAATTTTCAGAGAAATTCAGTGAGAAAGAAGAGAAAAACTGAGAGAAAATTCTGAAAAATAAAAGATTAAATACAGAAGCATGGACGACCCTTCCTTACCTTTTTGTTCCTTGAATCAGTGGCTGTGCTGTGTTCAAATTTGTAGATGATCCAGGAGATTCATGAGATCAGACCACAACTTACTGTGGGAACCGAAATTCACACTTGTCGATTTCCGTTAAATAAGGAAACTTAGGAAAGCCCTAATTTTTCAGAGGAACCGGATCTCTGCGAAAGACAACAACAAGTAACCAAATAAATGCGGAAAATATGAAAAACGTAATAAAACGAGTTTATAAAGGTAGTCGATCTTATTTACGATTCGCGTAAGAGTGATATACCATGATTTTGACCCGTACACACACGATCCATACCTATCGCCCGATACGACCAGTCGATATCGCTCGACACAGACCAACACGCATCGATCGACGATGGCGACTCACCATCGATCGATACCCATATCGGTCAGGTATCTCGTTCACCATTTCGATATCAGTTACTTATTTAATTTTTCCAATGCCCTAACTCTGACTGATTATACACTGAGGACAGTGTATGATTTAAGTCTGGGGGGGGGGGATTGATTACTGATGCTACTTTACCTCTTTTTGATCTTATTCATAAAGTTTTCAAAAATTGGTTTTATTGAGTCAAGAAAGGGAAAAAATTTCAAAGTCTTAATTTTTATCATACCACTCTTTAGCACCATTCTTAGATTTATTGATTGCAAAAACTAATATAGATGCTAAAGTGGATCACCAATCACCTATGTCAACACTTTCATGATTGTCTGGAAGAACCAAAGCTGATTTCCAACCTAACCTGACATCTATTGCTTGTCTTGGGGCTTGGTATACAAGGGATCGGAATCCTCTTGCAAGTCTGGAAGGTAAAAGTCTCAAAAATTTTGGTTTCCTTCTTTCCTTCCTTCGGCATNGGATCACCAATCACCTATGTCAACACTTTCATGATTGTCTGGAAGAACCAAAGCTGATTTCCAACCTAACCTGACATCTATTGCTTGTCTTGGGGCTTGGTATACAAGGGATCGGAATCCTCTTGCAAGTCTGGAAGGTAAAAGTCTCAAAAATTTTGGTTTCCTTCTTTCCTTCCTTCGGCATCCCCAGAGAATAAAATACTGATATGATTTCCTGAGATGCAGAGGGAGAGGTACATTACCTATGACCCCACTATTCTAAATCAAAGGAATGATCAAAGCGAGGGAGAGGTACAGTACCTATGACCCCACTATTCGATTACAATTTGTCAAGAAAAGTCAATAAGATGAACATTAACTGTTCATTGGGATTGATATAAAAAAAAAGAAGAGAGAAAGAAAGAGTTGGGATTCAGAGAAGGGGGATAAAGAAAGAAAGGGAACCAGGATGAGAAAGCCTGAAACTTGTTTGAGTTGAATCCAAGTGTTCCTTGATCAATACTCCCAAGGTAAAGCCTACACCTTTATTTTTATGCATAAATGAAATCTGTAGAGGGGATAGACAGACAAGGAATTTTTAAGTTGATTGGCTAGATGTATTAGGTTGCTAAGCTAGGATATGTATAATGTACTTCTGTAGTTGATAGGAATGAGATGTGGTTTGCAACAAAGTAAGAGGTTATGATTTTCAAGTTGAGATTTTGATTGAGTCCCTGCTGTTTTTAAACTTCTTTCACGACTAACTTAAAGTTTGCTTGAGGACAAGCAAAAGGTTAAGTCTGGGAGAGTTGATATACCATGATTTTGACCCGTTTTTGGTCATATTTTCTATATGTTTTTATTATAAGTATCTATGTTATGGAGTATATTAGGTATGTTTTCAGGTTCAGGAGCATTTTGTCGTAAAGTGATGATTTAGGTGCCTTATGGAGCTTAAAGGAGAGTTTTACAAGTTGACTATGAAGATCCGACATTGAGAGACACATATCGATCGGTACGCACATTGTGTAATCAATCGACGACGATTCCGTAGAAGTTGAAGTCGAAATACTCCATCGATCGATGTACGCAATGTACTATCGATCGATACAGAGCGTGATGAGCAAGATTTACTTGGCCGACTTGAAGCCCAAGTTCTCACCAAATTACAAGACTGCCCCTAACGAGTTTTTAACCTAATTGTGCTCCATATTTATAGTTATGCCTATGAGCCCTAGAAAGAAAACAATTAGATCTATTAAGAAAGTTTTGTATTCTATTTTTACCTAAGCAATAAAAGTATTTTCTTTTCATCTTATTCTTTTGCTATGAATCTCTTGGCTATGTCTGAGTAGATTCATCTGTTAGATTTGGGGTTCAAATAGTTATGAGGGATTAGCCCCAACTATGGATTGTTGAGTTGTTATATTCATTATCCAAATGAACCNAGCAATAAAAGTATTTTCTTTTCATCTTATTCTTTTGCTATGAATCTCTTGGCTATGTCTGAGTAGATTCATCTGTTAGATTTGGGGTTCAAATAGTTATGAGGGATTAGCCCCAACTATGGATTGTTGAGTTGTTATATTCATTATCCAAATGAACCCTAATGCTTACTCTAGACTTGCTACCTAGAGTTATGATTATAGAGTGACTAATCTAATAGTCATCTTCCTGAAATCATTTGGCTAAACCCAGACTCTATTAAGGCCCGATGCGACAGCCGGTCTGATAGAAATTCTCGGGTGAACACAGTTTCAATCCGATCTGATACTTTATATCGATTGACACTCCTCTAGAGTCATCGATCGACGGCAGCATATATCGATCGACACTGCGATAGCAACATCGATCGATGAAGTCGGAAATCAGATCAATGGACGAGTCTAATAGCGACAGCTATAGTTTTGTCTAAGGGTTGAAGTTCTCATATATTTGCAAGCAATTCGTTAAGACATCCATAGATTTATAATCCTGATTTTCTGAATAGTAACCTTGAATCTAACTACTTTCTTTCATTGTTTTCAAACCCAAAACCTATTTTCCTTAGAAACTTACCATTGCTACCTATTTTATTTACTGTTTTAAAACCTTTTCAACCTAGCTTAATCACTTAGGATTATAACTTTTGTGACTCTAGTTCTTTGTGGATTCGATCCCTAAGTACTACGATTGAACCTCTTATTTGAGAGAGTAAATCACTCCTTAGAGTTAAACATTTGAGTGCCATCAAAGAGCGTTGCGATCGTTACAGGGAATTACAAAGGCTTTGGCCGCAGGGCCATCAGCGAGTTATCAACATAAAAACCTTAAACCTAGTCGAGTCGCAACTCGATAACAAAAGACGGAAAAAGATAAGAAAAATGGTTTGATTGATTTCGGACTGAACCTTATGAAAGGCTGCCTACGTACCCCTTTCGAGGATCAAGTCGAACGTAGTTCAGTTGATAGAGCTGGACCAGAGATCGAAACTGCCTGGGCGAGTTCGTCTAGTAATTGAGTGCCAGTCATAGAAGTCTAAGTTTCTAAGTGCGGAAAATTCTAAGTCTAGAAAAGTTGTAAAAGTCTCAGATGAGAGCTATGAAATTTGTCCCTATGCTTCTGCCCTATGCCTCTTCCTAGGCGGTTTAGTCTTTCCATTACGCCCAGATTCAAGTTTATCGGGAATCTTCCATTTATCTCGATCTTTCCTTTTTTCCCGCGGAAATCTTCTATTTATCCTCAAACTTGACATTTATCTTCAAGTTTGACATTTATCTTCTTTCTGCGAGTAAATCGCCAAAACAACTTTGTATCTTTGGGTTAGATTTCGTTTTAAAGTCGGGAGTGGCTTTTATCGCGTTTTAGGACTTTCTGAGCCGTTTTGTGATAAATCCGTTTTACGACTTTAGACGAGATCGTTTCCTAATACGATGCCGTTTTTAGATAAGTTTCTCGAGTTAATCGTAAAGCTAGGCAATTTTCGATGTTTCGATTAATCGTTGCCGTTTTCTACGATTTACTCGGGGTTTTATTGAAAACACTTTTTGTACGATTTTTACGAAAAATCTCGAATAAATCGTATAGTTTAGGCAATATTTGGTGTTTCGTTTAACCGTTTCCGTTTTATACGATTTCCTAGAGTTCTTTTCGAGAAAACAAAGTTTTAGGGTTTTGATCGTAAAACTCAAACGATAAGACGAATCGAGACGAAACGGGAGACATTTCGACCGTGATTCGGAATACGATCGTGTCGAAGGACGTATGCCTTGAATCAAGGATGTGGGAGATCGAGGCTCGGGATGGTCGGCTCGACGTACGACGAGCTAGTTCAGCTTGGCCAGGTCGCCGTATGGCGATCTAGGCGATAAGAACCCTTGGGGCAAAGTCAGCGCCTCTTGGGAAGCTTCTAGTTCGCCCAACGGCGAACTTAGCCGGCTACGGCGGTTTCAGTTTTTCGCGGTTTTGTGCTTATCTCGGACGGTCGTGTAATCGACGTTTGTTTCATTATTCCGAGATAACGATCTTCCGAGTTTTTTGCGGATTTCCTTTGTTTGGTAATCTCTTTTTGATTTATAAAACGCTTCTTCGAGTTTTATAAAACAATTTCTTGAGTTCTATAAAACGATTTCTCCAGTTTTATAAAACGATTCTTCGAGTTTTATAAATTGATTTCTCGAGTTTTATAAAACGATTTCTCGAGTCTTATAAAACGATTTCTCGAGTTTTATAAAATGACTTCTCGAGTTTTATAAAACGATTCTTCGAGTTTTATAAAACGATTTCTCCATTTTTATAAAACGATTTCTCGAGTTTTATAAAACGATTTCTCGAGTTTTATAAAACAGCTTCTCGAGTTCTATAAAACAATTCCTCAATTTCTCGAGTTTAATAAAAGGATTTCTTGAGTTCTATAAAACGATCTCTCGAGTTTTTATAAAACAGAAACTTCTTTTATAAAACGATTTCTCGAGTTTTATAAAACTATTTCTCGAGTTTTATAAAATGATCTCTCGAGTTTTATAAAACGGAATCTTCTTTTATAAAACGATTTCTCGATTTTTATAAAACGATCTCTCGAGTTTTATAAAACGTATTTTTACTTTTTGTTTTGCGGAGACTTTTAACCATTGATTCCATCGTGACCGATTTTGACACCAACACTTACTAGTCTTTAGCATTAAACTGGTAAGAACTTCAGTCAGTTTGTTTAATTTAGTTTGACCTGATTAGTTTTAGTGGAGCTTGGTTGGAGTCAAAATCGGTTACGACGGAGTCAACGACCAAAACTTTCCGCAAAGTTAAGAATAGGTTTATAAAAATACGAAATAGCGTCGAGAAGAATTCTAAGGATTTTCCGAACAAAGGAATTCCGTAAAGTAAACAATCGTCATCTTGGAAATCGTCGGAAAATCGAATAAAACAATCCACGATTGTCGATTGGCTAAATAAGCAAAAAACGGCTGTAACATCCAACTCCCCCAAAACAGCAAAGCTGTCCAGGACCGTCCAGCTCGCCGAGCCGGCAAGCTGACCAAGCCAAACCAGCTCGCCGACTGGGCGAGCTGAACAGTGTCATCAAGCTCGCCCAGCCGGCGAGCTGGTCATCCCGAACCAGCTCGCCGGCTGGGTGAGCTGAGCCATGCAGTTTAGCTCGCCGGCTGGCGAACTGAACCGTGCCGTTCAGCTCGCCAGACGGCGAGCAGGCCATCCCAAACCAGCTCACCGGCTGGCGAGCTGAACCGTGCCGTTCAGCTCGCCAGACGGCGAGCTGGCCGTATCAAACCAGCTCGCGGGATGGGCGAGCTCAACCATGCCGTCCAGCTCGCCCAGACGGCGAGCTGGTCGTCCCGAATTAGTTCGCCTTCTTGGCGAGCTGGTCGTCCCGAACTAGTTCGCCTTCTTGGCGAGCTGAACCGTCCCGTTCAGTTAGCCGGACCGGCAAGCTGACCATCGCGAGCCTTACTCTCCGCATTGCTCGGAAACAAGTTATATGTCCCTCGACCCGATTGTACTCTGAACCATGATCGGAACATCTCTCGTTTCGTCTCGATCCGTCTTATCGTTGGAATTTTACGATAAAAACCGTATAAGACTTGTTTTCTCGTAAAAACTCGAGTAAATCGTATAAAACGGCAACGGTTAGTAGAAACACCAGAGATTGCCAAACTATATGATTAACTCGAGATGTTTTATTAAAACGCCATCGTATCACGGAACGATCTCATCTAAAGTTGTAAAACGGCCCGAAAGGTCATAAAACGCGATAAAGGCCCATATGCGACTTTAGACGAAGTCCAGCCTAGAGATACAATGACGGTTTATCCATTTATGTGCAGGAAGAAGATAAATGTCAAGTTTGGAGAAAAATAGAAGTTTTCCAGGATAAAAATGGAGAATCGAGAAAAATGGAAGATTTCTGAAAAACACGAATCAAGGCGGAAAAAGAAAGACTCAACCGCCTAGGACAGGAGTATATAAGCACAAGGTTGAGGAGAAGAAAGGAGACAGAACTTTCAGAGCTCTTATCAGACATAAAATGTAGCATTTAGGCAACTTTCCGTTTTTGTTATCGAGCTGCGTCTCAACTAGGGTTTTAGTCTGAGGTTGCTAGAACAAGTAAACTCGCCGTCAGCTCTTGTAGCCAAGGCTTTACCTCATTGTACCATTCTAACGCAAAATCAGAATAAGAAACCTCTTTTCTCTCTTTTCGATTCTCATAATGTTTTTACTGTCTTTCTCGTATTCTGATTGCTTGGCGTGTGGTTTAGCAGATATCCAGGTCCTCTGGGAAATTAAGGTTTTCCCTAATTTCCTTAATTTACTGAAATCAACGGTGTGAATTTCAGTTCCCACAAGCTTCATGTCTGGAGTAAACCCTAAGCCATGCTTTGTTATGTTTGAGTTTTAAGCAAACCTTACCTCTCTTGTTTGACCTCAGCCTTGAGTTAAGTTTGGAGCGAAGTCCCAACCAAGATCATCAATTCGTCAGTTTTTGTGGTAAGCTTTAGTTCGTTGCTTCAGTCTTGTTCTGATGAGATCCGAATGATGTGTGATGACTAACCTGTCTGGATCATTTGTCTAATCTCTAGTATGGTTCAGCTTAATTTAGTTTTGGATTAAATCAATCTCAAGGAATTGCTGGCTAAACTGATATGAGATTATTGGATATAATCTGAACTGAACCAATCTTGTTTTAATCATAACTGAACTGAGATGAGATATCCTTCATAAGAACTGTTACTCCTTGAAAAAAACATAATTTATTAGGAACTGATCTTGCCCTGAAGCAGACTGAAATGATCAGAGCTGTTAAGAACAAATCTAAGTTTAGCCTATAACCGAACTGATTTGATCTTGATCTGAACTTAACCAAATTGAGCATGGTATGAACTTGTTATATACTGAGGTAGTCTAACTTTAATCAAATAGTATGACCAGAGCTGAATTGAGTGAGCTTACTGGACATAGTCCAACTCGCCCAATTAGGAATTGTTGGTCTTACTTGCCAGTTGGCCAGCTAGACAATGTCAATCAAACTCCCCATCAGGCTAGTTGGACTTGTTCTCCTACTAGCCCGATGGCGAGTTGGGCAATGTCAACCTAACTCGCCTTCGGGCGAGTTAGACTTGTTGGTCCTACTTGCCTGATGGTGAGCTGGACGGTGTGTGTCCAACTTAACTTTGTTCGTGTTCTGATTTGGTAGTTTGACCCGTATGATGTCTTTTTTTAATGGCTTAGTTTTTTCGCAACTTCGTATCTCCGTAGGATGTCAAAAATCGTAACTGGGCTTTTAGCCGTGTCTTAAACCTTTTCGGGTCATCTTGTGACTTAATCATTTTTACGATCTCTTTGAGAAATCATCCTTAATACGACGCCTGTTCTACAAAATAAATCAAACCAATCGTATAGCTAAGGCGACTATGGTGATTAAGTTAACCGTTGCCATTTTATATGAAAAATTCAAAGATATACGAGAAAACAAGTCTTGCGACTTTTATCGTAAATTTTTAACAGTAAATCTGATCGAGACAAAACATGAGACAATTTAGTCGAGGCTCGAAGGAGGAAGCTACGAAGGTGGGACAAGTGTAGACCAGTTGATCCAAATCTCCCAATGACGAGTTTGGAATTGTCAGTAAAACTCACAATCGGGCGAGTTGGACTTGTTGGTCCTTCTCACCTGATGGCGAGTTGGACTTGTTGTCCTACTTGCCTAATGGCGAGTTGAGAAATGTCAGTCCAACTAGCCATCAGGTGAGTTGGACTTGTTGGTTCTACTCGCCCGTTCGCGAATTAGAAAATGTTAGTCAAACTCCCCATCAGGCCAATTGGACTTGTTGTCCTACAGGCCCGATGGTGAGTTAGGCAATATTAATCTAACTCTCCATCGGGCGAGTTGGACGTTGGTCCTACTCGCCTGATTGTGAGCTGGACGGTGTGTGTCCAACTTCACTTTGATCGTGTTCCAATTTGGTAGTTTGACCCGTATGATGTATTTTTAATGAACCAACTTTTTCGGGTAATTTTGCGACTTAAGCATTTTTATGATCTCTTTGAGAAATCCTCGTTGATACAACGTCGGTTCAACAAAATATATTAAACCAATTGTATATCTAAGGCGACTATGGTGATTAAGTTAACTGTTGCCAGTTTATACGATCGGTTCAAACATATATGAGAAAACAAATCTTGCAAATTTTATCGTAAAATTTTAACAGTAACTCTGATCGAGACGAAACATGAGACAGTTTAGTCGAGGCACAAAGGAGGACGCTACGAAAGTGGGACAAGTGTAAATAGGTTGATCCAACTCTCCCAATGACGAGTTGGTCAATGTCAGTCAAACTCACTATCAGGCGAGTTGGACTTATTGGTCCTTCTCAACTAATGACGAGTTGGACTTGTTGTCCTACTCGCCCAATGGTGAGTTGAGAAAAGTCAGTCTAACTCGCCTTCGGGTGAGTGGCACTTGTTGGTTCTACTAGCCAGTTGGCGAGTTAGACAATGTCAGTCCAACTCCCCATCAGGCCAGTTGGAATTGTTGTCCTACAGGCCCGATGATAAGTTGGGCAATGTCAATCTAACTCACTATCAGGCAAATTGGACGGTTCTCCTACTGACCTGATGGTGAGCTGGACGGTTCTCCTACTCACCTGATGATGAGCTGGACAGTGTGTGTGTCCAACTTCACTTTGTTCGTGTTCCAATTTGGTAGTTTGACCCGGATGATGTATTTTTAATGGCTTTGTAATTTATACAAGTTTTTTTGCAACTTCTTATCTCTGTAGGAAGTCAAAAATCGTAACTGGGCTTCCAGCCGCAACATAGACGTTTTCGGGTCATTTTGTGACTTAAGCATTTTTACGATCTTTTGGAGAAATTATCCTTGATACAACGTCGGTTCTACAAAATATATTAAACCAGTCGTATAGCTAAGGCGACTATGGTGATTAAGTTAACCGTTGCCATTTTATACGATCGATTCAAACATATACGAGAAAAAAGTATTGCGACTTTTATCGTAAATTTTTAACAGTAACTCTGATCGAGATGAAACATGAGACAGTTTAGTCGAGGCATAATGGAAGAAGCTACGAAGGTGGGACAAGTGTAAATCGGGTGATCCAACTCTCCTTGTATCGAGTTGGTCAATGTCAGTCAAACTCACAATCGAGCGAGTTTGACTTGTTGGTCCATCTCACCTGATGGTGATTTGGACTTGTTGTCCTACTCGGCCAATGGCGAGTTTGACTTGTTGGTCCTACTCGGTCTTTGGCGAATTAGACAATGTCAGTCCAACTCCCCATCAGGCCCGTTGGACTTGTTGTCCTACTGGCCCGATGGCGAGTTGGGTAATGTCAATCCAACTCGCCATCGGGCGAGTTGGACTTGTTGGTCCTTCTCACCTGATGGTGAGCTTGACGGTGTGTGTCCAACTTAACTTTGTTCGAGTTCCGATTTGGTAGTTTTACTTGTATGATGTCCTTTTTTAAGGGCTTCGTACTTTATACAATTTTTTCGCAACTTCGTATCTCCGTAGGAAGTCAAAAACGTAACTCATATTCTATCCGCATCGTAGACGTTTTCGGGTAATTTTGTGACTTAAGAATTTTAACGATCTCTTTGAGAAATCATCCTTGATACAACGTTGGTTCAACAAAATATATTAAACCAATCGTATAGCTAAGGCGACTATGGTGATTAATTTAACGTTGCCAATTTATACGAGAGGTTCAAACATATATGAGAAAACAAGTTATGCGACTTTTATCGTATATTTTTAATAGTAATTCTGATCGACAAGAAACATGAGAAAGTTTAGTCGAGGCAAAAAGGAGGAAGCTACGAAAGTGGGACAAGTGTAAAACGGTTGATCTAACTCTCCCAACGACGAGTTGTTTAATGTCAGTCAAACTCACAATCGGGCGAGTTGGACTTGTTTTCCTACTCGCCCAATGGCGAGTTGTGAATTGTCAGTCCAACTCGCCATCGTGCGAGTAGGACTTGTTGTTCCTACTTGCCAGTTGGCGAGTTAGACAATGTCAGTCCAACTCCCATCTGGCTAGTTGGACTTGTTGGCTTACTGGCCCGATGGCATGTTGGGCAATGTCAATCTAAATCGCCATCGGGCGAGTTGGACTTGTTGGTCCTACTTGCCTGATGGTGAGCTTGACGGTGTGTGTCCAACTTAACTTTGTTCGTGTTCCGATTTGGTAGTTTGACTTGTATGATGTCTTTTTTAATGGCTTCGTACTTTATACAATTTATTTCGCCACTTCGTATGTCCGTAGGATGTAAAAATTCGTAACTGGGCTTCTAGCCGCGTCATAGACGTTTTTGGGTAATTTTGCGACTTAAGCATTTTTAAGATCTCTTTGAGAAATCATCCTTCATACAACGTCGGTTCTACAAAATATATTAAACCAATCTTATAGCTAAGGTTACTATGGTGACTAAGTTAACCATTTCCATTTTATACGATCAATTCTAACATATACAAGTTGCGACTTTTATCGTGAAATTTTAAAGTAACTCTGATCAAGACAAAACATGAGACAGTTTAGTCGAGGTTCAAAGAAGGAAGCTACGAAGGTGGGACAAGTGTAAATCAGTTTATTAAACTCTCCCAATGACGAGTTGGTCAATGTCAGGCAAACTCACAATCGGGCGAGTTGGACTTGTTTTCCTACTCGCCCAATGCCGCGTAGAGAAAAATCAGTCCAAGTCGCCATCAGGCGAGTTGGACTTGTTGGTCCTACTCGCCCGTTGGCGAATTAGACAATGTCAGTCCAACTCCCCATCAGACCTGTTGGACGTGTTGTCCTACTGGCCCGATGGTAAGTTAGGCAATGTCAATCTAATTCGCCATCAGGCTAGGTGGACTTGTTGGTCCTACTCACCTGATGGTGAGCTAGACGGTGTGCTTCCAACTTCACTTTGTTTGTGTTCTGATTTGGTAGTTTGACCCGTATGATGTCTTTTTTTAATGGCTTTGTACTTTATACGATTAATTTTTTCAACTTCGTATCTCTGTAGGAAGTAAAAAATCATAACTGGGCTTCTAGCCGCATTGTAGACGTTTTCGGGTAATTGTGTGACTTAAGTATTTTTACGATCTCTTTTAGAAATCATCCTTGATACAATGTCGTTTCTTCCAAATATATTAAATCGATCGTATAGCTAAGGTGATTGTCGATCCTAAAATTCACACTCAGTATTTTGTAGTGATCGAGAGTTCAATCAGGAGAAGACAAATGATGTGGGCAACAATGCTCTTAAACAGATCGATACAATCGAAATTCGGTTGACAAAAATGGACTTTTTATTGAATATGGGATTCTCTTACAAGGTGATAAACATGATAAAAAAAAACAATGAAAAGTAGCAGCAATAAGCGAACAAGAAATATGTGGAATGAGGCCTATGTAATTAGTAAATAGATCTTGGGTTCTTCCGTCCCCTCTACATTCTATTCTAGCACGTTTTTATAGCCTTTTTCTTAATTAAATGTTCGCGTGATCTTCGGAGTCCCATTTCGACCTCGCAGTGTCTGTTGACCACAATGTGATGATAAAACATGGGCTTGGGCATTTTTGTGGTCATCAGATCTATCCTCATTCTTGTTATACTCCTCAAATACTCCGCGGACTTGCTTGTATAGTTCTTTAACGGACCTGGAGTTGATGGGCCCAATTTTGGGTCCAACATTTGCCTCCCAGCCTTTTTAGTTTGGAGAAACTGAAGAGGCGAACTTCTTTACCCAACCGTCTGTCGTCGCATATCTCGGGTAGTGTGGTGCCACATGTATCGCCCTTGTCGGCTACTTCCTTCCATCATGCGGCTGAGGTTGATTGTCGACGTGATCTGCTTTTGGGAACCGCTTTCGGATCTCTATTAACTAGGTCGTCTTATTCACTGAGAGGATCAATTTTCTTGCGATTTCTTCGAATCTCTCTCTTCTCTTTCTTTGTCTTTAGCTCTCGATATCTCGGTGGAAACGATAAATTCACTCCTCATCTTCCTACTATTATCGAGGGAAAGAATCGACGGTATTCACGAGCTTTCTGGAATTCCCTACAATGTAGAAATAATTATCGCGGAGAAAAATGAGATTCCTGAGGCTGTTCGCGACGAGTATTGCGGTGTTTATGTGACGCACTTCAAAGATTGCAGTCTGTCATTCCCACTTCCTCAGTTTCTCATTTTAGCACTTGCCGAGATGAAAATGGCTTTCACTCGCATGTGTCCCAATTTCTTTCGCCACTTTTTGGGTTTGTAGATTCGAGCTCAGGAAGAAGGTCTTAAGTTCGGCTTAGAGGAGTTAAGACAGCTCTGCGCGGTTATACACAATGCGCATTTTCCTGGCACCTACCTTCTTTCTTCCCGCAATGGTCACACTGTCATTGAGGGCATTCCGGTCGCGATGTCAGGCGGAGAGAAAAATTCTTCATCTTTAAGATAAACTCGGCCTCGGTCAGAGACTTTGACTTCAACTGACTTTTCCACGATTGGACAGGGGATATATGTTCGTTTTTTTATCGGATGTTAGTTCTTGCGTTCATATTACTTTCTCTTAAGGTTCGTTTTTTTTTTTTTTTTTTTTTATGTAGACCTTTTCGGGAACGCCCCCCGATGACGCCTGAGCTTTGGGGTCTGATGGAGACTCTACGCCGAGGTCAAACTCGTTGGTCTTCCAAATTTATTAAACCGAGAGAGAGACCAGAGTTTCTTACGTTGCGGTATGCGGTGTCATTCGGCATGCGTAGAGAAGACAGTGCAGTTCCTCTCCCAACTTTTTTTTTTAAGATCGAGTCTCTTCTTGAGATTATTCATTATGGTTTTGATCATATTTTCTGCATGACCATTACATTTCGGGTATCTCGGACCTTTGCGATATCACGACGTCTTCGTCGTAAGGGTTATTAAGGATTTCTTCTTCTTGATGTGTTTCGTTGATAATATCATGGGTTGCAGCTCTGGCCTTGCTTCTGGTAATAATCGCTCCTATCTGATGGTGGCTTTTCCGACGAATTTCGCTCCTTGCATGGCAGGTCGATGCTTGGTTTTTCAATCTCTTCGACCGGTCGTATGCGTTTTATTTTGGGATTCGATGTTGATGCTAACATGGTGAGGGCGTCTGCCAACTTGTTTTCTCCTCGACGTATTTTCGTGAGCTCAAATTTATCGAACTGTTCCAAGATATCCCGCAGGACTTTGAGGTATGCTTCAATTCTCTTGTTTTTGGCTTCATACTCTCCATGGAAATGACTCGTAACTAGTTGCGAGCCGCTGAAGGCATTTATCTCCTTGGCTCCGATGCTTTGAGCAAGTCGTCACCCGGCGATCAGGGATTCATAATTGGCTTCGTTGTTGGAGGCGTTAATCCTAAGCATAATGATTGTTTGATTATCTCTCCGGTTGGGGATTCAAGTTGTATGCCGATTCCTGACCCCTGTTTTGAGGATGCGCTGTCGACGTACCATTTCCATTTTTTCGAACTCAAATTTGAGTCGGCCTCTTTTGTAGCGAGCTCGAGAATGAAATCGGCGAGAACTTGGGCTTTTGTGGTTGTCAAAGGCTTATAGTCCATTTCGTACTCGCTGAGTTTGATTGCCTATTTAGCCATTCTTCCTGATTGGCTTGGGCTATGAAGGATGGTTCGCAATGGTTGCGGCATTATTACCGTGATCTAGTGCGATTGGAAATACGGCCGCAGCTTTCTTGCAGCCGCAACGACTACTAGGCCAATTTTTCCATTGCGGGCTATCTTGTTTCGGCGTTTATCAGAGAGCTACTGGTATAATATATTGGTTTTTGCTCGCCGTTTTCTTCTCGGATTAGTACACTACTGACTGCGTGTTTGGAAGTGGCTACATATAGGAATTGTTTTTCGCCTTCGATTGGTTTCGACAACACCGGAGGTTGGCTTATATATGCTTTGAGTTCATTTAGTGCGACATTGCATTTTTCATTCCATTCGAACTCTTTGTTCCCTTTCAGGAGCTTGTAAAACAGAAGACATCTGTTGGGTTGATCTTGAGATAAAGCGATTTATCGCTGCGATCTTTCAGTTAGTCTATGCACTTCTCTAATGGATCTCAGAGGAAGAGTGTCTACAAGTGTTGTGATCTGTTTGGGTTTAGCTTCGATTCCCCTCTCTGTTACTAGGTAGCCGAGGAATTCTCCTGAGGTTACCCCGAAGGTACATTTGGTCGGGTTTAGCTTCATTCCGAATTCGTTGAGGATGTGGAGGCATTCTTGGAGTTGGAGGACGTGGTCTTTTTCTTTTGATGACTTGACAAGCATGTCATCGATGTAGACTTCCATTGTCTTACCGAGCTGATCCGCGAACATTTTGTTGACTAGCGTTGGTAGGTGGCTCCTGCGGTCTTCAGTCCGAAAAAAATTACCTTATAAAAATAGGTGCCACATTCCGTGATGGAACTCATTTTCTCCTGGTCCTCTGGATCCATCAGGATCTGATTGTAACCGGAGAAAGCGTCCATGATTGATAGTAGTTCATGTCCGGTTGTGGCTTCTACCAGTCGGTCTATAAGTGGCAGCGAGAAGCTTTCTATTGGACATGCTTTATTGAGATTGGTGAAATTGATGCAGATTCACCACGACGGGGTTGGCTAGCCAATCTGGATATTGGACTTTGCATATGGACCCGATCTTTAAGACCTTATCGACTTCTTCATTTACAGCCTTTGAACGTATGGGGCCCAATTTTCTTCCTTCTGGTTGACTGGCCTGTGAGTGAGATCAATGTTTAACAGATGAGATGTTATCCTGATGTCGATACCGGGCATATTGGCGGCCGTCCAAGCCAATGTCTTAATGTTTTCTTTCAAGAATGAAAATAAGTTACGTCTTAAACTTGAAGGAAGGTCATTTCCGATATTGACACATTTATCGGGAAACTGTTCGTCGAGTGGGGTGGAGCTCGATATGCCTTCTTCGTTTCTTTTGATCGTGAGATCGCGAGTAGATGGGATTTTCTTTCGTCGCGGATGCATTTTTCAAAATTCTGCTAGGTAGCAGGCTCTAGATCTCTTCTGGCTGCTATATATCGTTCTCTCTCTGGTGGGTGTCATGAATTTCACACATTGGTGGTAGACTGACGGGATCACCCCATTTTATGTAACCACGATCTCTGCAGAACGACATCGAAATGCATAGGGTGCTCGGAGATGAAAAATTTGCATTTCAATTCCAAATCTTGGACTATGGTCGTGATGGATATGGTCTCCGAGAATTGTACTTTTCTGCCACCAAAATCGATGTGGAAATCCATCTCGCGATGGATGGTGCGGCCACCTTGATCTATCTATCGAAGCGTTTCTCGAGGTATGATATTACCGGCACTGGCCGTATCTATGAAGGCTCTTGCTACGGTTACTCCGTAGAGATCGATTGTAATGATTAGTGCGTCGTCGTGTTGCATATCGAGCTTAATAGTTTCGTGCTCGTAGAAATTTAGAGTTTCTTTTTGGGTCGAAGTCTCCTCAATGGTGTTGGTTTCTCTTTCGACCCTCATTGGCTGTTGATTTTTTGGAGGGGAAGTTGTTTCTCGGTGCAGAGCTCTTCTTTTGGATTGGCCGCCAGTATCGTTGTCAAATGGAGGTGTTTTCTCTTGCAATGCGATTGTATCGGATCCTAGAGAATTGCGTTCGACTGCTTTTCTTTTGGGGTATCCAGATCGAGTTCGGTTAGGATCCATAATTGTGCTGAGAAATCCTAGATCGGGTTCTTAGCAAGGGAATTTTTCGTTTATCTTCTCCACATTCGGCGCCAAAATGTAGATCCTAAAATCCACACTCAGTATTTTGTAGTGATCGAGAGTTCAATCAGGGGAAGACAAATTATGTGGGCAATGATGCTCTTAAACACAATGATACAATCAGAATTTGGTTGACAAAAATGGACTTTTTATTGAATATGGTATTCGTTTACAAGGGGATGAACAAGATCTAAAACAACAATGAAAACTAGGGGCAACAAGCGTACTAGAAATCTGTGGAATGAGGCCGATGTAATTAGTAAATAGCTCTAGGGTTTTCCGTCACCTCTGCACTCTATTCTAGCTCCTTTTTATAGCCTTCTTCTTAATTAACTTTTCGCGCAATCTTCTTGGTCCCATTTCGACTTTTCATTGTTCGTTGACCACGATGTGAAAATAAAACATGGGCCTGGGCCTTATTGTGGTAATCAGAATTAGCCTCGTTTTCGTTGTACTCCTCGAATGCTCCGCGGACTGGCTTGTATAGTTCTTTAACGGACCTTGAGTTAATGGGCCCGATTTTGGGTCCAACAGTGACCATGCGGATTAAGTTAACTGTTGGTATTTTATACGATCAATTCAAACATATATGAGAAAAAAGTCTTGCGACTTGTATCATAAATTTCTAACAGTAACTCTGATCGAGACGAAACATGAGACAGTTTAGGCGAGGCTCGAAGAAGGAAGCTACAGAGGTGGGACAAGTGTAAATCGGTTGATCCAACTCGCCCAATGACGAGTTGGGCAATGACAGTCAAACTCACCATCGAGGGAGTTAGAGTTGTTGCTCCTTCTCACATGAAGGCGAGTTGGACTTGTTATCCTACTCGCCCAATGGCGAGTTGGACTTGTTGTCCTACTCGCCCAATGGCGAGATGAGAAATGTCAGTCCAACTCGCCATTGGGAGAGTGGGACTTGTTGGTCCAACTCTCCAGTTTGCGAGTTAGACAGTTTAGGCGAGGCTCGATGGAGGAAGCTACAGAGGTGGGAAAAGTGTAACTCGATTGATCCAACTCGCCCAATGACGAGTTGGGCAATGTCAGTCAAATTCACCATCAGGCGAGTTAGAGTTGTTGGTCCTTCTCACATGATGGCGAGTTGGACTTGTTGTCCTACTTGCCCAATGGCGAGTTGGACTTTTTGTCCTACTCGCCCAATAGCGAGTTGAGAAATGTCAGTCCAAATCGCCATTGGGAGAGTGGGAGTGGGACTTGTTGGTCCTACTATCCAGTTTGCGAGTTAGACAATCTCAGTCCAACTCCCCCATCAGGCCAGTTTGACTTGTTGTCCTAGTGGGCTGGTGGCTAGTTGGGAAATTTCAATCCAACTCGCCATCGGGTGAGTTGAATAGTTGGTCCTACTCGCCTGTTGGCGAGCTGGACGGTGTGTGTCCAACTTAAATTTGTTCGTGTTACGATTTGGTAGTGTGACCCGCATGATGTCTTTTTTTAATGGCTTCGTACTTTATACGAGTTTTTTTCCCAACTTCGTATCTCCGTAGGATGTCAAAAATCGTAACTGGGTTTTTAGCCAAGTCTTAAAACTTTTCGGATTATTTTGCGGTTTAAGCATTTTTACGATATGTTTGAGAAATCATCCTTGATATATGATATACCATGGTTTTGACCCACTTTTAGACATGGTATTGATAGGTTTTTATAATATATATATGTTTTGGAGTCTATTAGGTATTTTTTCAGGTTCAGGAGCATTTTGTAGTAAAGTGATGATTTAGGTGCCTTATGGAGCTTAAAGTAGAGTTTTCCGAGATGACTATGAAGATCAGACAATAAGGTTGATATCCATATATACATATCGATCGATACACATCCTGTGTAATCGATCGATGACACTTCAATAGAAGATGAAGTCGAGATACTCCATCGATTGATGTACGCCATGTACCATCGATCGATATGAAACGTGAAGAACAAGTCTAACTTGGCCGACATGAAGCCTAAGTTTTCCCAATATTACAAGATTGCCCCTGAGGAGTTTTTAACCTAATTGAACTCATACTTATAGTTATGCCTATGTGTATTGGCAAAAGATGCTTTTTGTGCTTTGTATGGTTTTTATTGTTTTGTGCTTTTGATACTATTTTATACTTAGCAATAAAGTATTCTTTTCATCTCAATTCTCAAAGGTTATAGAATTCTAGATTTAGAAGAAACACACAAAGAGATTCGTTGTTCCAAAGAACCAAGAGTTCAATCTTCTAATCTTATGAATTTCTATTATTACCTTGCTGATATGAATCACTTAGCCAAGTCTGAGTAGATTCCTTTGTTAGATTTAGAGTTCAAATAATTATGAGGGATTAGCCCCAACTATGGAATGTTGAGTTGTGATATTCATTATCCAGATGAACCCTAATGCTTACTCTAGAGTAGCTAACTAGAGTATGATCATGGAGTGATTTAACTTGTTAATCATTATCCTGAAATCATTTGGCATAATCTTAGATCCTATAAGGATGCGCGAGAGCCGGTCTATGATCTTGGTGAATACAGTTTCGATTCGATCTTATGCTATATCGACTGATACTCCTATAGAGTAATCGATCGACAGCAACCTATATCGTCCGATATCGCTGTCAAAACATCGGTCGATATTGCCGGCAGTCAGATCAATGGATGAGTCTATATAGCGACTGCTATTGGATCTGTCTAGGAGTCGAAGTTCTGATATATCTTGCAAGCAACTTACTAAAACATCTGTAGCATTATAATCCTGATTATCTGAATAGCAACCTTGAATCTAACTACTTTCTTTTATTGTTTCAAAACCTAAACCAATTCTCTTGAGCAACTCACCATTGCTCACAACTGCAATTTACTTTATACCTTAAACAACCTAGCATAATCACTTAGGATTATATCTTTTGTGTTCCTTAGTTCCTTGTAGATTCGATCCCTAAGTACTACAACTGAACCTTTTATTTGAGAGAGTAATTGACTCCTTAGGGTAATTTGAGTGATATCAAATTTGGCGCCATTGCTGGGGAACTAAGATCTCCATTAGATTTAATCTGATTAGGTCTAGGTTACTTGTTACTGCTTAATCATCTTCTGACACAAAACAATTTTTCGTGTCTTTTTCAGGTACATTCTTAGCAGTACTAGAAGCAACAAGAACAACCAACTTGTGTACTCAGAAGACCCCCACAGTTTGGAACGTAGCATCCGCAGAGACTTACGTTCCGCATCGATCAACACCAACACCTGTTCGTCGACCGATATTCGTTTACCACAGTCGACCGAGACACCTTCTTCGTCGACCGATACTCGCACCTTTCCATCGATCGACATCAACAACCGTTCGTCGACCGAAATCTTTCACCCGACATCGATCGTTATACCTCATCTTACATTGATCGATACTAACCGGCGAGACATGGTAGCGCCTATTATTCTCACTACCGATGAGAATGGAGACCTGCGTGATCAAGATGGTCACCTGCATAATGCAGAAGGTCAGAAGCTGAAAGCTCAGAAGGAGATCATTCATGAGCAAGAAACTGCACCTACAAACATCATTCAACCTGTAGATGAGGCTAACCAAGCTAGAACTTTGGCTGACTACAACCGTCCAGATCAGTTCTATTCCAACCGATCAGCCATCGAGCTTAAGCCGCAGTACTACACACTTGTAGGACAAATACCCTTCTGTGGGTTGTCCCATGAGCATCCTATGGACCATCTGGAGAGGTTCTAGGATCTCATAACCATCATAAAAGCCAATGGAGTCCCTCAAGACTATCTTCTCTGCAAGCTTTTCAAATACTCTCTATCTGGAGAAGCTTTGCAGTGGCTGAGACAACTACCACCAGGTTCTCTCACAACCTGGAGCGACATCAAAAACGTATTCCTGCGTAACTCTTTTGATGAGTCACGCGCTGAAGAATGGCGGAGGAAGATTGCTACATTCACTCAGAATTCTGAAGAGTAATTAAAAGATGCATGGAACAGATTCAAATCCTACCAATGAGATTTCCACACCACGGATTCAACGAATTGCAACTGCTTTGCACTTTCTACAGAGGCATCACCTTGGATTATCAAAGGGCTCTTGATACAACTATTGACGGCAACTTCAACACCAGGAATCCACAAGAAGCTGTGAAGTTAATTGATAACTTAGCTTCAAGCAATAGCACAAAGAAGTTTGTAAAGACAAAAGCTACATCATTCCTTGGGTAGGAATACATCAATGAAGTGCAAGCACAGGTGGATACCGTTCAGAAGTTACTAAACAAGAAGATTTGCTTAGTGGAGGATGCAGACACTGCATGCGAAGATTATACAGAAGAAGATGTGAACTGGATCAGTGGAGCTGGTTTTCAGAGATCTGGTCACCAAGGAGGATACATAAACTTCACAGGCAAGAGAAGCAACTTCAACAAGAGTTCACAGAAGCCTAACAACTTCAGCAGCAGCAACCCCAACAATACCATGAGCTATGGGAACTCATTCTACTCAAACCCACACCCACCCACCCAAGACAGTAAACTGGAGGAGATGCTAAACAAGGTTCTTGAGAGTCAGCAGAAACTCCACACAAACTTCAATGGAAAGATTGACTCTGTCTACAACACTCTCACCACAAGCTAGATGCTTTAAACACCCATGTGAAGAAGCTAGAGACTCAGGTGTTTCAGACAGGAGAAGCACTAAAGAAACAAGAGTTTGCCAACAACCACAACATCAGTGCCATCCTAGATGACGACTTTTGGCAAGAGGGAGTAGAAGAGATTCAAAGATCTGATAATGAGCGAGACGTCAGACTCGACTATTATCGATCGATTTCATCCCGTGAACATTGACCGATACGATCCAGTGTACATCGATCGATAGACTTTGATGCGTGTTGATCGATGGACTCAGACGAAAACCGTCACGAGTGCAGTGCCGTCAAGATTATGCCTCACGAAGCCTTCACAGCACGACACCCACATCCGCCCGTCCCTGTCAAAATTGATCCGCATGACATCGATTGACATGATGACCCTCTCATCGACTGATAGGAAGACCTTGATATCGACCGACGCACTCCAGTCAGTGATGCCCGATACACGGTACCCCAACGTCGAGTGGAACTCCCAAAGATAGATAGTGCACGTATTGACGCATTCTGGGAGCAGTATTACACTTCCAGAAGCCCTCAAAAAGCCATCATGGAGAGACCTACAGATATCTTTGAGTCTATGGAGATAGAAAAGGAAAATCATGGAAGAGTTCTCAGAAAAAGGAAAGAGTTCCCAAGCCTTATAAAAGGGAAGCTAATGAGAAAGAATTGTCAAGCTTCAGAAAGAGAGTTCTAAGAATACCTAAACAGAAACCCTTTGAAGAAGCCTACTTTACACACAGATTGTGGATGCTTTTCATAGAAACCAAGGAGACAGAAGAAGACATCAAGAGAATGTTTCACCAAGTCAGAGACAGTCTAAAGAAGAAGATCACACTGGAGATGAAGAGCGATCCAGGGAAGTTCACAATACCATGTTCCATCAGAGGTGTTGAGTTCCCTCGTGCTCTATGCGACACATGATCTGGAGTTAGCATCCTACCCAAGCTTATGCAAGACCAGCTAGGTCTGAAGATATAGCCTACTGAAGAATCTTTCTTCTTTGTGGATTGTTCTCAGCAGAACTTTGGAGGAATAATTAGAAACCTTGAGGTACAGATTGGAGATGCCCTAATTCCTACAGACTTCCATGTCCTGGCCAACAAACTCAACTTCAAGACATCTCTATTACTTGGAAGAGCCTTCTTAGCCAGAGTTGGAGCTGTTTGTGACCTGAAATCTAACAAGCTCTGATTAACCCTCATCAACCATACCATCCACTACAATCCTGTTCCAGTCATCAAGTTTCCAGGGATAAAGAGCTCAGCACTCGTAGCAACCTGTTTATGTGCCCACGAGTATGATTCCATGGCCGAGTACGAAACCGATCCAGCAGTATTGACTGATGGCAGTCTTCTACCATCGACCGATACCAGTCAACCCGAGTCGACCGATAGACACACATGGTCATCGATCGATATGGTATTTCAAAAAATTAAAGACGAGTTTCCAGATGGCGATTTTAGCGCAGACGATTGGGAACACGATCATTACATGCCAGAGCTAGCTAGCATCACTACTCAGGAGTAGTATGATGAAGATTATGAAGAGGAACGAGCCACAGAGTATAGATTTCTTCGGGAAGATGAAGAAAAACCTCCTCTGCCGACCTTCACCTACAGAGCATCGACCGATAGAGACCCTTCTCCATCGACCGATATGCCCCAAACCAGATCTCTCAAACGACCTTTCGAATCAACGAGTGACAACCCTGACTGTGCACCAGTCTATGTCCCACATGAGCCACACGACGGAGATTACTCGATTGGGAGCTGGGCAAGCAATTACCATGAGAGTTTTGCAGGGGATACAGCACCACTACAACCTTCGATCCAACCTGAAGCACACGTATCGAACGACACATAGCACCAACCATCGATCGACATGTTCCTCAACAGATCGACCGATGCACCTGCTATCCCATCGACCGATAACACCAATACACCATCTGAGGTAAAAACACATAATTTCGATTTTACATTTACTAACTCCGGATGAATTTGGTATTTTCAGGGATTCTGAAGGCCATGCACGAGCACGAGATGGAAGAATCATTCCAATCTCCAAAAGAAGACGTTGCAGACATCCTTCAGATGGCCGATGGACCAGTCAGTCCCTTCCCACAACCACCCATCTACCAGAACGATCAGCACCAGCAACAAACACTTCATGAGCAAGATGGTGCAGAAAACCTTCATCCCAACTCAGCATAACCAGAATTTCAATGCGCATCGATCGATAGATGGCGACGTGCATCGACCAATATACATCGCGAGTTTTGGAAGAGAGCTTTTAAACACGGGATTCGTCGTTTCTTTTGGGAAAAGAAAGACGAATATGGAGTCTACAGAGATGAGAATGGTTATGCAACAAGCGTAGCTGGCGACATCATCCATGTTTACAAAGAAGATATTGAGAAGCTGTTGAATAGAGCCACACTGTTTGAGGGCTCTTGTTTCTGTTTACCAGAGCAGGCTGAACAGTTTGCTAAAGGAGTTCCATTTTGCAAGCTCTACACACAAGCAGAGGTCACATATGAAAGAACTGGTGAACATAACTGGGAGATGGCAGCATTGACGTCTACACATGAGAAAGCCATATCATCACTTCAAGGAGAATTACTGTGGAATCTGACTAGCAATGATTTAGCTAGCAAAGAAAGAAGGACCTCTACTGCCTCTACTAGTCCTTATGTATTAAGCACGCCCTTCCTTCTTGCTATGCTATGAAGAATAAAGCCCTGCAGGAAGAGGTGAATGCACTTCGCAAAGAACTAGAATCTCAGGGACGCACATCGACCGATACTGACACATCAGCATCGATCGACACGACCTTCGACAAACCTATCGAGAGTCACTTACAGAAGCTATCGATCGATGATATACCCAGCACATCAATCGATACTCGAGCACCAGAATTCAGTACCAAGGAATAACTTGATGAAATCACAAGGGAGATCTACAGATCTATTGAAGCGTGTGAAGACGAAGCATAGAGATTACTCGACAAATTTTGGTTCCCGGTACAGATTGACGTTAAAGGATTGAAATGCACAACATAGGACATTCAGAAGGAGATCGAAAGCTTCAAGAACCAGCTTGTGAGGCAACATGCCCAATCCGCATCGATCGACGTGCCTCTGAACCCATCGACCGATGAACATCCATCCACATCGACCGATAGACCTACACCGAGATCGTCCAATACCATCCCTTCCCCTGTGCAAAACATGCAAAACCTCGACACAATGCAGATGAGTACTGATCTAGAGCACAACTACAGCAACATTGGACAACATGAGTGCAGTTTAGCAAGCATTGAGGAGTGGCTACAGAGAATCCACTATGAAGTCCATGGTTTGAAAGCTAGTATGACAAGAAGCGAGAAAGCCACAAGAAGCTTCTTAACTTCATGGTTTGAAGAATCACAAGACAAGGAGGATACTTGTTTCCCAACAAGTACATGCAACCCACTTCACTAGCCACCATACCTCCATAGTCAAGCTAACTGACTCTAACCAAGTGCTGAGTGGGCGGCAACCCACTGTTAGGTATTTTCTTATTTAGTTTTATTTTATTTTTACTTATTACTTTCCTTTTTATTTTGTTCTTAGGAACATATCTACCCGATCACTACCTATCTACCGATATGATCCTGTCGATATCACTCGACATAGACTTATCCATGACGATCGATGGAAGTGACTCACCATCAATCGATACGAACATCGGTCCGGTATATCATTCCCAATTTCGATATCAGTTATACATTTATTATTATTTTTTTCTTTTTATGCTCTAACTCCGACTAGTTATACACTGAAGACAGTGTATGATTTAAGTCTGGGGGAGTGGAATTACTGATGCTACTTTACCTTTTTGATCTCATTAAAAACTTTTCAAAATTGGTTTTTATTGGTACTTGGTTAGCTCTACAGGAAGAGGTGAATGCACTTCGCAAAGAACTAGAATCTCAGAGACGCATATCGACCGATACTGACACATCAGCATCGATCGACACGACCTTCGACAAACCTATCGAGAGTCACTTACAGAAGCTTTCGATCGATGATATACCCAGCACATCAATCGATACTCGAGCACTAGAATTCTGTACCAAGGAAGAACTTAAAGAAATCACAAGGGAGATCTACAGATCTATTGAAGCGTGTGAAGACGAAGCGTATAGATTACTCGACAAATTTTTGTTCCCGGTACAGGTTGACGTTCAAGGATTGAAATGCACAACATAGGACATTCAGAAGGAGATCGAAAGCTTCAAGAACCAGCTTGTGAGCCAACCTGCCCAATCCGCATTGATCGACGTGCGTCTGAACCCATCGAACGATGGACATCCATCCACGTCGACCGATAGACCTACACCGAGATCGGCCAATACCATCCCTTCCCCTGTGCAAAACATGCAAAACCTCGACACAATGCAGATGAGTACTGATCTAGAGCACAACTACAGCAACATTGGACAACATGAGTGCAGTTTAGCAAGCATTGAGGAGTGGCTACAGAGAATCCACTATGAAGTCCATGGTTTGAAAGCTAGTATGACCAGAAGCGAGAAAGCCACAAGAAGCTTCTTAACTTCATGGTTTGAAGAATCACAAGACAAGGAGGATACTTGTTTCCCAACAAGTACCTGCAACCCACCTCGCTAGCTACCATACCTCCATAGTCAAGCTAACTGACTATAACGAAGCGCTGAGTGGGAGGCAACCCACTGTTAGGTATTTTCTTATTTGGTTTTATTTTATTTTTACTTATTACTTTCGTTTTTATTTTGTTCTTAGGAACATATCTACACGATCACTACCTATCGACCGATATGATCCTGTCGATATCGCTCGACATAGACTTATACATGACGATCGATGGAAGTGACTCACCATCAATCGATACGAACATCGGTCAGGTATATCATTCCCAATTTCGATATCAGTTATACATTTATTATTATTATTATTATTTTTATGCTCTAACTCCAACTAGTTATACACTGAGAACAATGTATGATTTAAGTATTGGGGAGTGGAATTACTGATGCTACTTTACCTTTTTGATCTCATTAAAAAGTTTTCAAAATTGGTTTTATCGGTACTTGATAGCTCTGCAGGAAGAGGTGAATGCACTTCGCAAAGAACTAGAATCTCAGGGACGCACATCGACCGATACTGACACATCAGCATCGATCGACACGACCTTCGACAAACCTATCGAGAGTCACTTACAGAAGCTATCGATCGATGATATACCCAGCACATGAATTGATACTCGAGCAACAGAATTCTGTACCAAGGAAGAACATGAAGAAATCACAAGGGAGATCTACAGATCTATTGAAGCGTGTGAAGACGAAACGTATAGATTACTCGACAAATTTTGGTTCCCCGTACAGATTGACGTTCAAGGATTGAAATGAACAACATAGGACATTCAGAAGGAGATCGAAAGCTTCAAGAACCAGCTTGTGAGCCAACCTGCCCAATCCACATCGATCGACGTGCCTATGAACCCATCGACCGATGGACATCCATCCACATCGACCGATAGACCTACACCGAGATCGGCCAATACCATCCCTTGCCCTGTGCAAAACATGCAAAACCTCAACACAATGCAGATGAGTATTGATCTAGAGCACAACTACAGCAACATTAGACAACATGAGTGCAGTTTAGCAAGCATTGAGGAGTGGCTACATAGAATCCACTATGAAGTCAATGGTTTGAAAGATAGTATGACCAGAAGAGAGAAAGCCACAAGAAGCTTCTTAACTTCATGGTATGAAGAATCACAAGACAAGGAGGATACTTGTTTCCCAACAAGTACCTGCAACCCACCTCACTAGCCACCATACCTCCATAGTCAAGCTAACTGACTCTAACCAAGCGCTGAGTGGGCGGCAACCCACTGTTAGGTATTTTCTTATTTAGTTTTATTTTATTTTTACTTATTACTTTCGTTTTTATTTTGTTCTTAGGAACATATGTACCCGATCACTACCTATCGACCGATATGATCCTGTCGATATCGCTCGACATAGACTTATCCATGACGATCGATGGAAGTGACTCACCATCAATCGATACGAACATCGGTCCGGTATATTATTCCCAATTTCGATATCAGTTATACTTTTATTATTATTATTTGTTTTTATGCTCTAACTCCGACTAGTTATACACTGAGGACAGTGTATGATTTAAGTCTGGGGGAGTGGAATTACTGATGCTACTTTACCTTTTTGATCTCATTAAAAAGTTTTCAAAATTGGTTTTATTGACTCAAGAAAGGGACAAAAAGATTTCAAAAATTTTGCTTTTTATCTTACCACTGTTTAGCACCATTCTTGGAATTGTTGATTGCAGAAAGTACTATAGATGCTAAAGTGGATCACCAGTCACCTATAACAACACTTTTCATGATATTTTGGAACAACCAAAGCTGATTTCCAACCTAACCTGACATATATTGCTTGTCTTGGGGCTTGGTATACAAGGGATCGGAATCCTCATACAAGTCTGGAAGGTAAAAGTCTCAATAATTTTGGTTTCTTTCTCTCCTTCCTTTGGCATCCCATAAAAAGAAAAATAAATGATTGAGATGATTTCCTGAGAGACAGAGGGAGAGGTACATTACCCATGACCCCACAATTCTAATTCAAAGGAATGATCACACATTGTGGAAGCGAGGGAGAGGTAAATTACCTATGACCCCACTATTCGCCTACACTTTATCAGAAAAAGTTACAAAAAAGTAGTAGAAAAATCAATAAGATGAACATATGATGTTCATTGGGATTGATGTAAAAGAAAGGAAAAATTTGGGATTCAGAGAAGGGAGATAAAGGGAGAAAGGGAACCAGGATGAGAATGCCTGAAACTTTTTTGAGTTGAATCCAAGTGTTCTTTGATCAATACTCCCAAGGTAAAGCCTACACCTTTATTTTATGCATAAATGAAATCAGTAGAGGGGATAGACAGACATGATTGTTTAAGTTGATTGGCTAGAAGAATTTGGTTGCTAAGCTATTGTTTTTAAACTTCTTCCAAAAGACTAACTAATGGTTTGCTTGAGAACAAGCAAAATGTTAAGTCTGGGTGAGTTGATATACCATGGTAATGACCCACTTCTAGCCATGGTATTGATATGTTTTTAAAATATATATATGTTTTGGAGTCTATTAGGTATGTTTTCAGGTTCAGGAGCATTTTGGAGTAAAGTGATGATTTGGGTGCCCTTATGGAGCTTGAAGGAGAGTTTTCCGAGATGACTATGATGATCAGACAATAAGGTTGATATCCAAATATACATATCGATCGATACACATCTTCTGTAATCAGTTGATGACGCTTCCATAGAATATGAAGTCGAGATACTCCATAGATCGATGTACGCCATGTACCATCGATCGATGTGAAGCGTGAAGAACAAGTCTGACTTGGCCGACTTGAAGCCCAAGTTTTCCCAATATTAGAAGACTGCCCCTTACGAGTTTTTAACCTAACTGAACTCATAATTATAGTTATGCCTATGTGTTTTGGCAAAAGATGCTTTTTGTGCTTTGTATGGTTTTTATTGTTTTGTACTTCTGATACTATTTTATACTTAGGAATAAAGTATTCTTTTCATCTCAATTCTCAAAGGTTATAGAATTCTAGATTTAGAAGAAACACACAAAGTGATTTGTTGTTCCAAAGAACCAAGAGTTCAATCTTCTAATCTTATGAATTTCTATTATTACCTTGCTGCTATGAATCACTTAGCCATGTCTGAGTAGATACCTTTATTAGATTTAGGGTTCAAATAGTTATGAGGGATTAGCCCCAACTATGGAATGTTGAGTTGTGATATTCATTATCTAGATGAACCCTAATGCTTACTCTAGAGTAGCTAACTAGAGTATGATCATGGAGTGATTTAACTTGTTAATCATTATCCTGAAATCATTTGGCATAAGCTTAGATCCTCTAGGGATGCGCGAGAGCAGGTCTATGATCTTGTTGAACATAGTTTTGATTCGATCTTATGCTATATCGATCGATACTCCTATAGAGTAATCGATTGAAAGCAACCCATATCGTCCGATATCGCTGTCAATACATCGGTCGATATTGCCGGCAGTCAGATCAATGGATGAGTCTATATAGCGACTGCTATTGGATCTGTCTAGGAATCGAAGTTCTTATATATCTTGCAAGCAACTTACTAAAACATCTGTAGCATTATAATCCTGATTATCTGAATAACAACCTTGAATCTAACTACTTTCTTTTATTGTTTCAAAACCTAAACCTATTCTTTTGAGCAACTTATCATTGCTCACAACTGCAATTTACTATTTCAAACTGAATCAACCTAGCATAATAACTTAGGTTACATCTTTTGTGTTCCTCAGTTCCCTGTGGATTTGATCCCTAAGTACTACAACTGAACCTCTTATTTGAGAGAGTAAATCACTGCTTAGGGTTAAATATTTGAGTGATATCACTACAACGCCGGTTCTACAAAATATATAAACCCAATCGTATAGCTAAGGCGAGTATAGTGATTAAATTCACCGTTGCCATTTTTAACGATCAATTCAAGCATATACGAGAAAACATGTCTTGCGGTTTTTATCGTAAGTTTTTAATAGAAATCTTGATCGAGACGAAACATGAGACAGTTTAGTCCAGGCTCGAAGGAGGAAGCTACGAAGGTGGGAAAATTGTAAATCGGTTGATCCAACTCTCCCAATAACGAGTTGCGCAATGTCACTCAAACTCAAAATCGGGCGAGTTGGACTTGTTGGTCCTTCTCACATGATGGCAGTTGGACTTGTTGTCTTACTCACCCAATCGCTAGTTGAGAAATGTCAGTCCAACTCGCCATTGGAAGAGTGGGACTTGTTGGTCCTACTCTCCAGTTTGCGACAAGTTCAGAAATGTCAGTCCAACTCGCCATTGGGAGAGTGGGACTTGTTGGTCCTACCCTCCTGTTTGCGAGTTAGACAATCTCAGTCCAAATCCCCCATCAGGCCAGTTGGACTTGTTGTCCTAGTGGCATGATGGCTAGTTGCGAAATTTCAATCCAACTCGCCGTCGGGCGAGTTGTATAGTTGGTCCTACTCAACTGATGGTGAGCTGGATGGTGAGTGTCCAACTTAACTTTGTTCTTGTTACAATTTGGTAGTGTGACCCGCATGATGTCTTTTTTTAATGGCTTCGTACTTTATACGAGTTTTTTCGTAACTTCGTATCCCCGTAGGATGTCAAAAATCGTAGCTAATTGTTTAGGCGAGTCCTAAAAATTTTTCGGGTCATTTTGTGATTTAAGCATTTTTACGATATGTTTGAGAAATCATCCTTGATACAACGCTCGCTTTAAAAAATATATTAACCCAATCGTATAGCTAAGGCGAGTATGGTGATTAAGTTCACCATTGCCATTTTATATGATCAATTCAAACATATACGAGAAAACATGTCTTGCGACTTTTATCATAAATTTTTAATAGTAACCTTGATCGAGACAAAACATGAAGGTGGGAAAAGTTTAAATCGGTTGATCCAACTCGTTCAATAACGAGTTGCGCAATGTAAGTCAAACTCACCATCGGCCGAGTTGGGCTTGTTGGTCCTTCTCACATGATGGCGAGTTGGACTTGTTGTCTTACTCGCCCAATGGCGAGTTTAGAAATGTCAGTCCAACTCGCCATTGGGAGAGTGGGACTTGTTGGTCCTACTATCCAGTTTGCGAGTTAGACAATCTCAGTCCAACTCCCCCATCAGGCCAGTTGGACTTGTTGTCCAAGTGGCCTGATGGCTAGTTGGGAAATTTCAATCCAACTCGCCATTGGGCGAATTGTATATGTGGTCCTACTCGCCTGATGGTGAGCTGGACGGTGTGTGTCCAACTTAACTTTGTCCATGTTACGATTTGGTAGTGTGACCCACAAGATGTCTTTTTTAATGGCTTCGTACTTTATACGAGTTTTTCGCAACTTCGTATCTCCGTAGGATGTCAAAAATCGTAACTGTGGTTTTAGTCGAGTCTTAAAACTTTTCGGGTCATTTTGCGATTTAAGCATATTTAAGATATGTTTGAGAAATCATCCATGATAAAATGCCGGCTATATAAAATATATCAACCCAATCGTATAGCTAAGGCGAGTATGGTGATTAAGTTCACTGTTGTCATTTTATACGATCAATTCAAACATATACGAGAAAACATGTCTTGCGACTTTTATCATAAATTTTTAATAGAAACCTTGATCGAGACGAAACATGAGACAGTTTAGTCCAGGCTCGAAGGAGGAAGCTACAAAGGTGGGAAAATTGTAATTCGGTTGATCCAACTCAAACAATAAAGAGTTGCGCAATGTCAGTCAAACTCACCATCGGGCGAGTTGGACTTGTTGGTCCTTCTCACATGATGGCAGTTGGACTTGTTGTCCTACTCGCCCAATGGCGAGTTGAGAAATGTCAGTCCAACTCTCCATTGGGAGAGTGGGAGTTGTTGGTTAGTTTGCAACTAATTGAGAAATGTCAGTCCAACTCGCCATTGGGAGATTGGGACTTGTTGGTCCTACTCTCCAGTTTGTGAGTTAGACAATCTCAGTTAAACTCCCCCATCAGGCTAGTTGGACTTGTTGTCCTAGTGGCCTGATGGCTAGGTGGGAAATTTCAATCCAACTCGCCGCCTGGCGACTTTGTAGTTGGTCCTACTCGCCTGATGGTGAGCTGGACGGTGTGTGTCCAACTAAACTTTGTTCGTGTTACGATTTGGTAGTGTGACCCGCATGATTTCTTTTTTTAATGGCTTCGTACTTTATACGAGTTTTATCGTAACTTTGTATCTCCGTAGGATGTCAAAAATCGTAACTGGGTTTTTAGCCGAGTCTTAAAACTTTTCGGGTCATTTTATGATTTAAGCATTTTTACGATATGTTTGAGAAATAATCCTTGATACAACGCTGGTTCTAAAAAATATATCAACCCAATCGTATTGCTAAGGGGAGTATGGTGATTAAGTTCACCATTGCAATTTTATACGGTCAATTCAAACATATACGAAAAAACATGTCTTCGACTTTTATTGTAAATTTTAAATAGTAACCTTGATCGAGACGAAACATGAGACAGTCTAGTCAAGGCTCGAAGGACGAAGCTATGAAGGTGGGAAAAGTGTAAATCGGTTGATCCAACTCGCCCAATAACGAGTTGCGTAATGTTAGTCAAACTCACCATCGGGCGAGTTAGATTGGTTGTCCTACTTGTCCAACGGCGAGTTGGACTTGTTGTCCTACTCGCTGAATGGCGAGTTGAGAAATGTCAGTCCAACTTGCCATTGGGCCAGTGAGACTTGGTTGTCCTACTTGCCAGTCAGCGAGTTAGACAATGTTATTCCAACTCCCCATCAGGCTAGTTGGACTTGTTGTTCTACTGGCCCGATGGCGAGTTGGGAAATATCCATCCCACTTGCCATCGGGCGAGTTGGACTTGTTGGTCCTACTCGCCTGATGGTGAGCTGGACGTTGTGTGTCCAAGTTAACATTGTTCGTGTTCCGATTTTGTAGGTTGACCCGTATGATGTCTTTTTTCAATGGATTCATAATTTATACGAGTTTTTTCAGAACTTCGGGTCTTTTAGTCGTGTCTTAAACCTTTTCGGGTCATTTTGCGACTTAAACATTTTCACGATCTCTTTGAGAAATCATCTTTAATACAACGCTGGTTCTATAAAATATATCGAACCAATCTTATAGCTAAGGTGACTGTAGATCCTAAAATCCACACTCAGTATTTTGTAGAGATCGAGAGTTAAATCAGAGGAAGACAAAGGATGCTCTTAAACACAACAATATAATACAACTTTGGTTGACAAAAATGGACTTTTATTGAATACAAAATTCGTTTACAAAGTGATGAACAAGATCGGAAATAACAAAAAAAGGTACAAGAACACGAACTAGAAATCTATACAATGAGGTCGTTGTGATTAGTGAATAACTCTAGGGTTTTTCCGTGTGTGTTGAACTCCACTCTAGCATCCTTTTATATTTCTTTTCCTCCTCTAACTGTTCCCCGATCTTCAGGGTCTCATTTCGACCTCGTACTGTTCATCGACCACGATGGGAAATCATGACATGGACCTAGGCCTCATTACAACTATTGGCCTTGGCCTCGTTCTTGGTTTATTCCTTGGCTTCCTTGGGGTCCTGTTTGTTTACTCCTTCGATGGACCTCGAGTTAATGGGCCCGATTTTGGGTCCAATATTTGCCTCCCAGCCTTTTTAGTTTGGAGAAACTGAAGAGGCGGACAAATTCATCCAACCGTCTGTTGTCGCATATCTCGGGGAGAACGGTGCCACGTGTATCGCTCTTGTTGGCCACTTCTCTCCATCGTGCGGTTGAGGTTAGTTGTCGACGTCATCTGCTTTGGGAACCGTTTTTAGGCCTCCATTAAGTAGGTCATCTTCTTCACCGAGATGATTAGTTTTCTCGCAATTTCTTCAAATTTCTCGCTTCTCTTACTTTGTTCTCAGTTCTCGATACACTGATGAAAAACGACAGATTCGCCCCTCATCTTCCTACTATCATTGAGGGAAACTATCTTGACAGTATCCACAAACTTTGGGGAATTCCCTACGATGTACAAATCGACACCGCAGAGGACTACCAAACTCCCGAGAGGGTTCGTGACGGGTATTGCGGCGCTTATGTGACGCACTTCAAAGTCTGCGGTCTGTCGTTCCCACTTCCATTGTTCCTCCTTGAAGCTCTCACTGAGATGAGGATGTCTTTTACTTTCATGTGTCCCAACTTCTTTCGCCATTTAATGGGTTTATGGGTTTGAGCTAAAGAAGAAGGTCTTACGTTCAGCTTACAGGAGTTAAGACAGCTCTGCGCGGTTAAACGTAACTCGCGTTTTCCCGGAACCTTCCTTCTTTCTCCCCGTAATTGTCGCACTATCATTGAAGGCATTCCTTGTCGTGATGACAGGTGGAGAGAAAAATTCTTCGTCTTCAAGATAAACTCGGCTTCGGTCGAGGACTTCAACTTCAACCGACTCCCCCGCGATTGGTCAGGAGATATAGGTTTGTTTTTCTTTATATTGAGCGTTAATTCTTGCGTTCATACTACTTTCCTACAAGGCTTTGTTTTTTTTATTCGTAGACCTTTTTGGGAATGCTCCGATGACGCCCGAGCTTCATGGTTGCGTAGAGATTCTACGCCGAGGTCAAACTCATTGATCTACCTTCACTGTCCAGCATATTCGGGCTGCTCTTGCTACTCCTCCAGGATGAGGTCGCGCCGACCCTGTTGGTTTGGCGAATCCGGTTCGTCCATGTGTTGGTCGCCTTAGTGAGTTCATCGATCCTTCGAATTCTTTAAGTTCTAAAACATTGCTTTCCTCTCTTGATGGTGTGTGTGTTTTCTATGTTTTGTTTATCCATAGGAGTGAGGAGGTGGAGTCCTTCTCCTGATGGCTCCGATGTAGCTCCCTAGGTCGGGAAGTTTGAGAGAGTTCGAAAATCTCCCCGTGGTCTTACACTTCGCTAGAGATCGAATATTCGACTTCCCGGAATCCCGACTCAATCGCTGGGTATTGCTGTTCCGGTGGCTGAGAATCAAACGGTCCCAACTCAATCAGAAGAGTCCGTGGGAAATCGTCCTGGTGGTAGTCGCACTGCGACTAACCAAGCTCGTCGTCGCCATCTCGAAATGATAATCTCTGTAAGCACAGACTCGTCTACTACTGGAGGTTTTTCAGATGGAAGAGCATCTGGAGGTGGTCAGTTCGAGGGTTGATTCCGAACAACCTGCGTTTGTCCCTCCGGCGCCTCGAACGATGCAGGAGGAGGCCTTCCCAAAGATCCTTAACATCTCACACATATATGGCTTGGAATTAGGTCGGGTGGTTTCGATCTACCTCCATTAGCTGATATGCGTACTCCAGACAAGGTGAGTGATTCGTTTTGATTTCGCGTTTGTTGTTTTGGTCTCTAATAATTTATCTGTCGACAGGCCATAAAGACCTGCAACGAGTATGCGGCGGTGATGGAGAAGCGTGATTCAATAGTACCCATATTTCTTGATTCTGATAGCCAGGGATCTGCCACCCTAGTGACTTCCGCACGATCCATCGTGGGTCTGCTTTAAGATTTTGAAATAGTCTTTAGGGGATATGCACAAGAGGTAGGGTTCACCTAGGATTCATTTTTATAGTTTTTGTTCAATGATGCAGGAACGCGAACTCAGGGCCTTTATTTTCCTAGCTTCTCCTCTTTTTTTGGGGAGTTCTCCTTTACTGATGTAGTTATAGATCGGGATTCAACAATAGAATCTGCTTTCGAGTTCTTCTTGAAGGCTTTGTGTGCCGTCGAGTCAGGTTGGTGATCCTCCTCTTTGAGGGGGACCAAAGGTCTTCCTTCTGTTCGAGCACGCAGCGCGCAGCTCCTCTCAAGCCTTTGTGATATCCTGACGTCCTCATTATCGGAGTCGTTAAGGATGTCTTGATCTCGTTGTGTCTCGTCGATGGTATCTTGGGTTGTACCTCTGGCCTTGCTTCTGGTAACAATCGCTCCAATCTGATGGTGGCTTTTTTACGGTAAACTTCGCTCCATGCGCGGCAGATGGATGCTCAGTTTTTCGATCCCTTCGACCGGTATTATGTGTTTTATTGCGGAATTTGATGTTGATGCTAACACAGCGAGGGCGTCTGCCAAAGTGTTTTCATCTAGAGGTATTTTCATGAGCTCGAATTTATCAAACTGTTCAGTGATATCTCGCAGGACTTCGAGGTACGCTTCCATTTTCTTGTTTTTGGCTTTGTACTCCCCATGGAATTGGCTCGTAACCAGTTGCGCGTCGCTCAAGGCATTTATCTCATGAGCTCTAATTCTTTGAGCAAGCAGTAATCCGGCGATTAGGGATTCATACTCGGCTTTGTTGTTGGAGGCGTTGAATCCTAAGCGGAAAGATTGTTCGATTATCTCTCTGGTTGGGAATTCAAGTTGTATGCCGGTTCCTGACCCTTGTTTCAAGGATGTGCCATTGACGTACAATTTCCATATTTCGAACTTAAATTTAAGTCGGCCTCTTTCGAAGCGAGCTCGATAACAAACTCGGCTAGAACTTAAGCCTTTGCGCTTGTTAAAGGATTATAATCGATGTCGTATTCGCTGAGTTTGATCGCTCACTTGGCTAGTCTTCCTGATTGGCGTGGGCTGTGAAGAATGGTTCGTACTGTTGCGCAGCTCCTCTCAAGACTTTGTGATATCCTGACGTCCTCATTTTCGGAGTCGTCAAGGATGTCTTGATCTCGTTGTGTCTCGTCGATGGTATCTTGGGTTGTACCTCTGGCCTTGCTTCTGGTAATAATCGCTCTAATCTGATGGTGGCTTTTTTCCGGCAAACTTCGCTCCATGCGCGGCAGATGGATGCTCAGTTTGTCGATCCCTTCGACCGGTATTATGTGTTTTATTGCGGAATTCGATGTTGATGCTAACACAGAGAGGGCGTCTGCCAAAGTGTTTTCACCTCGAGGTATTTTCGTGAGCTCGAATTTATCAAACTGTTCAGTGATATCTCGCAGGACTTTGAGGTACGCTTCCATTTTCTTGTTTTTGGCTTTGTACTCCCAATAGAATTGGCTCGTAACCAGTTGCGAGTCGGTCAAGGTATTTATCTCATGAGCTCTGATTCTTTGAGAAAGTAGTAATCCAGCGATTAGGGATTTATACTCGGCTTTGTTGTTGGAGGCGTTGAATCCTAAGCGGAAAGATTGTTCGATTATCTCTCTGGTTGGGAATTCAAGTTGTATGCCGGTTCCTGATCCTTGTTTGAAGGATGTGCCATTGACGTACAATTTCCATATTTTGAACTTAAATTTAAGTCGGCCTCTTTCGAAGTGAGCTCGATAACGAAGTCGGCTAGAACTTAAGCCTTTGCGCTTGTTAAAGTATTATAATCGATGTCGTATTCGCTGAGTTTGATTGACCACTTGGCTAGTCTTCCTGATTGGCTTGGGCTGTGAAGAATGGTTTGTACTGTTGCGGAGTTATGCGATTGGATGTATGGCCTCAACTTTCTTGATCACGACTGCAAGAGACAACTTTTTCATCGCGGGGTATCCTGTTTCGGCGTCTATCAGTGATCTACTGGTGTAATATATCAGGTTCTGCTCACCGCTTTCCTCTCGGATCAGTACACTGCTGACCGTGTGTTGATATGAGGAATATTTGCATAGTTTTAGCATTTCATTTTGTACATAAATCATCATGTAGATTTAGGTTTAGACATTTTTAGGTCCATATTGCATTCATATGTCCTTATTAGGTATTGGAGTGTGCCATGGAGTGATTGGAGGTGTTTGGGAGCATTGTGATCCAAAAGAGGGTGAAAGATTAACATGGATGGAGACCTTAAAGATATCTTTTGAAGCTCATCTCTTGGGAAGACATTGGAAATTGAGTTATCTTTCTAATGGAAGTGGTTTCAAGTCATATGGAGCTGTATTGAAGAATTTATGATCTATCTACTGGAGGCATGTCAACCCTGTAGACACCAGAGCTGTAGTGACTAAAACATGTCACTAGGAAGAAAGCCGAGAGTCTGTAGCGACCAGAGCATGTCGCTACGAGCATGTCGCTACAGACGAAAAGACCCAACTTTTATGCTCATATTTAGGCATTTATAAATACATTGGAGACCTATGTTTAGAACTTATCTTCTTTTCTCTCAAAAACACACTGGAAAGTTGAATCCTTGATTAATATAACCTTTTTTTTCTTGAGTAATTTGAGTCAATCTGCTCTTCTAATCATGATTAGTCTTCTATCCATCATGGGTTTAAAATTAAACATGAAGATTTGTGGGTAGACTCTCCTTGAGATTATGGGTTCGGGCGTTTAAGTGATGATCCAGGGTGATTAGTGTTAGATCCTTCTTGTCCTATGCTGATTACTTAATCTCAATGCTAGATTAGACCTAATCCTTCTAAACTAGATCATTAGGCATTTCCTGCCCACAAGGTGTATGATGAAATACCTGTGCCAAAGTAATAGTGCTTTTTGCTTGCACTTCTCGAATAAATATCGGCGGAAGAGTGTCTACAAGCGCTGTGATCTGTTTGGAATTAGCTTCGATTCCTATTTCGGTTACTAGGTACCAAAGGAATTCTCATGAAGCTACCTCGAAGGTTCATTTTTTCGGATTTAGCTTCATTCCGAATTTGTTGAGAATTTGGAAGCATTCTTGGAGTTGGAGGACGTCGTCGTTTGCTTTTGATGACTTGACGAGCATATCGTCGATGTAGACTTCCATCGTTTTTCGGAGCTGACGGAAATTTTGTTCACTAGTCATTGGTAGGTGGCTCCTGCGTTTTTCGGAGCTGACGCACATTTTGTTCACTAGTCATTGGTAGGTGGCTCCTGCGGTTTTCCAGCCCCAAAGGCATTACCTTATAGCAATAGGTGCCTTGTTCGGTGATAAAACTTGTTTTCTCCTGGTCCTCTGGATCCTTAAGGATCTGATTGTAGCCAGAGAAAGCATCCATGAATGATAACAGTTCGTGTCCGGCAGTGGCTTCTACCAGCCGGTCTATATGTGGCAGTGGGAAGCTATCTTTTGGACATGCTTTATTGAGATCGGTGAAATCAATGCATCTCGATTTCCCATTCTTCTTTTTACCACGACTGGATTGGCCAGCCAGTCCGGGTACTGGACATCGCGGATTGAACCGATCTTGAGGAGTTTATCGACTTCTTCATTTACAGCCTTTGAACGTTCAGGGCCCAACTTCCTTCGTTTATGCTTGATTGGTCTGTGAGTGGGATCGACGTTCAACTGATGAGATGTTATCGAGATGTCGATCAATGCCGAGTTTAGAAATGTCAGTCCAACTCGCCCGTTGGCGAATTAGACAACGTCAGTCCAACTCACCATCAGGCCAATTGGAGTTGTTGTCTTATTGGCCCGATAGTAATTTGGGCAATGTCAATCCTACTCACCATCGGGCGAGTTGGACTTGTTGGTCCTACTCGCCTGATGGTGAGCTGGACGGTGTGATTCCAACATCACTTTGTTCTTGTTTCGATTTGGTAGTTTGACCCATATGATGTCTTTTTAATGGATTTGTACTTTATATGAGTTTTTTCGCAACTTTGTATCTTCGTACAAAGTCAAAAATCATAACTGAACTTCTAGCCGCGTCATACACGTTTTCGGGTCATTTTGCAACTTAAGCATATTTACGATCTCTTTGAGAAATCATCCTTGATACGACGTCGGTTCTTAAAAATATATTAAATCAATCGTATAGTTAAAGTGACTATGGTGATTAAGTTAACCGTTGCCATTTTATACGATCAATTCAAACATATAAAAGAAAACAAGTCATGGGACTTTTATCATAATTTTTTAACAGTAACTCTGATCAAGACGGAATATAAGACAGTTTAGTCGAGGCTCGGAGGAGGAAGGTACAAAGGTGGGAAAAGTGTAAATCGGTTGTTCCAACTCGCCCAATGACGAGTTGGGCAATGTCCGTCAAACTCGTCAATGGGCGAGCTAGAGTTGTTGGTCCTTCTCACATGATGGCGAGTGGCACTTGTTGTCCTACTCGCCCACTGGCGAGTTGAGAAACGTCAGTCCAACTCGCCATTGGGCGAGTAGGACTTGCTGGTCCTACTTCCCAGTAGGTGAGTTAGACAATCTCAGTCCAACTCCCCATCAGGCCAATTGGACTTGTTGTCCTAGTGGCCCGATGGCGAGTTGGGCAATGTCAATCGAACTCGCCATCGGACGAGTTTGACTTGTTGGTCCTACTCGCCTAATAGTGAGCTGGACGGTGTGATTCCAACATCACTTTTTTTCGTATTCCGATTTGGTAGTTTGACCCGTATGATGTCTTTTTTTAATGGCTTTGTACTTTATACAAGTTTTGTCGCAACTTTGTATCTCCGTAGGAAGTCAAAAATCGTAACTGGGCTTCTAGCCTCCTCATAGACGTGTTCGGGTATTTTTGCGACTTAAGCAATTTTACAATCTCTTAGAGAAATCATCCTTGATACAACTTCGGTTCTTCAAAATATATTAAACCAATCGTATAGCTAAGGCGACTGTGGTGATAAAGTTAACCGATGCCATTTTATACTATCAAATTAAATATATACGAAAAAACAAGTCTTGCGACTTTTATCGTAAATTTCCAACAGTAACTCTGATCCAAACGAAACATGAGACATTTTAGTCGAGGCTCGAAAGAGGAAGCTACAATGGTGGGACAAGTGTAAATCGGTTGATCCAACTTTCCCAATGACGAGTTAGGTAATGTCAGTCAAACTCTCCATCGGGCGAGTTTAAGTTGTTGGTCCTTCTTACATGATGGCGAGTTGGATTTCTCATGGCGAGCTAGAACTTGGGCTTTCACGCTCGTTAAAGGCTTATAATCGATGTCGTATTCGCTGAGTTCGATTGACCACTTGGCTAGTCTCCTTGATTGGCTTGGGCTATGAAGAATGGTTTGTAACGGTTGCGGAGTTATCACTGTGATTGAGTTCGATTGGAAGTATGGCCTCAACTTTCTTGCAGCCGTGACGACTGCTAGGGCCAACTTTTCCATCGCTGGGTATTTTGTTGCAGTGTCCATTAAAGATCTACTGGTGTAATATATCGGCTTCTGCTCACCGCTTTCCTTTTCGGATCAGTACACCGCTGACCGCGTGTTCGGAAGTGGCTACTTATAGAAATAACATTTCGCCTTCGATTGGTTTTGACAACACCGGAGGTTGGCTTATGTATGCTTTGAGTTCTTTTAGTGCGAGATCACATTCTTCATTCCATTCGAACTTTTTGTTCCCTTTCAAGAGCTTGTAAAACGGAGGACATTTATTGGTAAAGCGATTCGGCGCAGCGATCTTTCCGGTTAGTCGCTACACTTCTCGAATGGATCTCTGCGGCAGAGTGTCTACGAGCACTGTGATCTGTTTGGAATTAACTTCGCTTCCTCTTTCTGTTACTAGGTACCAGAGGAATTCTAATGAAGCTACCTCAAAGGTGAATTTCGTCGTATTTAGCTTCATTCCGAATAAGTTGAGAATTTTGAAGCATTCTTGGAGTTGGAGGACATGGTCATTTTCTTCCGATGACTTGACGAGCATATCGTCGTTGTAGACTTCCATCGTTTTTCCGAGCTGATCGGCGAACATTTTGTTCACTAGTCGTTGGTATGTGGCGCCTACGTTTTTCAGCCCGAAAGGTATTACCTTATAGCAATAGGTGCCACGTTTTGTGATAAAACTTGTTTTCTCTTGGTCCTCAGGAATCATAAGGATCTGATTGTAGCCGGAGAAAGCGTCCATGAATGATAACAGTTTGTGTCCGGCAGTGGCATCTACCAGCCGGTCTATATGTGGCATTGAAGCTATCTTTTGTACATGCTTTATTGAGATCGGTGTAATCGATCCAGATTCTCCATTTCCAATTTTTCTTTTTTACCACCACTGGATTGGCCAGCCAGTCCGGGTACTGGACTTCGCGGAAGCAACCGATCTTGAGGAGTTTATCAACTTCTTCGTTTACAGCCTTTCAACGTTCAAGGCCCAATTTCCTTTGTTTCTGCTTGATTGGTCTGTGAGTTCTATCGACGTTCAACTGATGAGATGTTATCGCGATGTCGATGACGGGCATATCGGCGGCCGTCCATGCAAATGTATTAGTGTTTTCTCTTAGAAATAATAATAAATTATGTCTTATACTTGAAGGAAGGTCATTTCCGATAATGACACATTTGTCGAGAAAAATCGTTTGCCGAGTTGGATCAGGGTTGATAAGCTTTCTTCGTTTTTCTTGATCGCGAAATCGCTAGTGGATGGGATTTTCTTTTCTTGCGGATGCATTTTTCGGAACTCTGCTAGGTAGCATGCCCTGGATCTCTTTTGGCTGCTATAAATCGTTCTTTCTCCTGTGGGTGACATGAACTTTAGTCATTGATGGTAGACTGACAGGATCACCTTCATTCTATGTAACCACGACCTCCCCAGAACGACATCGAAACGCATAGGGTGCTCGGAGATGGCAAATTTGGATCTCAATTCCAAATCTTGGACTCTAGTCGTAATGGATACGGTTTCCTAGAATTGTACGTTTCTGCCGTCAAAACCGACGTGGAAATCCATCTCACGGTGGACGGTGCGGCTGCCTTGATCTATCAATCGGACTGTGTCTCGGGGTATGATATTTCCGGCGCTACCTGTGTCAATTAAGGCTCTTGTTACGGTTACTCCGACGAGATCGATTGTAGTGATCAGGGCGTCATCATGTGGCATATCGAGTTTAATTGTTTCGTGTTCGTAGAAGGTTAGAATTCGTTTTGGGCTGGAGTCTCCTCAGCGGCGTTTGTTCCTCTTTCGGCCCCTAATGGCTGTCGATCTTTCAGGGGGGGGGGGGTATTGTTTCTCGGTGCTGAGATCTCCTTTTGTACGGGTCACCAGTATCATTTTCAGATGGTTGCGTTTTCTCTGACGGCGTGATTACAGCGGTCCCCAAAGAATCGTGTTCGGCTGATTTTATTTTGGGATAGCCAGATCGGGTTCGATTAGCTTTCATAATCCTGCTTAGAAATCCTAGATCGGGTTCTTAGCAAGGGCGTTTTTTATTTAGAATCCCCTTAGTCGGCACCAAATATAGATCCTAAAATCTACACTCAGTATTTTTTAGAGATCGAGAGTACAATCAGGGGAATACAAAGGATGTGGGCAACGATGCTCTTAACACAACGATATAATCGGAATTCGGTTAACAAAATGGACTTTTATTGAATATGGAATTCATTTACAACGTGATGAACAAGATCGGAAATAACAACAAAAGGTACAAAAAGACGAACTAGGGATTTATAGAATGAGGTCAATGTGATTAGTGAATAGCTATTGGGTTTTTCCGTGTGTGTTGAACTTCACTCTAGCTTCCTTTTATAGTTTTCTTCCTCCTCTAACTGTTTCCGCGATCTTCGGAGTCTCATTTTGACCTCCTACCATTCAACGACCACGATGCGACATCATGACATGGGCCTGGGCCTCATTACGAATTTTGGCCTTGGCCTTGTTCTTGCTTTATTCCTTGGCTTCCTTGCGGTCCTGTTTGTTTACTCCTTTGATGGACCTCGAGTTAATGGGCGCGATTTTGGGTCCAACAGCGAATAGGGTGATTAAGTTAACCGTTGCCATTATTATACAAACAATTCAAACATATACGAGAAAAAAAGTCTTGCGACTTTTATCTTAAATTTTTAACAGTAACTCTGATCCGGACAAACATGAGAAGGTTTAGTCGAGGCTTGAAGGAAGACGCTACGAAGGTTGGACAAGTGTAAATCGGTTGATCCAACTCTCCCAATGACTAGTTTGGCAATGTCAGTCCAACTCACAATCGGGCGAGTTGGACTTGTTGGTCCTTCTCACCTGATGGCGAGTTGGACTTATTGTGTTACTCGCCTAATGGCGAGTTGAAAGTGTCAGTCTAACTCGCCCGCTGCCGAATTAGACAATGTCAGTCAAACTCCCCATCATCCAAGTAGGAGTTTTTGTCCTGCTCTCCCGATAATGATTTGGGCAATGTCAATCTAACTCACCATCGGGCGAGTTGGACTTGTTGCAATTACCCGTCTGATGGTGAGCTGGGCGGTGTGATTCCAACATCACTTTGTTCGGGTTCCGATTTGGTAGTTTGACCCGTATGATGTCTTTTTTTAATTGATTTTTACTTTATACGAGTTTTTTTTGAAACTTTGTATCTCCGTACGAAGTCAAAAATCGTAACTAAGCTTCTAGCCGCGTCATAGACGTTTTCGTGTCATTTTGCGACGAAAGCATTTTTACGATCTCTTTGAGAAATCATCCTTGATACATCGTCACTTCTTCAAAATATAATAAACCAATCGTATAGCTAAGGTGACTATGGTGATGATGTTAACTGTTTCCATTTTATACGATCAATTCAAACATATACGAGAAAACAAGTCTTGCGACTTTTATCGTAAACTTTTAACAGTAACTCTGATCAACAAGAAACATTAGACAGTTTAATCGAGGCTCAAAGGAGGAAGCTACAAAGGTGGGACAAGTGTAAATAAGTTGTTCCAACTTGCCCAATGACGAGTTGGGTAATGTCTGTCAAACTCATCGATGGGCAGTTTGACTTGTTGTCCTACTCGCCCACTGGCGAGTTGAGATATGTCAGTCCAACTCGCCATTGAGAGAGTAGGACTTTCTGATCCTGCTTCCCAGTTGGTGAGTTAGATAATCTCAGTCCAACTCCCCATCAGGCCAGTTGGACTTGTTGTTATAGTGGCCCGATGGCGAGTTGGGCAATGTCAATCCAACCCGCCATCGGGCAAGTTGGACTTGTTGGTCCTACTCCCAGATGGTGAGCTGGATGGTGTGATTCCAAAATCACTTTATTCGTGTTCTGATTTGGTAGTTTGACCCGTATGATTTCTTTTAATGGCTTTTTACTTTATACGAGTTATTACGCAACTTTGTATCTCCGTCAAAGTCAAAAAATCGTAACTGGGCTTCTAGTCGCGTCATAGACGTTTTCGTGTCATTTTGCGACATAAGCTGTTTTACGATCTCTTTGAGAAATAATCCTTGATACAACGTCGGTTCTTAAAAAGATAATAAACCAATTGTACAGCTAAGGTGACTATGTTGATGAAGTTAACCGGTGCAATTTTATACGACCAATTCAAGCATATACGAGAAAACAAGTCTTGCGATTTTTATCATAAATTTTTAACAGTAACTTTGACAAAGACGAAACATTAGACAGTTTAGTCGACGCTCAAAGGAGGAATCTACAAAGGTGGGACAAGTATAAATTGGTTGTTTCAACTTGCCAAATGATGAGTTGGGCAATGTCCGTCAAACTCATCAATGGACGATCTAGAGTTGTTTGTCCTTCTCACATGATGGCCAGTTGGACTTGTTGTCCTACTCGCCCACTGGCGAGTTGAGAAATGTCAGTCCAACTCGCCATTGGGCTAGTAAGACTTGCTGGTCCTACTTCCCAGTTGGTGAGTTAGAAAATCTCAGTCCAACTCCCCATCAGGCCAGTTGGACTTGTTGTTCTAGTGGCCCGATGGCGAGTTGGGCAATGTCAATCCAACCCGCCATCGGGAAAGTTGGACTTGTTGGTCCTACTCGCCTGATGGTGTGCTGAACGGGGTGATTCCAAAATCACTTTGTTCGTGTTCTGAATTGTTAGTTTGACCCGTATGATGTCTTTTTTTAATGGCTTTGTACTTCATACGAGTTTTTTTTGCAACTTTGTATCTCTGTACGAAGTGAAAAATTGAATTAGGCTTCTAGCCGCGTCATAGACTTTTTCGTGTCATTTTGCGACTTAAGCATTTTTACGAACTCTTTGAGAAATCATCCTTGATACAACGTCGGTTCTTAAAAGTATAATAAACCAATTTTATAGCTAAGGTGACTATGGTGATGAAGTTAACCGTTGCCATTTAATACGTTCAATTCAAACATATATGAGAAAACAAGTCTTGTGACTTTTATCCTAAAATTTTAACAGTAACTCTGATCAAGACGAAACATTAGACAGTTTAGTCGACGCTCAAAGGAGGAAGCTACAAAGGTGGGACAAGTGTAAATCGGTTGTTCCAACTTGCCCAATGATGAGTTGGGAAATGTCCGACAAACTCATCAATGGGTGATCTAGATTTGTTGGTCCTCTCACATGATGGCGAGTTGGACTTGTTGTCCTACTCGCCCACTGGCGAGTTAAGAAATGTCAGTCCAACTCGCCATTGGGCGAGTAAGACTTGCTGGTCCTACTTCCCAGTTGGTGAGTTAGAAAATCTCAGTCCAACTCCCCATCAGGCCAGTTGGACTTGTTGTTCTAGTGGCCCGATGGCGAGTTGGGCAATGTCAATCCAACCTGCCATCGGGCAAGTTGGACTTGTTGGTCCTACTCGCCTGATGGTGTTCTGAACGGTGTGATTCCAAATCACTTTGTTCGTGTTCTGAGTTGGTAGTTTGACCCGTATGATGTCTTTTTTAGTGGCTTTGTACTTTATACGAGTTCTTTTTTGCAACTTTGTATCTCCGTATGAAGTCAAAAATTGAATTGGGATTCTAGCCGCGTCATAGACTTTTTCGTGTCATTTTGCGACTTAAGCATTTTTACGATCTTTTTGAGATATCATCCTTGATACAACGTCAGTTCTTTAAAGTATAATAAACCTATTGTATAGCTAAGGTGACTATAGTGATGAAGTTAACCGTTGCCATTTAATACGTTCAATTCAAACATATATGAGAAAACAAGTCTTGCGACTTTTATCGTAAATTTTTAACAGTAACTCTGCTCAAGACGAAACATTAGACAGTTTAGTCGAGGCTCAAAGGAGGAAGCTACAAAAGTGGGACAACTGTAAATCGGTTGTTCCAACTTGCACAATGACGAGTTGGGCAATGTCCGACAAACTCATAAATGGGCGATCTAGAGTTGTTGGTCCTTCTCACATGATGGCGAGTTGGACTTGTTGTCCTACTCGCCCACTGGCGAGTTAAGAAATGTCACTCCAACTCGCCATTGGGCGAGTAAGACTTGCTGGTCCTACTTCCCAGTTGATGAGTTAGAAAATCTCAGTCCAACTCCCCATCAGGCCTGTTGGACTTGTTGTTATAGTGGCCCAATGGCGAGTTGGGCAATTTCATTCCAACCCGCCATCGGGCAAGTTGGACTTGTTGGTCCTACTCGCCTGATGGTGTGCTGAACGGTGTGATTCCAAAATCACTTTGTTCATGTTCTGAATTGGTAGTTTGACCCTTATGATGTCTTTTTTTAATGGCTTTGTACTTTATACGAGGTTTTTTTGCAACTTTGTATCTCCGTACGAAGTCAAAAATTGAACTGGGCTTCTAGCCGGGTCATAGACTTTTTCGTGTCATTTTGCGACTTAAGCATTTTTACGATCTCTTTGAGAAATCATCCTTGATACAACGTCGGTTCTTAAAAGTATAATAAACCAATTGTATAGCTAAGGTGACTATGGTGATGAAGTTAACCATTGCCATTTAATACATTCAATTCAAACATATATGAGAAAACAAGTCTTGCGACTTTTATCATAAATTTTTAACAGTAACTCTGATCAAGACGAAACATTAGACAGTTTAGTCGAGGCTCAAAGGAGGAAGCTACAAAGGTGGGACAAGTGTAAATCGGTTGTTCCAACTTGCTCAATGACGAGTTGGGCAATGTCCGACAAACTCATCAATGGGACATCTAGAGTTGTTGGTCCTTCTCATATGATGGCGAGGTTGACTTGTTGTCCTACTCGCCCACTGGCGAGTTAAGAAATGTCAGTCCAACTTGCTGTGGGAGTCGATTTCACCCTACTGTCAAATAAATCGTAAATAAGGAAACTTCGGGAAAAACCCTAAGTTTCCAGAGGAACCGGCTATCTGCGAGAACCGCACAACGAAAATAAGAAAACGATAACTTAGAATTAAAACGAGAATAAACGAAAAACAAAGAGAGCAAAGAGTTTCTTATTCCGAATCTGCGTAGAA
>CAKOAT010944043.1:179300-217674 GCA_932364175.1 Eruca vesicaria subsp. sativa | reverse complement strand
TATATATATATATTATTTACCATCTTTCATGTTGTTTAAAAAATACCTAAATGCACTCCAAATTTTAATATATGTTTGCTAAACTTATCTTTATGGTACATGTAAATCATTTCAAATTTTCCAATGATTAATTTATTTAACATTCAAATACCACTTAATATGTGGATTAGACCCAATAAAAATCCTATTTTCTGGAGAAACGAAAAAAGTTAAGGTCTCAAACCTATTTAATATTCATACTATGTCGGTGTATGATGCAGCTATGCAATAAAACAAAAATTCCATTTTTTATAATTTTCTTGAAATATGTGGGCTAACCCCTATGAAAAAGCTGAATTTTCCAGTTAAATACTATATATATATATTATTTACCATCTTTCGTGTTGTTTAAAAATACCTAAATGCACTCCAAATTTTTATATATGTTTGCTAAACTTATATTTATGATACATGTGAATCATTTCAAATTTTCTAATGATTAATTTATTTAACATTCATATACCACTTAATATGTGGATTAACCCAATAAAAATCATATTTTCTGGAGAAACGAAAACCTTTTAAGGTCTCAAAACTATTTAATATTCATACTATCTAGGTGTATGATGCAGCTATGCATTAAAATAAAATTCCATGTTTTATAATTTTCTTGAAATATGTGGGCTACCCGCTATGAAAAAGCTGGAGTTTCTAGTTAAATAGTATATATACTATTTACCATATTTCGTGTTGTTTAAAAAATATCTAAACGCTCTCCAATTTTTTATATATGTTTTCTGAAATTATCTTTATTGTACATGTGAATCATTTCAAATTTTCCAATGATTAATTTATTTAACACTCATATACCACTTAATATGTGGATTAACCCCAATAAAAATCCTATTTTCTGGAGAAACGAAAACATTTAAGGTCTTAAACCTATTTAATATTCATACTATGGCGGTGTACGATGCAGATATGCATTAAAACAAAAATTCTATTTTTATAATTTTTCTTGAAATATGTGGGCTAACCCCTATGAAAAAGCTGAATTTTCGTTAAATACTATATTTACTATTTACCATCTTTCGTGTTGTTTAAAAAATATCTAAATGCACTCCATATTTTTATATATATTTGCTAAACTTATCTTTATGTGAATCATTATAAAGTTTCCAATGATTAATTTATTTAACATTCAAATACCAGTTAATATGTGGATTAACCCCAATAAAAATCCTATTTTCCGGAGAAACGAAATTTTTTAAGGTCTCAAACCTATTTAATATTCATACTATGTCGGTGTATGATGCAGCTATGCATTAAAACAAAAATTCTATTTTTATAATTTTTCTTGAAATATGTGGGCTAACCTCTATGAAACAACTAAATTTTCTGTTAAATACTATATATACTATTTACCATCTTTCGTGTTGTTTAAAAAATACCTAAACGCACTCCAAATTTTTATATATGTTTGCTAAACTCATATTTATGGTACATCTGAATCATTTCAAATTTTCCAATAATTAATTTATTTAACGTTCATATACCACTTGATATGTGGACTAACCCCAATAAAAATCATATTTTCCGGAGAAACGGAAACATTTAAGGTCTTAAACCTTTTTAATATTCATACTATGTCAGTGAATGATGCAGCTATGCATTAAAACAAAATTTCCATTTTTAATAATTTTTCTTGAAATATGTGAGCTAACCCCTATGAAAAAACTAAATTTTCTATTAAATACTATATATACTATTTACCATATTTCGTGTTGTTTAAAAAATACCTAAACGCACTCCAAATTTTTATATATGTTTGCTAAACTCATATTTATGGTACATCTGAATCATTTCAAATTTTCCAATAACTAATTTATTTAACGTTCATATACCACTTGATATGTGGATTAACCCCAATAAAAATCATATTTTCTGGAGAGACGAAAACATTTAAAGTCTCAAACCTATTTAATGTTCATATTATGGCGGTGTATGATGCAGTTATGCATTAAAACAAAAATTCCATTTTTTCAATTTTTTTTGAAATATGTGGGTTATCCTCTATGAAAAAGCTGAATTTTCCGTTAAATACTATATATATTATTTACCATCTTTCGTGTTGTTTAAAAAATACCTAAACCCACTCCAAATTTTTATATATGTTTGCTAAACTTATATTTATGGTACATGTGAATCATTTCAAATTTTCCAATGATTAATTTATTTAACATTGTATATGGTGAATTATCCACCTTTAACCCCAATAAAAATACTAGTTTCTGGAGAGACGAAAACATTTAAGGTCTCAAACCTATTTAATATCCATATTATGGTGGTGTATGATGCAGCTATGCATTAAAACAAAAATTCAATTTTTTAATTTTTTTTTTGAAATATGTGGGTTATCCTCTATGAAAAAAGCTGAATTTTCTGTTAAATACTATATATATTATTTACCATCTTTCATGTTGTTTAAAAAATACCTAAATGCACTACAAATTTTAATATATGTTTGCTAAACTTATCTTTATGGTACATGTAAATCATTTCAAATTTTCCAATGATTAATTTATTTAACATTCAAATACCACTTAATATGTGGATTAACCCTAATAAAAATCCTATTTTCTGGAGAAACGAAAATTTTTAAGGTCTCAAACCTATTTAATATTCATACTATGTTGATGTATGATGCAGCTATGCATTAAAACAAAAATTCCATTTTTTATAAGTTTTCTGAAATATGTGTGCTAACCCCTATGAAAAAGCTGAATTTTCTAGTTAAATACTATATATACCATTTACCATCTTTCGTGTTGTTTAAAAAATACCTAAATGCACTCCAAATTTTTATATATGTTTTCTAAACTTATCTTTATGGTACATGTGAATCATTTCATATTTTCCAATAATTATTTTATTTAACTTTCATATACCACTTAATATGTGGATTAACCCCAATAAAAATCCTATTTTCTGGAGAAACGAAAACATTTAAGGTCTTAATATTCATACTATGTCAGTGAATTATGCAGCTATGCATTAAAACAAAATTTACATTTTTAATAATTTTTCTTGAAATATGTGAGCTAACCCCTATGAAACAACTAAATTTTCTGTTAAATACTATATATACTATTTACCATATTTCGTGTTGTTTAAAAAATACCTAAACGCACTCCAAATTTTTATATATGTTTGCTAAACTCATATTTATGGTACATCTGAATCATTTCAAATTTTCCAATGATTAATTTATTTAACATTCATATACCACTTAATAGGTGGATTAACCCCAATAAAAATACTAGTTTCTGGAGAGACGAAAACATTTAAGGTCTCAAACCTATTTAATATCCATATTATGGTGGTGTATGATGCAGCTATGCATTAAAACAAAAATTCAATTTTTAAATTTTTTTTGAAATATGTGGGTTATCCTCTATGAAAAAACTAAATTTTCTGTTAAATACTATATATACTATTTACCATATTTCGTGTTGTTTAAAAAATACCTAAATGCACTCCAAATTTTAAAATATGTTTGCTAAACTTATCTTTATGGTATATGTAAATCATTTCAAATTTTCCAATGATTAATTTATTTAACATTCAAATACCACTTAATATGTGGATTAACCCCAATAAAAATCCTATTTTCTGGAGAAACGAAAACTTTTAAGGTCTCAAACCTATTTAATATTCATACTATGTCGATGTATGATGCAGCTATGCATTAAAACAAAAATTCCATTTTTTATAAGTTTTTTGAAATATGTGGGATAACCCCTATGAAAAAGCTGAATTTTCTAGTTAAATACTATATATACTATTTACCATCTTTCGTGTTGTTTAAAAAATACCTAAATGCACTCCAAATTTTTATATATGTTTTCTAAACTTATCTTTATGGTACATGTGAATCATTTCATATTTTCCAATGATTATTTTATTTAACTTTCATATACCACTTAATATGTGGATTAACCCCAATAAAAATCATATTTTCTGGAGAAACGAAAACATTTAAGGTCTTAAACCTTTTTAATATTCATACTATGTCAGTGAATGATGCAGCTATGCATTAAAACAAAATTTCCATTTTTAATAATTTTTCTTGAAATATGTGAGCTAACCCTTATGAAAAAACTAAATTTTCTGTTAAATACTATATATACTATTTACGATATTTCGTGTTGTTTAAAAAATACCTAAACGCACTCCAAATTTTTATATATGTTTGCTAAACTCATATTTATGGTACATCTGAATCATTTCAAATTTTCCAATAATTAATTTATTTAACGTTCATATACCACTTGATATGTGGATTAACCCAAATAAAAATCATATTTTCTGGAGAAACGGAAACATTTAAAGTCTCAAACCTATTTAATGTTCATATTATGGCGGTGTATGATGCAGTTATGCATTAAAACAAAAATTCCATTTTTTCAATTTTTTTTGAAATATGTGGGTTATCCTCTATGAAAAAAGCTGAATTTTCCGTTAAATACTATATATATTATTTACCATCTTTCGTGTTGTTTAAAAAATACCTAAACCCACTCCAAATTTTTATATATGTTTGCTAAACTTATATTTATGGTACATGTGAATCATTTCAAATTTTCCAATGATTAATTTATTTAACATTCATATACCACTTAATAGGTGGNCTTATATTTATGGTACATGTGAATCATTTCAAATTTTCCAATGATTAATTTATTTAACATTCATATACCACTTAATAGGTGGATTAACCCCAATAAAAATACTAGTTTCTGGAGAGACGAAAACATTTAAGGTCTCAAACCTATTTAATATCCATATTATGGTGGTGTATGATGCAGCTATGCATTAAAACAAAAATTTAATTTTTTAATTTTTTTTTGAAATATGTGGGTTATCCTCTATGAAAAAAGATGAATTTTTCGTTAAATACTATATATATTATTTACCATCTTTCATGTTGTTTAAAAAATACCTAAATGCACTCCAAATTTTAATATATGTTTGCTAAACTTATCTTTATGGTACATGTAAATCATTTCAAATTTTCCAATGATTAATTTATTTAACATTCAAATACCACTTAATATGTGGATTAACCCTAATAAAAATCCTATTTTCTGGAGAAACGAAAATTTTTAAGGTCTCAAACCTATTTAATATTCATACTATGTCGATGTATGATGCAGCTATGCATTAAAACAAAAATTCCATTTTTTATAAGTTTTTTGAAATATGTGGGCTAACCCCTATGAAAAAACTGAATTTTCTAGTTAAATACTATATATACCATTTACCATCTTTCGTGTTGTTTAAAAAATACCTAAATGCACTCCAAATTTTTATATATGTTTTCTAAACTTATATTTATGGTACATGTGAATCATTTCATATTTTCCAATAATTATTTTATTTAACTTTCATATACCACTTAATATGTGGATTAACCCCAATAAAAATCCTATTTTCTAGAGAAACGAAAACATTTAAGGTCTCAAACCTATTTAATATTCATACTATGTCGATGTATGATGCAGCTATGCATTAAAACAAAAATTCCATTTTTTATAAGTTTTTTGAAATATGTGGACTAACCCCTATGAAAAAGCTGAATTTTCTAGTTAAATACTATATATACTATTTACCATCTTTCGTGTTGTTTAAAAAATACCTAAATGCACTCCAAATTTTTATATATGTTTTCTAAACTTATCTTTATGGTACATGTGAATCATTTCATATTTTCCAATGATTAATTTATTTAACTTTCATATACCACTTAATATGTGGATTAACCCCAATAAAAATCATATTTTTTGGAGAAACGAAAACATTTAAGGTCTTAAACCTTTTTAATATTCATATTATGGCGGTGTATGATGCAGTTATGTATTAAAACAAAAATTCCATTTTTTCAATTTTTTTTTAAATATGTGGGTTATCCTCTATGAAAAAAGCTGAATTTTCCGTTAAATACTATATATATTATTTACCATCTTTCGTGTTGTTTAAAAAATACCTAAACGCACTCCAAATTTTTATATATGTTTTCTAAACTCATATTTATGGTACATCTGAATCATTTCAAATTTTCCAATAATTAATTTATTTAACGTTCATATACCACTTGATATGTGGATTAACCCCAATAAAAATCATATTTTCTGGAGAGACGAAAACATTTAAGGTCTCAAACCTATTTAATATCCATATTATGGTGCTGTGTGATGCAGCTATGCATTAAAACAAAAATTCAATTTTTTAATTTTTTTTTGAAATATGTGGGTTATCCTCTATGAAAAAGCTGAATTTTCCGTTAAATACTATATATATTATTTACCATCTTTCATGTTGTTTATAAAAATACCTAAATGTACTCCAAATTTTAATATATGTTTGCTAAACTTATCTTTATGGTACATGTAAATCATTTCAAATTTTCCAATGATTAATTTATTTAACATTCAAATACCACTTAATATGTGGATTAACCCCAATAAAAATCATATTTTCTGGTGAAACGAAAAATTTTAAGGTCTCAAACCTATTTAATATTCATACTATGTCGATGTATGATGCAGCTATGCATTAAAACAAAAATTCCATTTTTTATAAGTTTTTTGAAATATGTGGGCTAACCCCTATGAAAAAGCTGAATTTTCTGTTAAATACTATATATACTATTTACCATATTTCGTGTTGTTTAAAAAATACCTAAATGCACTCCAAATTTTTATATATGTTTTCTAAACTTATCTTTATGGTTCATGTGAATCATTTCATATTTTCCAATGATTAATTTATTTAACTTTCATATACCACTTAATATGTGGATTAACACCAATAAAAATCATATTTTCTGGAGAAACGAAAACATTTAAGGTCTTAAACCTTTTTAATATTCATACTATGTCAATGAATGATGCAGCTATGCATTAAAACAAAATTTCCATTTTTAATAATTTTTCTTGAAATATGTGAACTAACCCCTATGAAAAAACTAAATTTTCTGTTAAATACTATATATACTATTTACCATATTTCGTGTTGTTTAAAAAATACCTAAACGCACTCCAAATTTTTATATATGTTTTCTAAACTCATATTTATGGTAAATCTGAATCATTTCAAATTTTCCAATAATTAATTTATTTAACGTTCATATACCACTTGATATGTGGATTAACCCCAATAAAAATCATATTTTCTGGAGAAACGGAAACATTTAAAGTCTCAAACCTATTTAATGTTCATATTATGGCGGTGTATGATGCAGTTATGCATTAAAACAAAAATTCCATTTTTTCAATTTCTTTTGAAATATGTGGGTTATCCTCTATGAAAAAAGCTGAATTTTCCGTTAAATACTATATATATTATTTACCATCTTTCGTGTTGTTTAAAAAATACCTAAACCCACTCCAATTTTTATATATGTTTGCTAAACTTATATTTATGGTACATGTGAATCATTTCAAATTTTCCAATGATTAATTTATTTAACATTCATATACCACTTAATAGGTGGTTTAACCCCAATAAAAATACTATTTTCTGGAGAGACGAAAACATTTAAGGTCTTAAACCTATTTAATATCCATATTATGGTGGTGTATGATGCAGCTATGCATTAAAACAAAAATTCTATTTTATAATTTTTTTTTGAAATATGTGGGTTATCCTCTATGAAAAAAGCTGAATTTTCCGTTAAATACTATATATATTATTTACCATCTTTCATGTTGTTTAAAAAATATCTAAATGCACTCCAAATTTTAATATATGTTTGCTAAACTTATCTTTATGGTACATGTGAATCATTTCATATTTTCCAATGATTAATTTATTTAACGTTCATATACCACTTGATATGTGGATTAACCCCAATAAAAATCATATTTTCTGGAGAAACGGAAACATTTAAAGTCTCAAACCTATTTAATATTCATATTATGGCGGTGTATGATGCAGTTATGCATTAAAACAAAAATTCTATTTTTGTAATTTTTCTTGAAATATGTGGGCTAACCCCTATGAAAAAGCTGAATTTCCGTTAAATACTATATTTACTATTTACCATCTTTCGTGTTGTTTAAAAAATACCTAAATGCACTCCAAATTTTTATATATATTTTCTAAACTTATCTTTATGTGAATCATTATAAAGTTTCCAATGATTAATTTATTTAACATTCAAATACTAGTTAATATGTGGATTAACCCCAATAAAAATCCTATTTTCTGGAGAAACGAAAAATTTATGGTCTCAAACCTATTTAATATTCATACTATGTCGGTGTATGATGCAGCTATGCATTAAAACAAAAATTCCATTTTTTATAAGTTTTTTGAAATATGTGGGATAACCCCTATGAAAAAGCTGAATTTTCTAGTTAAATACTATATATACTATTTACCATCTTTCGTGTTGTTTAAAAAATACCTAAATGCACTCCAAATTTTTATATATGTTTTCTAAACTTATCTTTATGGTACATGTGAATCATTTCATATTTTTCAATGATTAATTTATATACCACTTAATATGTGGATTAACCCCAATAAAAATTCTATTTTCTGGAGAAACAAAAACATTTAAGGTCTTAAACCTTTTTAATATTCATACTATGTCAGTGAATGATGCAGCTATGCATTAAAACAAAATTTCCATTTTTAATAATTTTTCTTGAAATATGTGAGCTAACCCCTATGAAAAAACTAAATTTTCTGTTAAATACTATATATACTATTTACCATATTTCGTGTTGTTTAAAAAATACCTAAACGCACTCCAAATTTTTATATATGTTTGCTAAACTCATATTTATGGTACATCTGAATCATTTCAAATTTTCCAATAATTAATTTATTTAACGTTCATATACCACTTGATATGTGGATTAACCCCAATAAAAATCATATTTTCTGGAGAAACGGAAACATTTAAAGTCCTAAACCTATTTAATATTCATATTATGGCGGTGTATGATGCAGTTATGCATTAAAACAAAAATTCCATTTTTTCAATTTTTTTTGAAATATGTGGGTCCCCTATGAAAGAAGCTGAATTTTCCGTTAAATACTATATATATTATTTACCATCTTTCGTGTTGTTTAAAAAATACCTAAACCCACTCCAAATTTTTATATATGTTTGCTAAACTTATATTTATGGTACATGTGAATCATTTCAAATTTGCCAATGATTAATTTATTTAACATTCTTATACCACTTAATGGGTGGATTAACCCCAATAAAAATACTAGTTTCTGGAGAGACGAAAACATTTAAGGTCTCAAACCTATTTAATATCCATATTATGGTGGTGTATGATGCAGCTATGCATTTAAACAAAAATTCAATTTTTTAAATTTTTTTTTGAAATATGTGGGTTATCCTCTATGAAAAAGCTGAATTTTCCGTTAAATACTATATATATTATTTACCATCTTTCGTGTTGTTTTTTTTCCTTTAAAAAATACCTAAATGCACTCCAAATTTTAATATATGTTTGCTAAACTTATCTTTATGGTACATGTAAATCATTTCAAATTTTCCAATGATTAATTTATTTAACATTCAAATACCACTTAATATATGGATTAACCCCAATAAAAATCCTATTTTCTGGAGAAACGAAAAAAGTTAAGGTCTCAAACCCATTTAATATTCATACTATTTCGGTGTATGATGCAGCTATGCAATAAAACAAAAATTCCAATTTTTTATAATTTTCTTGAAATATGTGAGCTAACCACTATGAAAAAGCTGAATTTTCCAGTTAAATACTATGTATATATATTATTTACCATCTTTCGTGTTGTTTAAAAATACCTAAATGCACTCGGAATTTTTATATATGTTTGCTAAACTTATATTTATGATACATGTGAATCATTTCAAATTTTCCATTGATTAATTTATTTAACATTCATATACCACTTGATATGTGGATTAACCCCAATAAAAATCATATTTTCTGGAGAAACGAAAAACTTTTAAGGTCTCAAAACTATTTAATATTCATACTATCTAGGTGTACGATGCAGCTATGCATTAAAACAAAAATTCTATTTTTATAATTTTTCTTGAAATATGTGGGCTAACCCCTATGAAAAGGCTGAATTTCCGTTAAATACTATATTTACTATTTACCATCTTTCGTGTTGTTTAAAAAATACCTAAATGCACTCCAAATTTTTATATATATTTGCTAAACTTATCTTTATGTGAATCATTATAAAGTTTCCAATGATTAATTTATTTAACATTCAAATACCAGTTAATATGTGGATTAACCCTAATAAAAATCCTATTTTCTAGAGAAACGAAAAATTTATGGTCTCAAACCTATTTAATATTCATACTATGTCGGTGTATGATGCAGTTATGCATTAAAACAAAAATTCCATTTTTTATAAGTTTTTTGAAATATGTGGGCTAACCCCTATTAAAAAGCTGAATTTTCTAGTTAAATACTATATATACTATTTACCATATTTCGTGTTGTTTAAAAAAATACCTAAATGCACTCCAAATTTTTATATATGTTTTCTAAACTTATCTTTATGGTACATGTGAATCATTTCATATTTTCCAATGATTAATTTATTTAACGTTCATATACCACTTGATATGTGGATTAACCCCAATAAAAATCATATTTTCTGGAGAAACGGAAACATTTAAAGTCTCAAACCTATTTAATATTCATATTATGGCGGTGTATGATGCAGTTATGCATTAAAACAAAAATTCTATTTTTATAATTTTTCTTGAAATATGTGGGCTACCCCTATGAAAAAGCTGAATTTCCGTTAAATACTATATTTACTATTTACCATCTTTCGTGTTGTTTAAAAAATACCTAAATGCACTCCAAATTTTTATATATATTTTCTAAACTTATCTTTATGTGAACCATTATAAAGTTTCCAATGATTAATTTATTTAACATTCAAATACTAGTTAATATGTGGATTGACCCCAATAAAAATCCTATTTTCTGGAGAAACGAAAAATTTATGGTCTCAAACCTATTTAATATTCATACTATGTCGGTGTATGATGCAGCTATGCATTAAAAAAAAATTCCATTTTTTATAAGTTTTTTGAAATATGTGGGCTAACCCCTATGAAAAAGCTGAATTTTCTAGTTAAATACTATATATACTATTTACCATCTTTCGTGTTGTTTAAAAAATACCTAAATGCACTCCAAATTTTTATATATGTTTTCTAAACTTATCTTTATGGTACATGTGAATCATTTCATATTTTCCAATGATTAATTTATATACCACTTAATATGTGGATTAACCCCAATAAAAATTCTATTTTCTGGAGAAACAAAAACATTTAAGGTCTTAAACCTTTTTAATATTCATACTATGTCAGTGAATGATGTAGCTATGCATTAAAACAAAATTTCCATTTTTAATAATTTTTCTTGAAATATGTGAGCTAACCCCTATGAAAAAACTAAATTTTCTGTTAAATACTATATATACTATTTACCATATTTCGTGTTGTTTAAAAAATACCTAAACGCACTCCAAATTTTTATATATGTTTGCTTAACTCATATTTATGGTACATCTGAATCATTTCAAATTTTCCAATAATTAATTTATTTAACGTTCATATACAACTTGATATGTGGATTAACCCCAATAAAAATCATATTTTCTGGAGAAACGGAAACATTTAAAGTCCCAAACCTATTTAATATTCATATTATGGCGGTGTATGATGCAGTTATGCATTAAAACAAAAATTCCATTTTTTCAATTTTTTTTGAAATATGTGGGTTATCCCCTATGAAAATAGCTGAATTTTCCGTTAAATACTATATATATTATTTACCATCTTTCGTGTTGTTTAAAAAATACCTAAACCCACTCCAAATTTTTATATATGTTTTCTAAACTTATATTTATGGTACATGTGAATCATTTCAAATTTTCCAATGATTAATTTATTTAACATTCATATACCACTTAATAGGTGGATTAACCCCAATAAAAATACTAGTTTCTGGAGAGACGAAAACATTTAAGGTCTCAAACATATTTAATATCCATATTATGGTGGTGTATGATGCAGCTATGCATTTAAACAAAAATTCAATTTTTTAAATTTTTTTTTGAAATATGTGGGTTATCCTCTATGAAAAAAGCTGAATTTTCCGTTAAATACTATATATATTATTTACCATCTTTCGTGTTGTTTAAAAAATACCTAAATGCACTCCAAATTTTAATATATGTTTGCTAAACTTATCTTTATGGTTCATGTAAATCATTTCAAATTTTCCAATGATTAATTTATTTAACATTCAAATACCACTTAATATATGGATTAACCCCAATAAAAATCATATTTTCTGGAGAAACGAAAAAATTTAAGGTCTCAAACCTATTTAATATTCATACTATTTCGGTGTATGATGCAGCTATGCAATAAAACAAAAATTCCAATTTTTTATAATTTTCTTGAAATATGTGAGCTAACCCCTATGAAAAAGCTGAATTTTCCAGTTAAATACTATATATATTATTTACCATCTTTCGTGTTGAATTTTTATATATGTTTGCTAAACTTATATTTATGATACATGTGAATCATTTCAAATTTTCCATTGATTAATTTATTTAACATTCATATACCACTTAATATGTGGATTAACCCCAATAAAAATCATATTTTCTGGAGAAACGAAAAACTTTTAAGGTCTCAAAACTATTTAATATTCATACTATCTAGGTGTATGATGCAGCTATGCATTAAAACAAAAATTCCATTTTTTATAATTTTCTTGAAATATGTGGGCTTAACCGCTATGAAAAAGCTGAAGTTTCTAGTTAAATACTATATATACTATTTACCATATTTCATGTTGTTTAAAAAATACCTAAACGCTCTCCAATTTTTTTTATTTATGTTTGCTGAAATTATTTTTATTGTACATGTGAATCATTTCAAATTTTCCAATGATTAATTTATTTAACACTCATATACCACTTAATATGTGGATTAACCCAAATAAAAATCCTATTTTTTGGAGAAACGAAAATATTTAAGGTCTCAAACCTATTTAATATTCATACTATGGCGGTGTACGATGCAGCTGTGCATTAAAACAAAAATTCTATTTTTATAATTTTTTCTTGAAATATGTGGGCTAACCCCTATGAAAAAACTGAATTTCCGTTAAATACTATATTTACTATTTACTATCTTTCGTGTTGTTTAAAAAATACCTAAATGCACTCCAATTTTTTATATATATTTGCTAAACTTATCTTTATGTGAATCATTATAAATTTTCCAATGATTAATTTATTTAACATTCAAATACCAGTTAATATGTGGATTAACCCCATTAAAAATCCTATTTTCTGGAGAAACGAAAAAATTTCAGGTCTCAAACCTATTTAATATTCATACTATGTCGGTGTATGATGCAGCTATGCATTAAAACAAAAATTCCATTCTTTATAAGTTTCTTGAAATATGTGGGCTAACCCATATGAAAAAACTGAATTTTCTGGTTAAATACTATATATACTATTTACCATCTTTCGTGTTGTTTAAAAAATACCTATTGGTTTTAGTAAGTGAATGTTGTTGTGTCTTTGTTGTTCATCTTTCAGGAAAACCCCTTTGATCAAATGAGGGGTTGAGTTTATGAATGTATATCAATTCAGTTACCCTTTTTATTAATAAATAATCTCCAAATTATAATATTATTTCGCTTTAGTATTCTTAGTAATGACTTGTAAAACTCGTGGGAGATTATTGTTATTGATCACTTCTGTTAAAAAACTTTGGCTTGGTCCAAAACAAGGGATTTATCAATGATATCGATTCAAAAGATAAAACACAGAAATTTCATTGAGCATAAAAGCTTTCTATAATTGTTTTTGATTAAAGGAGTTGTTGAAGGTGTTTCAAAAAAAAAAAAAAGGAGTTGTTGAAGATTTAACATGTTCTTCGAAAGAAAGAAAAAACAAAAGGAAAAAGCCAAAGATCACACCACTAATACAAGATTAAAGTCTAAATTGAATAAGAGAACTTCATCTTAAGCACGTTCTCCACGAATCCTTCTAGCCAACTGAATATCCTTGGGCATAATAGTAACCCTTTTAGCATGAATGGCACAAAGATTAGTGTCCTCGAACAGACCAACAAGATAAGCCTCCGCAGCTTCCTGAAGAGCTAAGACAGCGTGGCTCTGAAACCTCAGATCAGTCTTAAAGTCCTGAGCAATCTCACGAACAAGATTGCTGGAAGGGAAGTTTACGGATCAACAACTCTGTACTCTTCTGGTACTTCCTTATCTCACGAAGAGCCACTGTTCCGGGACGGTAACGATGAGGCTTCTTCACTCCACCTGTGGTTGGCGCAGATTTCCTCGCCGCCTGTGTTTAAAAAAAAATCGTTAGAGACGCGATTATTAACTCAAAACTGAAAACCCTCGAAACCCTTTTAAGATCACAAACTTCAAATTAAACCCAAAAATCGAAAAACCCAGATCGTGTACGTTCATAAAGTATACAAATTTCAACCTAATTCAAGGTTATAACCATAAAATTGAAAACCCTAGACACCCTTTTAAGATCAATTTTGATAGAGATAAAGATTACAAACTTCAAATTAAACCAAAATTCGAACAACCCAGATCGTCTACGTTCATAAAGTAGACAAATTCAACCTATATCAAAACCCTAGATCCGAATTTCACCTACAAAGGTAGAGAAGATCGAAAGTAACAAACCTTGGTGGCGAGCTGCTTCCTTGGAGCTTTTCCTCCGGTGGACTTTCTAGCGGTTTGCTTCGTACGAGCCATTGTCTTCTTCTTCTCAAAGATGCGATCTTTTTGGAAGAGGCTTCGATAAATTTGCAAAAGGTGAGATTTGTATGATGTGAAACAGTCAAAGGTTGTTTGTATATATAGATATACATGGCTCTTATGGTCGGTTAATTTTGGTAGGTAACACAAAACGTGTACGACGTTGATATTTGAGTTTAGACGGATCAGATCCTTTTAAATTATTGTACTAGTTGAGGTGGCAATCTGCGTCTTCGCTTTTGATTGGCTTAATTTCTAGAAAGGATCGCTAGATTAGCGATCATGGGCCGAGCCGTGTTTATTAACCCTGATTGGCTTAATGGGTATTGCCTCTCTACTGGCTCGGTTGACAAACAAGGTTGTAAGATTCTTTTTTAAACAACATTCTTGATTGAATACAAGCTAAGTTGAGTCACATTGGATTCTGAGGGTATAATGGAACCAAGAAAAAAATAAAAGATAAACTATATTTCAGAATGGCCTAACACCATGTACATTGATGAACCCCGGTTGGGGTTCACAACTTAAATTTTTATTATTATTTTTTCGTTTGATTTTAGAAAAAAAAAATTACACTGATTAATAGCGAGCCACCACATGGCGTGGGGCTCGCAAAACAATGATGAACTCCACCCCTCACAGGTTCACAGAGGAGAGCTGGAAAAAACAATATCATGGCCAAAAAATTATTTTAAAATTTTTTCTTTTCGAAAATTGTGTGAACTTTTGCAATGTACTGTCACTGTACTTGTACTTGGTCTAAGATTCCAAATAGATGTCAAATGCATAACTAAAAGTAAGAACATGTTTACTGTAAATTTCTTAGCTAGGTCTTTTACTATTAAAATATAAAAAAGTAATTAAAACTATAAAATAGAAATAAAATATGTCTTTTATTAAGGAATTTAAGAGACATCTCTTATTTAAATCTCTTGTTTTTCTTCTATATATCTTTTTGTGAATGATTTATATTATTTTATTAAAATAAATTTTAATTCTATAATTATTTTATTAATAAAAGTTATTTAAGAGATTCTGTTATGGGTATACACCATTAAATATGCTCTAAGCAAACAATGTGGACAACACATAGAAGCAATGAAGATGAACGCAGAAGAGTGGAGAAGTGGTCCATTACATAATTTAATTTCATTTTAAAGTGCTTTTTATTTTGTGTGTGTCTGTGGTCCAATTTTGGAAGTGAACAAAGTTAGGAGTTCTTAAGAGAAGCAGACAAATTTCCTTCTCCTAGTTTTAACATGACATTATAAAAATATATGTAACATGTTTTAACATTTCATTTAGATAGTTATACACTTATACTTATTTCTAAAAGCATATTTGGAATGAATCGAGTGTGACAGATATACATCACTTGATGCACTAGAACATACGACTCAGAGTTGATTTATCTACAGATTTTTTCCCCACTTTTTATAGAGAAAGGAGACTAGTAATACCATTTATATTTCATTGGTCAAAACAAGAAACATAAAACAACTATTACTAATTAAAAAAACACTTCCCAAAGTTTTTCACTTCCAAAATATATAAAACAAAGTTTGAAAGATACCAAAACCAAAAAGAACTTGATGTGTGGTAAGAAGATACCAAAGACTTTTTCAGCAATGTGGATTAACCCAATCTCTCCCTCTCTATTGTTCAGGCGGGACCACGTTGCTCTTAATCCTATACGTTTTGTCTACTTTGAACGTTTCTATCTTCTCTTTTTGGTTGGATCGTTTTTACACTTACCTCACTTTCTCTGTTATTTGATATGATCATTTAGAGTTCCTAAAATCCTGGTGGTTTTGGGCTACAGTACTTTTCTATTCTTTTTTTAATTGGAGCAAATATTTGAATATAATAATGTTTTGATAAATGAGCTGATAGAAATTTTTAAATCATTGACTAACAAACAACTTTCCAAATCAATGAATATGTTATGAACGTTACGAGGACTATGAGACAAAACGAAATTCAATCGGAAAAACATTCGTGGTCGCTTGTCTATGTATATAATTATATGTCTGCAAAGACATGGAGGAACAACTTTGGCAGCGTTGCAAAGCAAAGTGAAAGATTAGGATAAAACATCGGTGGCATTCCATCATTTTCGTACATGAACCTGACATAAAGCTTCCTATGTTCTTTCTTTAGTCTTTCTTTCTTTATAATATATTAAAGCATTTGTGCTTTTTTTTAAATAGTAATGTGTTGATGTTATTATTGTCTATGTTGTTAGTAGGCCTAGTTGTTAGCTAGTAGTTTTTTTAGTCGTCATTGATCACAAGCCAAGCGTATAACAACTAAATTAGCAAAAACAAAGCATCCCTATTAAACGAAACCTAACAAACTGCTAACAACATAGACAACAATGAAGCTGCTACATAACCATCATCCCCTTATCAGCCACATTGGCTTTCCATGAATAATTTTGTAAGAGAAAAAAAAGTTTCATTTTAAGATGAATGGAGAGATCAATTTAGTGTATAAATTTAGGAGCATTTGATAATTACCAATCCATAATCTTAAGCTTAAAAGTTAAGTACCTAGCTAGCCTAATTCACAATATGGTATTATTCTTATGTTTCTAATGTTTATTAAAGTATTTGACATATTTCATATTTGCTGGAAACAAAAAGCCTCCATAATTAATTATAGTTATTTCTCTGAGATGCCATTTTTTGTGTTGTGATCGATAGATACAATTAAAATATAATTTATGATAGTTGACATATGACCAGCAACACAATCCCTATGAGCATCACATACATCCCTGTTTGTAGGCTAATGACATTATATCATAAACTCGACATATTATAAGTTCCATATTATATACTGCTTTTTGATTGGAAATATCATATTAATAATAATGTTAGTTAAATACCAGAATCTGTCGGAAACCACACTTTTTGGTTCCGAGTTTAGTGTTCTTGACCTTTTCCTTGGTCGATTTATAGACTTGTGAAAATATTAAAAGAAAACAAACAAAACAAGAACATATATATTTTATTAAAAAAAAACAAGAAAAGATAGACAATTGTTGGTTGTTGTTACAACCTCACTGTCATTTACTAAAATTTTTAATAATTTTGTTTATGTCGCTAATATGGACAACACAAGTCTCTGATTAAGATTCGCTCTACCACGGTACCAGCCTACTCTCATCTCGGTCCGGAGACAATAAACATGACTACATGAGTAGGTCCAAATCCATTTTCAAGAAAAATCTTAGTATGTATTATATATTTGCGTAACATTTATGTTAATGTGAATGATTAATAGTTTGTAGGTTCATTTTTAATTAAGAAAAAAGAAAAAAAACAATACTCCAGAGGAGAGTAGTCATTACTATTCAAATTAGTCGAGCCGTGAGACTTAGGGCACTTCGTGTGGGGACTAGAGTGGTTATGAAATTGACAAATGTGATCGTTAATGTGACTCCCCTTTGTCCACTCACGTGTTAGTTGATTCCACACGAAACATAGACCTGACCACGCGGGATGTTCTCTCGACGCATGTACTACTCTTTGATGACAACCATCACGCATCTTACTGTTTGGATATTTTGGTTTGTTGTGGTTTAGTCGTCTCATTTATCGTCTCTCGCGTGTAGAACACGTACGCCGAAAAGCTTACAAATTCTTTTATCTAATATTATATTTACACGCAAGCGAAAAGCTTTACAAAAACCATCTGTTATTTATTAATGCCAAATCTTGGATGCGGTCAAATGGGTACCAACTTTCAATAGAACCACCACTGATCATTGGGTAGTTTTCTTTAGCAATTATTTGACCACTAGTTACTAGTTTCATATTAGTGTCAATTATTGTACCAGTTAAATAGAGTTTCCCAATAATTTCACAAATATATTTGACTTTTTATTATATACTATGCTTACATAACGGAGGCTACATTAAAACTGAGCCATTGGTATACAAGCAAATGACTTACATTTGGATAAAAATTATATGAATGGGTGGAATCTGAAAATATCTCGAACAAAGTAGTCAGAGAGAGAGAGGAGTGGATGTAGAGAGGTTGCAAGTTTGCAACTAGTCCAAGTGATGTGCTTTAGCATATTAATTAGAGGCCTCTATACTGATCAACTGAGATATCTTTTCATAACCATAGATCGTGCGAAGAGTAAGGAGTGATATCGTTTTGAATTTTTTTCTTTTTACTAATTAGCAACTGTGTATAGAGTTGAAGTTTTATTATCTCATCTATTTGTTTGATTATGTTTTCAATGTTTCGTATCACATTAAAATTCCATGTTTCAACTTACACTTTAATATAGATTTATTTCACAGATTTTGTTTGATATATATAGGTGAAATTTTATATTTTAGGTATACTAATTTTGGCTGAAGTCATGAGTTCATACCAAAATTTAAAAACTCCATTTTTAATTTACTTTTCTGATGGGACTAAATTTGTCGTACTTTCGATAAGACAGCAACTACAAGCTTAAGTCAAATTTCAGAAGCTGGTCCCCACTTCATTTTACTGATTGGTCTCTTATTACAACCAATAATGTAAATTTTAATTGTACGGTTGGATTCTCTTATCTGATCGCATGCCATTTCTTTTAGGGACCACAGTTAGCTGAAAAGTGCTATCTCGATACGTGTCCACCGATATTTTTGGCCGAGTTTAATGACGTCAGTAATGGTCCCTTCCTCCTTGCTTTCAGTTTTCAATTTTCTCTGATTACAACTATTCATGGTCTATAACAAACAAGTATCTTTGCTTGAGATTAATTTACTTTGCGCCAAACTCTTTGTAGATTAATTAGGGGTTGAACCACTAAAATTGGCTTGCTAAGATATAGGTCCAAACTTTGTAAAAGTAATTTTCAGGTTTGCTTCTGCAAAACCTATGTTATGTAGTAAAGATGTTAAGGTAATTCAATTTATAAACTAAGTACACAAACCTGAAACAGATCTCAAAAATTACTCATGGTGGTGAAATGAGTTTAACTAATTCATATTGGTTTTGTGCTTTTTGGGTTTGCTTTGAGGAGTGAACAACTAGGGTTCAAACATTTTCAATGCGATTTCATTTTTGCTGAAAATGATGTTTTACATGGTAATAAAACTCGTTTACTTAACACATCGTACAAAAACTTTGTAGCTAAAAAGAAAAGAAGTTAAAATGAGTTTCATGAATTCAGTTGTACAATACAAAAGCAAAGCAGGTATATAGTGAAACAAAATGAAAATCCAAAATATTTTCCTCGAAAATAGACAGATACCATTTGCTTATAGTGACAAAATATTTTACCTACACGCAAAAAATGGTACAATACTTTTTCCTTTTTATCGCAATTCGTATCAATATCTTATCAATACCTTTGCCGTCAACTCCTACCATCTTTATTCTTAAAACGATAGAACTTTTGGTTGTCACAGTGAATGTTATTACACTATGTTTACTACTTTAAACCTAATCCCACTTTACCATCATCAAATAATTGGTAACTAAAACAATATATAATAAATTTAAAAAGAATAACTACAGGAATAAATTTTCAAACATTCAAACACATACATAGTATTACATACCCAAACGCAAACCCTTATTTTCCATTATTGAGATAACACTTAACACAAGAAAGATCGTCAATGCTGAGAAATCATCTTTCCCTCTCTCAAAAACAAAAGATTTTCAAAAAGAAAAACGATGGCGTTTCAACCACACAATCATTTCAATCACTTCACCGACCAACAACACCAGCCTCCTCTTCCTCCGCCGCCACAGCAGCAAGAACAACACTTCCACGAATCCACACCGCCTAACTGGCTCCTCCGCTCCGATAACAACTTTCTAAACCTCCACACTCCCGCCTCAACAAGCTCTGATTCTCCTTCCTCCGCCGCCGCTAACCAGTGGCTCTCTCGCTCCTCCTCCTTCCTCCAACGCGGCGGCGGCGCCAACAACAATAACGCCGGTTCTGGTGACGCCATGGAGAACGTTACCGGCGGAGAGGAGTCGGTGATGGGCGAGAATGCGAGGCACAAGGCGGAGATACTCTCTCATCCACTATACGAGCAGCTGTTGTCGGCACACGTGGCGTGCCTGAGGATCGCAACGCCGGTGGATCAGCTTCCGAGGATCGACGCTCAGCTCGCGCAGTCGCAGAACGTCGTGGCTAAGTACTCAACGTTAGACGCTGCTGCTCAAGGACTCATGGCTGGTGATGAAAAGGAGCTTGACCACTTCATGGTAATAACTTCTCCTTCCTTCTAACCACAATTTTATTTTATTTTTCATTATTTTATTCGTTAGCCTTTTCTAAGAAATGGTTTATTTTCTTCGGTTTGGAAAAACAAAATCAATAATTCTGTCTTGTCTTTTTTATTTATAGTTTCACAGTTTGCAAATTTGAGGATATGTATTATTTGAGTTTTGTTATAATTAAATGAGAGAAGAAAGGTAAATTTTCTTTCATAGATTGTATTTTGCACCGACACACATACATAAATCAGTGACCTGACCTGGTTGGGTATAATTAGCCAGTTTAAGATTTGGAGCTTAGTTTTTTAGTATTGATGATCTAAATCTGACAGAAGAAGTTTTATTTTGAGATGGAATGGGTTGAACAATACATTTTGCTCGTAGTTCTGACAAAACAACATAGTTTGTTTTTGTGTGTGTATGATCCATGTAACCTTTAGACTTCTGATTATTGTCATTCTAAATTTGTTTTGATCTGTTGTCTGAACGATATATATATATCATGCTTTTGTGCAGACGCATTATGTACTATTGCTGTGCTCTTTTAAAGAACAGCTTCAACAGCATGTTCGTGTGCATGCAATGGAAGCTGTTATGGCTTGTTGGGAGATTGAGCAGTCTCTTCAAAGCTTCACTGGTTAGTTTTTGTGAATTCACCTAGAATTTAAAACTTTATTATTGTTACTCTTGTATGTATTGCATTGTAGACTCAGAACCAAGGTTTGCTATTTATTTTATTTGTTATTTCATTTCTTATATATGGTACGGAAGTATTTACTGTTGTCTGTTGGGTGAGACAGGAGTGTCTGCTGGTGAAGGCACTGGAGCAACAATGTCTGAAGACGAAGATGAGCAAGTAGAGAGTGATCATACTCATTTGTTTGATGGAAGCTTAGATGGGTTAGGGTTTGGTCCTCTTGTCCCCACTGAGAGCGAGAGATCCTTAATGGAACGAGTTAGACAGGAACTCAAACATGAACTCAAGCAGGTAACATAACTCCATCATTAGTCCTACACATTATCTCATCTGTTATGTCACATTGTCCATTATTGACAAACTATTATTGTTTATTATATAAAGAAAGCTTGTATGGTAATGTCTATTATAGTGTATATGGCAAACGTTCTAGTGATCTAACGATGTGAAACCATGTTTTTTGTGAAAAGGGCTATAAGGAGAAAATTGTAGACATAAGAGAGGAGATATTGAGAAAAAGAAGAGCTGGGAAATTACCAGGAGACACCACCTCGGTTCTCAAAGCTTGGTGGCAGTCTCATTCTAAGTGGCCTTACCCTACTGTGAGTTCTCTTTTTTTTACTTCAATCACATTCGCGACTTCTTTTTCATTTTCATTGTTAATCTCCTAAGTTTAAAATGAATATGATGACTTTGGCAGGAGGAAGATAAGGCGAGGTTGGTGCAGGAGACGGGTTTGCAGCTCAAACAGATAAACAATTGGTTCATCAATCAAAGAAAGAGGAATTGGCATAGCAATCCATCTTCGTCCACCGCCTCAAAGAACAAACGCAAAAGGTAATACTGACAAAACTGTAGTAAGAGTTAATCCAAGATAGGACAATTCTAGTTGAGAAAATATACAATCACACGAATTATGCTAGTGTGCAAAGTGTATAGCTTAAATTAATACGTTAGTGTGAGCTTGTTTAAGCATTGGTTTAGATTAAATTTAGTTATTTTTTAAGAAAATATGGAGTCACTGAATTTCGGAGAGTTGTTTTATGAAGCAATGCAGGTGAAAATAGCGGAAGAGAGCGTTGAAGTCAGTTTGTAGCTGTGCATGGAAAGATCCAGTAGCTTGATAGAAGGTTGGAGATACAAAGATAAAACTCCTACACAAAACCAACGTAGAAAGTATTTTTGTGACTCATATGTTGTATTAGGAGCACTCAACGCAAAAGACCAAGAAGCAGAATGAAGCATGATTTGTATTATGAGGCTAAGATGAAATTTGTGATAGGATCTTCACTACCATCCACATTATTATTATCATATCTTGTGAATAACAAGGATTTTTCTCTTTTAACTTTTGTGCGAAGGTAGACTTTCTCGGCCGTTGACCGTTGTCGAAATTAAAACTTTTTATCATAGAACTTTTTCCATTTGGGCCTGACTATTATCTTCGGTATCAAAATCTCGAGCGTATTGGGCCTAGTTGTCTCTTGACACATCGCCACGTTTTTCTACGTAATTACGTAGTCACCTGCAGTTAATTCGGTTAATATGTACTAGTGTAATATTTGTTTATTCAGATTTGGTTGCACGTAAATCAAATTAGTTTATTTTATTTTTTTGTTGGATTTGCTTCACTTCAATTCGTTCATCTTTTCGATTAAAAGAGACTAAGGCTAATAGTGGCAATCCTAAATAGCAGAAGGGAGTCTCCTTGAACTTTAAGAGACAAAAAGACACAGAGGAATAAGATTGCATGACGTGGTTTTCTGATTTGTCTTTGTCTTCTACTTATATGACAGTAATCTAAGAAGAGTGTTTCTCGATAGCTGGGCCAAAAGGCAGCTGTGTGTTATCTGTTAATTAACAGTGACGAAACAGCCACTTCTGTTCTCTTTTGTCCTTATGGGATAATAATGTTTTTTTCTTTTCCAATTTACAGTGCTGAATTAATTGAAAGATTAGCTATCTGAAAGTGACACGAAAAAAATAAAGTGATACAGATAAAATAAAGTACTAGTGGGTAACTAGGGGGATAAAGAATAAAGAGACTCGAGAATAAAACAGACACAAGGACGACAAAGGAAGTTCACAACATTCTCTCTTACTCTATCATGAGCTTCTTTATGTTTTAATGTTAGCCAATGTACACGGAAATTTCTGGTCTGATATTCTACAAAAAACAAAAAACAAAAAACAGAATATAGTACGATAATCATTTAAACAAATATTATGTTCGTCTGGTTGTTTCTGTAAAAAAGCTTTTGATATATGGCAAACTTATCTTGGTACGGCGGCTATATTTGTGTAAGTTGAGGTCACGACCTCTTAAATCAAATTTAATATAATATAACTTTGACATACACTGATATACATTCGTTGTTGGTGTCACGATGCAGTTTATCACTCATATCACAAAACAAGCTGAAAATTACCTTAAAATTAGGGCAAAAAGGACTATACTCTACACATAAATAAACTTACCTTTAGTAACAATTACTCAGTCTGTAACTCTAATGTACTAGGAGATATTTTAGAAAAGTGCATCTCAACGTCAAAAGTTCATGTCGACGTTGGACGCATATTTATTTGTATATATGTATATATAAATGTGACTACAAATATCTGAAAGTTGAAAATTCAATGAGGACGATTGATAATGAATGTTGTGACTTTCATGAGAGATCAAGTCTAGCTAGAGAAATATCTTGTAAGGGAAAAAATATAAAAAAATGCATGATTAAATTTTTAAAAGGGTAATACTATACATATAAGTAAGATTTGAAGCATCAAAGAGAAAGAGACATGTCGAATGGTGGCAAGTGGTGTATCACTAGATTCACTACATAACAACCCAAACATCAATACATGTGAAAAATACGTTTTAGGTACTTTTCCTTCTTCTTTTTCTTTCATCCCCACTTCACTTCATTTCACACTCTTATCTTCAGTCTACCTCCACTCGTTTCTTGCTTTCTTTTTTAAAAACGTTGAGGATAATATGATACTTGGCCTCCACTATCTTCAACCGGCTTTAGATGCTTATGCTCGTACCCACCTTACCAATATCTCTGAATATTAGTTACCACTTTAAAATAACAATGTATAATTAATTCAAACGTGACGATCGATTCTTCTAATTATTAAATTAATAGTTCGCGTATAGCTGAACCAAGCTCCTGTGCTCGACAGAGTATAACCAAATTTTTGTGTCATGTCCATGAGATTACTAGGACTAGAAGTCTACACATTGTCTTTGCTCTTGCATACTGCGACAGTCAAAACATGAAAATTTATTTACCTCGTACGCCGACACAACTAGAATCTCTTCTGTGGTTATGTTATAGTCTTTAATGTTTTAAAACCTCCGAACCCACTCAAAGTTTTGCTGGAATATAGCTTTTGCTGTTTTGCTGTTTTTGATACTTTGACTTTTCAAATGCTTATCGCTTAGAATCTTCACTTGACTCATGTTTTAGCTAGCTAGCTAGCTAGGTTCTAATAACGTTGATTAATTAATCCTCAGCTCAAGAATATCGTCAATCATCATTTGTAGCTCTCCAGTTTTTGTCGGAACATGTTTTGTACCAGCTTCAAAATAGTGTGGTAATTAGTGACCGGCTAATATCAACTCCAGTTATGCCTTTTTTTTTTTAATTATACGTGGATTGATATAATAATCACGACTACTAAATAAGAACATTCTACGAATCAGAAGTGAAAACGATCAGACTGTACACTGTAATAGTAAAGTAGATGTTTATTGGGTGAATCGGCTGAAAATACAAGAAGAATGTAGTAATTAAGAAAATGCCTAAAATTGTGGGGAAATAGTGAAGATGGAGGGAAAAAAATTAGGGGGAAATTGTGTATGAAGTGCAAATATGGTAAATGTTGTAGGTATGGAGTACAAATATTCATGTTTATTTACAAAGAAATATCAGAGAGCCTATATTGAAAATGTTTCTTATTTATTTTGCACACATTATCAATATGCGAAAAGGCTTTTAATAATGACGTCATATACGTACATCATTTCTCAACTCTCAAATAAGCACAACGGAGAGAACATTCACATTCCGCCGTCACACAAACAAAGGTCAGAACGAGATAAGATCAACCGCCGCCGATCTAGGTTTCGTTACCGGAGACGCAGGCAACCTCGCCGTGAAACTAGGAAAAGAACCGTCCTCGTCCGCTCGTACATCATCCTCGAAATTGAGCGCGTAGCTGAAGGCATCGTAGCTAAAATCCACAGGAGAGCTCTGGTGTCTCTGGTTGTTGTGGTAATGATGATGAGCGCAATTATAAGCGCAGTTGTTGTTGCGGCACGTGACCTTGACACGTGTCTTGACGCGGCGACAGCGTCCTCTGAGCTCGAGCTCCTGCGCTGTGGATTTGAGCCACTCGTAAGGAGACCGAGGTGTTCTTGGTCCTCCCATCATGGCTTCGGGTTCAACCACAGCGTTGGCTCCGAGACAGCAGATGGGAGATCTCATTCTGTGGGTGGTTCCTCTCGTTGATCTAGCGGAAGACGGAGAAGTGCATTGGTTGTACATCTTGAGAAAAAAACTGAAACTGTTAAGGAAAGAGAAAATGTTCTGTTAGTAAAATAACCTGGAGAAAGAAGGAATGTGAGAGAGAATATATAGGAGAGAAATTAGGGAAGAAAATTGAAAAAGTGTGGGTGGTAAGTGGGCTTGGGCCTGTAATTCGAGTTTTCAAAGTGTTTGTTCAAAGTAAAAAAAAGAAAAAAAAGAGACAATTGATGTAATGTACCCAACGAAGATCTAAATTGGCGAAATGTCCATGGTTATGGATAATCCAAAAAGGAGTAACCTTTTGACACTGTGCGGACGAAAATGCCCTCTTACTTTATCGAAAACATGTAACTTTAGATTTAACGGATACACATTATGTTAACTGAACACTAAGAGATATTTATCAGTTTTAACATGATATAAAAATGGTTAGCAAATTGATAAAATTTTAACATGCTACAAATTTTGTTATCGGGTTATGTCTATTTATTAATGTGTTAAATAAATCACTAACAAACATGTTAGCATGTTAATAATACTATTATCATAAAAATACATATATTAACCGCTAATCAATTATCTATCAAATAGCCGTAATCCTATTTGTAACAGCTAACACTTTATGTATCGGTTACAAATTCATTAAAATATAATAATAACAGGTAAATAATGAAATAGCTGCTAACTTACATATTATCCAAATAAAAGAATGTATATTTCAAGATTTGATATTAGAAATAATAGAATTAGTGTGAGATAATAACATTAGCAATATGGGTGTCAAAAGAATCAGAGTAAAAAATAGAGATTTATGATGAAAAAATAAAAGCATAAATATGTCATGTGTGAGAGATAAAGAGATTAGAAGATATGGAAGAGAAGAGAGAGAGAATGAGATAGGGGTATAATGGTCAGACAAAATAATTTCTATTTTGGAAGGTTAGATGGCAAATATGAGGTGTATTTAGGGACAATTCCACCAATTTCTGTAAAAAAAATGCAAGAAAAGTCATCTTTCAATAGGACTCACAAGAGTTTGTTGCTTCTTCACCTATAAACAATAAGAGGTTAATACTATATCATGGACATAATAACATAACACAAACCTTTTTATTCTCTTGTTATAGGCTCAGACGCTGGAATTTTTTGGTAAACAAGCTTTATCAAGTTAGAGAAATAACACTTTACAAGCATACGCCAAAACTAAAATTATTTCAACAAAGGTAAATTTAGGGACTTTTGATAAGGATTTACACCTGCTACTTGCACTTTGTGACCAAAAGCTTTTTAAGCATTGATATAGTGTTTGGCGAAATAATAAATATAACCCCTGAGTTGCTTAGATTTTGTGTTTTAAACCATAAGGTTTACTTTCTTTTATTAAACCCCCTCTATTGCTGTCTCTTTTTTTTCTCTTCCCGAAGATTTTCGGCTGCGACGATTCTCACCCTACAAGCTTCCTGAACCCTAAACCCCTCTTGAATCTGATGCTCACCTCGATAATCCCTTAAATGCACATCTTCAAAAAACAACACCTAGCTCCGTCTCGGGAGTGGAATAACCAACTTCGTGTCATTAAATGTAGAGTCAGACGTGGTGGTCATTGGCCTTTGTCTGCTTCTTCTCTTGAGATTCGCTAGTAAAGACATGAGATGGCTGAGATATCTAAATCAATGGCGTGGAACGGCGAAAGAAGCATTCAATCAAGTTTCAACCGTCGCCAAGTTTCTCTGTTTGCTTCATGTCACCGATCGTTACATAATCTCTTCCACTCACGTCTTAAATCATTGCATTGCAAGTTAATCTCTTTTGTTTCTTTTCTTACATAATCTCTAACTTCGTTGTATTGGTTTCTGGTTCAAGGTCCTAGCATGCTTCCCACGCTTAATCTCACCGGCTATATACTTTTGGCGGAACATTTGTCTCATAGGTTCGGTAAGATTGGTCTTGGCGACGTTGTATTGGTTCGATCTCGGACAGACCCAAAGAGAATGTTGACAAAGCGGGTCTTGGGTTTAGAAGGGCATAGACTCTCTTTCTATGCTGACCCATTGGTCCGTGATGACTCATTCAGCGTTGTGGTATGAGCATAGAGCAATCTCTATATTCAAAGTTTCATAAAAAATGTGCAAATTTTTAAGGTGAACCGTTGAGATTTATGCGACCACCGAAAAGCTTATCTGATATAAGGTTTATGTGTTGCTTCTTCAAATAGGTTCCAAACGGTCATGTTTGGATTCAAGGAGATAACTTGCATGCTTCAACGGATTCACGTAATTTTGGATCTGTACCTTACAGTCTTACCGAAGGAAAAGCTCTTTTGCGGGTAAGTCTTTTGTTGTCTTGAACCTTCTTTTCTTGTATGAAATACACAATTAGTAACTATCTGTTTGCTTCTATAGGTCTGGCCACCACGATACTTTGGGTCATTGAGGTGACGATCACGTTCGAGTTGTTTCAGTTGCTTTTGCAGTAAGATGCGTCTAGAGATTAAGTTGGGGTGTTGTTCATACTCATTATAGTAATGTTATCATTTAAATTTAAATAAAACACAGAAGTCAAATAAGCATTTTTTGCTCTATTTCCTTGTTGGCGATATTAGAGGAAGCCAGGAGGCTGATTTTGATGATACGTGACGTGAAAGCTATATCTACTGTTAAAATTCATGTTGGAGGATAATTGTTGCTTGAACAAAGTTTTAGATGTGTTGCTCCGTTTGAGATGTGAAGCCAATCTGGAAGAAAGACAGACCGGTTCAATAGAAACCTAACTAAACAGAACAAGTCTTGTCCTTTAGCCAATCATATTTTCAAGATATGTTTGATTAGCAAAGTGTTTCAAAGTTGGATCAGACAGGCCGGTCTGACCGGAAATAGTCACTAAACAAGTAGAGAATTTCACGAACTAAGTGTAGTAGATTAAGTTATGATAATAGCCAATAGCATTTGGAAACTTAGAAATCACAATGGCTTCTTCAATGGTTGCTTCATACTGTAAAAAGAAAACAGACGAGTGACTATTGATATGATTAGAACGTTTAACCATAAATTTAAAACATTGAGATGCTTGATCTTGGTAAATTGTATATAATAGTGATTTCTGGATTGTTTAGATAATACCAGGATATTTAAATGTCTCTATTAGGTGGATGGTTATTGATTAACCAAATCTACAAAGATGTGTCGAAGCGGAGAGGAAAATAGTGGCAAATCAGCATAATATCATAATTATTAAGGAGTATAGGTGGTTGAGTGTATTGTGTTACATACAATACTTAGTACTAAACTAGTAGACTTTCACGAACAATAGACAAAGAAAAGTGTTCTGATTAAGCTAGGATAATAGCCAGTAGCATTAGAAACTTATAAATCACAATCGCTTCTTCACAGTTGCTTCATATTGGTAAAAATAAAGCAGATGAGTAAACTATTGATATGATTAGAACCTTTAACCAAAATTACAAAACATATTGATAAAAATCCACTATATGATATGATTTCTGGATTGTTTAGATAATAGCAATACGTACCAATTTATCCAAATGTCTCTTTTAGGTGGATGGCTATTGATTAACCAAATCTACAAAGTGGTGTGGAAGCAGAGAAGAAAATAATGGCAAATCAGAATAATATCAACATTATTGAAATCGAGATATGTTATAATATTGAGTACTAGTACAACCTCATTGCTACCTCCACTTTAATAACATGGATATGAAAATATCCCGGAGTAAAATAAGCATCTCATTCTTAATAATGAGATTCTCAAATTTTGCTTTAGTTTAAATAATCATCAAAGTCTGCCATTGGTGTCAAGCCATCAATACATAAGATTCTTATGTTTAACATTATCACAGCATATACTTTATACTGCATGATATATCAGACATAGTTTTCCGTTAATGGAGGTCTTTAACACGTTTTATACTCTCATATAGCTAAAATAAAACTCAATTTATTTGCTATAAATAAGTGACCCGAGGTTACAAAATTACTCTCGCGATTATGTCACCACTAGCTTAAAAGACTTTCCTTGCAAAGAGAGGTAAAGCAAAAATATAGTGGTGAGTCGAGGTGATACTAGTAGATAGGTTGTAATAACAAACAATAATCACATGAGCCACTACTTGACCATGACCTGACCACGACCATGCTAAGCAAATCTAAATCTACTGTCAGACATTGAATCACCAGTTAAACACTTATGTCTCTTGGATTGTTATGCTGAGGCTAGGTAAGCCTGGACACGTGTGTGGCTCAGCCACACGTGTCGTACTTGTGTGGGACGACGTGAGTTGACGTTGTTAGCCTATTGCTTTAACACCGATGTATGTCCCGACCATACATAAATAATTGATCTGTCCCTAACTCACCCAACATGAACCCCATGTGCCTCGCATTATTGGACCCTCAACTATTTTAAAATTATTTTAGTTCTTAGATTCGTCTGAATTAACCCGTTACAATCGTCCTACCTACTTTAGTATTTAGTAGTGTATGTAATGTTTAATACTATTTGTATTTTATAGCCTTTTAAAAATTATTATTCTATGTGTTATTAAGTGATATATAGATATTGATATTGATATTGATATTGATATTGTGAATTGCAGAATTTGGGTTATATATATCAAGGCCATTTCTCTTTTTCATAAAATGGTTTCATCCACTAGGAAGACACGACTATATGTTTAGCTAACTTAATCATTATATTCATTGTTCGTCTTTAAGGTAAAGAAAGATACTGAATTACACCAACCAGTATCATCTCAAACGAACTAGGAGATTTGGTCATGAGTAAACTCCTTTTCCCATTAAGTAGATCAGCTAAGATTCTTTCAATCACCTTTAGTTGGACTTCTCTTAAGAAACCAAAGCCAACGTTAACTATATTCTTCAAGTCTCACTTAACTTTCTCATAACCTTTCATAGAATATTTATGTTTAATGGCTACAAGCGAAGACCCATATTGGAATAACGTTTTTGAGAGATGATTGCATCTCTCAAACAATCAAAATATTAGAGTATGTAATTCTTTTTCAGAGAGCAAAATCAGCTTAAATTTTTTGATATAATGGCTAGTATTTGTACTTCTGTAATAACACACGTTCTAATTTGTTACATAATGTTGGAAAGAATATTTCGAATCATGTTCCATCACCTAGGATGTTTTATTTGACTCCAGTATTAAACATAGTTGCATGATTCTCCTCCACTGAGATTGTTCTCTTTCGCTTTCCATCAGTCATTTTTTTTACCAGCAAAATACGTCCTTGCGGATTCACTTGGCCGATTGGTTCAAAACTAAATTGAAATGGAAGAATCTAGCAACCTCAACTACTATATGATAGAATCAGTTAGATCATAGATGTATCTTAATATATACACGTTTATGTTCACAAGATTTTATATTGTTGTTGGATACTAGCAACTACTTTCGAATACAATCAACTAACATTTGATCGTAAGACCAAGCGCATGTTTCAGACCAACACATAAGATAAAAAATTATCTTTCTCAACAAATAAAATCAATAAATGTGGTTTGAAAGTTTGATATTTAAAATTTACTAAAAATCTAAATTTTCATAGAACCTTTACATACTTCACACTTAAATGTATAATTCATTTTTTTTTTAAACTGGTTTTCTTGTTCATTTCATAAATTTTTATTTTTTCAGGGAATATCTACTTGAATTAATTGTTCTGAATCGGCAGTTATGACCATTAGATTGCGACAACAATAAAAGACAATTGAAAATTGTAAATCCGGGCTCTTGGGCGCAAAACAACAGGCAATGGGCATTACGTTATACCGCAGCTTTTCCGGGAGGTACGAGCTGGCATCTTTTCTCAGTCCTCACACGTGGCAGCTTTTCTAACTGCCCACAAAGGCCTTCCTCCGTGTCATCCTTCTCAGCCGTCGGATCAAGAACCCGATTCTTTCCGAAACGGCCAAACCGCCAAATTGAAAAAAGGAAAAAAGGCAAAAAGGAAAATAGCTATAATAAATTTGCTAACCATGGTTAAGTTTGACTAACCCGACAGAGAATCACACAAAAATCCGAAAAAGGTCAAACTTTTAGGAAATATTTACATTTCTGCCATTGACCCCATTTTGCTATAAATTCGGTCACGGAGACTCGCTAGGTTTGCCGAATCAACCTCTCTCCGACACCTTCTAAAAAGAGAGAACAAACTCAAAAATTTTAGTTTTTTGACTTTTAAAAATATGCAAAGAAAAACGATGGTAACGACGTCGTCTCGTACAAAGTCTAATAACGGCCCTGTGCTCCGTTCCCAATCACCATCAGGCCGTTTCTGCGGCGGTTACTCCACACCGTCGTCTTCCTCTTCAGCTTTCGCTTCCTCCACGAGTTCAAGCTTCTCATCTCCCTCCTCAGCTTTCTTCAGCAACCGTCACGATACTCAAAGCCACCACCGTTCCGCGTCTCCCACACGCGTGAATCTCTACAAATCGCAACCGATTTCGTTTTCGTTAGACTCCAGATCCATCTCCCCGACTAATAACAACAGATCCATCTCCGTCACGAAGAAGCCTCAGCCTAGCAAGATCTCTTCCCCGAGGAGGTGTATGTGTTCCCCGACGACGCATCCCGGATCCTTCAGATGTAGTTTGCATAAGAACGTGGCGAATCCGCACGGACAAGGCGCGACGGCGTCGTATCCGACGAATAGTTTGAACATGAGGAGATCCGCGATGACGAATTCGCTGGTGAGGATCGGTGGTGTGGAAGGGGAGTGGGTGAGGAGAGCGTTGACGACTTTGATAAGGCCTTCGTCGCATCATTTGAAAAGGAGAGCTGCTTATCAGCCTCGTCCGAGTCGGTTATCGATCATGTCGAGTGCCACCGAGTGTAATTGATCTGTTAATTAGATTTTCAGGTTTGTTCTTCTCTTTTTAAAATCAACAGCAGGATTGATTAATCGGCGACAGATTACAGATCTGGAGAGGAAGACTCTTAATCGGCGATTGTGGGAGAAAATTGAGAATCTAAACCTGGAAATGGAGTTTTGTAAAACGAAGATCGAAAGAAACACACACCTTCATATATTTTTTTTTATGTTGTTGGGTGTAGAAAGATGCGAAATGCATTTGTACATAGACTTAATTTTACTGTTCTTGCGTCTCCGGTCTCTTATAAAAATATCGGACTCTCGAAATTGCACTTAGCTAGAATCAAACTATAAAAATCTGGTAATTAAACAGATCTGAAATCAACTTTTTTTTTCTAAGGCAAGTGATAATTTAGATCTCTAATCCCACATCAATGGTGCGTTTGTCAGAGTTTTGTTTTCTCGTGTTCCGTCAAGTCAACGTTTCGTGGCCTTCGTTGACCGCCACGTTCACCGTCGTCGTTTCTTCCGTTACTTATTGAGGTTCGTTGTGTGAGGTATGTATTGTTCGTTCAATTTATTTATTTTAGGTTCTTGTAATTATTATTTTAATATTTTGCTTTAGTCTCTTGTTTTGTAGGTTGCGTTTGGCGATGGAGTTTAAGCTAAGGGCTAACCAGGACATGAAATTTCGGATGGCACTGAAAGATGGACAAAAAAATAACAGTAGAAAAATAAATTTCGTAGAAAAATGTTCCATCCAAAACGCGAGAATGGATTTTCATGGCGAACAAAATCACTCACCGAAAATAATTGATGACAAAAATTTATTTGACTCCAAAGAAAAATGGAAATTCAGGGGAAACGAGAATGGTGATTTGGTTAGCTGACTGACCAGTAGAAAACGACTTAACATGGAATAGTCACATGATTTAGATTGAAAATTACATAACGAGAAATTAAGAATCATTCAATTCATAGTGCATGAACAGATAGAACTGCAACGTTTGAAATAAGAGAAAACAAGAGGCAAAAGTGGGTAAAAAATAGGATCCCCCAGTGTTAGATAGACCGGTTTATTTTCAATCAGTTTTGGTTTTTGCATATAGACTTCGGTTAGGATACTCATTTTATCGAGTTTGGGTTCTGTCACTCACTTACACATTGAGTTGGTCGAGCTATACGTATCTTATGTCAACAATCTATTCTGAGGACATGTCACCGTATTTTTTTCTTTAATTGATTGTATCAGGTGGAAATGGTTTTCATCACTCTTACTAGAATTGAGTGGTTGTTCAGCGCATGAGAACAGGAAGGAGATAGTGATGTATTTATGTTGTTTTGGACGCATTTACTGCTATTCTAGACTAGGCTTTTGGTGCCTAAGATCATCTGGTTTTGTTACTACATTCGATATTTTGTAGAAGTTGGTCTTTTAATGAGTTTTGCTCTAACAAGTCAAACTTAGATGTCCTGATAAAATTGGTAGATGAGAAGTTTTTTCGTTTTGTAATTTTGAGAATGGTAGCTGCCCAAATGAATTTCATATATTCAAAAATCATACTGACATCACGACATATTAACGGACTATATACATTACAAGTAGTTTGATAGATCTTCCAAGAGACGCATTGCCATAAATTGTACCAAGCCAATAAGATGAGGAAAGGGTGAAATAAAAGCATCGTTCAATTTATAAAGAGGAAAGAGTGGAATGAAGATGTGGGATACACGTCTTCCTTACCTGGAAGAGTATATGTGCCACCATCATTTTGTTAAATAATTGGTATATTTAGATTACTAAAATATCTATTATATAGTTATATTGATATTTTTTTCATAATAAGTTTGGTTCAATTCATAGTGACATCATAAGAGGTCGGTCGACTACTTGCCTAATACTATTATTAGGTTGCAAATATATAAAGAGATACATTTTTTTATTACGATAAAGAAAGAATGAAAAGATGCGTGAAAGCGATATATTATGAGTTTATGACTTAGGTAAGGTGGAAACCAAACTTGTTGTGATGTGAAAACAGAAATATAGTATGAACGCATCTTCCATCATTAAGGGAGATACTGTTTTGTTATTGTGTAACTAAGATTTTATTTTCCATACACAATCTTTTGAAGATTTTTCAAAAATTCTACGTAAAGCTTGTTACATAATTAAATAGATTTGCAAGATATGTATCGGTACAATTAAGCAATGCACTTGATGGCTGGTTAGTGGTTAATTTGAAGCGATTCTTCTGTCTTTCCATTTCGTGACTCCCACGAAGACGTGCTCAGTTTTTTTAATAGTTTCGAAGGAGGACTCTTTCAGAGTATATAAAATATTGATATTTAAATGTGTTAACTGAAACTGCTGTTACTAAATTAATCGAAATGGCTACATTCGTTTGGTGTTTTCGAGTCAGGAAATGACGAAGGTGAGTGTATTTTGCGTGGCGGATTGTAACTTTCTGAAAAAGACTTGGAGATGGGGTTGCTTGTGTCCAAAGCGTGAGATTACAAACAACTTTTTTTTTTTTGCTAAAAAGATTACAAACAAGTGAACAACTTGATACTCTTTTCTTTTCCCCCCAACTTAGTATGTTTTTGATCTTTTTTTTAAAGTTTGTTAAAATTGAGCTCTCATTATTTCTTTCTATCAATTTTGTTACTCACCTGACCATTTTGATAAAAAAATTAAAGTTTTAAACCTCTCTAGATAATTTTCGTAAATTTACTAGCTTTCTTCATATAATAATATCTATGACGTTAAACACTAACACAAAAGGTGTACTTTAAAAAGGAATACAGATCGTATATAACTCTATTCTCTATTCCCTGTTATTAGTTTTGTTAAAAATCAATATCAATCACACTAAGTTATGTTCTCAAATGTTCCACACTCTAATCACACGTATTTTTGCACTCTTATTCTTCTGACACGTTTGTGGGGTTAGTTTTCAGGTCAAACCGACATTTAGCAAAAGCAGATGACTATGGAATAAGGACCATATGCTTATCAATGACTATATAATATCAACATATTTTTCCTCCGAGATACACCTCCGATGTGGTCCTTTTCCTTTAGCTTATGTTTGTTGAATTCGAAAACCTTCTCTTTTGAATTTTATTCTTTAAAGAAATAAGATGGCGTAACAAGCAAGTTAATCGAGAATATGGGTGTCTAGTCCATATTAAAATTTTGAATATTTTATTCGCTAATATAAGTTAACGAAACAGAACAGAAAATGATTATTGGACATCAGTCATTTCATATCTTTGAATTATTTAAAAGACCTTGACGGAGATCATAAGTTTCGTAACTAATATTTTTCCCACACAATCATAGTCTGCAAGGTTTCATTTTGTATGATCCATCTTTTTAAGCAACGATCTATTCTTGATGATTCTGACTGTATATTAATACCATTGTTTATTCACATTCCCAAAATAGACGTGAAGAACGGTCAACAACGGCAGTTCACAGATCGAGGAGACCTAAATTTTCAAAAATGTTTCGTTCTTGAATACCTAATTCAGTTTGACATCTAGCTACCAAAATTTAAATGTAAGAGAGGCACATGACGGTCTTCAATATGATTAATGTGTCGTATTCAACCGTTTGGATAGTTATGACTATTAAATACAAGAGGCGAGACTCGTGTGTTCTGTTCTTTCCTGTTTAGTTCCGTTAAGCAAAGTACATTTTTCATGACTACTGATACATTCAGTGATTATTTTCTAAACCATTGAGTGTTTATGTAATTACATTTGTAGATGTTTCTAGCTACTTTGACACTCAACGATCTTGACCTCTATCGACTCTCTCTCACTAACCACTCGCCTCTCGTTTGTTTAGGTTCGCGACTCCGTTTACACACGGAAGATAAGCAACAGAAAGAAGAAAGAAAACAGAGCACACACAAGACGTTTTAGAGTTCCCCGTCAATAGACTAGGTACATCTCCTTCAGGATCGGTGCCTGGAATTCACTATCACCACGAGATACAGAAACTCAAGTAAGATCTACAATGCTTCTCTCGAGTCACCTCTCTCTCTGTTTCTCATCTACTCTTATCGAAGACGAAGAAGTCAGTTATAACCGTTACAACAGATAAGGTTGTAAACGACGACGTTGCTTCATTAATCTCTTTTGGGCCGAACGAACCTGTATCAAGCCCATTAAGCCACTCACTCTATCTTGGGCCATTGATCGAAGACCACTTCTTCACAATCTCCACCTTGGTCTCGATCATCTCTCCAAATGTCTGAACAAAATTCAAACTGAAGATACAATTCTGACTTCGTGTGTTCTTTCCACCGATCCTGGAAACTCAACTCTTTTGTCCTCACTTCGAGTTTTACCTTCCAACTTCCTTATCACCCAGAAGTTGCTAACCTCGTCTCATCTGACTTCCGAGACGAATTTATCCTACAGTCGTCTTCTCAGTTCCAAAGAACGACTGTCGCTGCTCTCTCTCAGAACTTGATAACCTTCAACCTAGCGAGACAACCTTCAAACTTCTCACCAGGTAAGGTTTTCGTTAACATGTCTGCTGGATTGACTGACGTATGAATCTTCAGAACTCGTACTGTACCATCTGCTATTATCTCTCTGATAAAATTATACTTAACTGCCATGTGCTTAGTTGACTCCCTGTAGATATAATTCTTTGACAAGTAGATTGCACTCTGAGAATCACAGTTTACCTCAATGGAACCTCTGTTGAAACCCAATTCTTCACAAATACCCTTGAGCCAAATACCTTCTTTGATTGCCTCTGATAACGAAATATACTCAGCCTCTGTAGTTGAAAGAGCTACTACCTTTTGCAGGGTTGATCTCCAACTCACTGTGTTTCCACCAATAGTGAACACGTAGCTTGCAATGGATCTCCTCTTATCAAGATCTGCTGCGTAGTCAGCATCGCAATACCCTCTTATCATGAAGTCTTTCTCCTTTGTAAAGGTAAGACTTATCTCCAAAGCTCCCTGAATATACCGCATTATCCATTTTACTGCCTGCCAGTGACACCTTCCTGGTTTACTCATGTACCTGCAAACGAGTCCCACGGCATAAGCAAGATCTGGCCTGGAACCAACCATGGCGTACATGAGGCTTCCCACCGCACTGGAGTAAGGTACACTTTCCATTTCCCTTGCTTCTATAACTTCCTCTTCTT
>CAKOAT010944043.1:76423-178741 GCA_932364175.1 Eruca vesicaria subsp. sativa | reverse complement strand
CCCCTTCAAACACATCTTCTAAGTTACTTCTGAAAGTAACTTTTCTTGTAGTTTTGACCTGTTCTGTCTCAGGCTGTAGTTCTGCATCTTTCTCTCTATTCTTGTACAGCTGATCTTCATTAAATACTACATCTTTACTGATTATCAGCCTCTCTTCTTCCAAAAGCCACACTCTGTATCCTTTTGTACCTAGAGCGTATCCAAGTAGAACACCCTTTGCAGCTCTTGGGTTTATCTTCTCCTTTACCTGATGAACGTAAGCTATGCACCCAAAACTTCTTAGATGACCGTAGTCCGGATCACTCCCTGTCCACCTTGCCTCTGGAACCTCAAAGCCTATGGAGGAGTTTGGTGACCGGTTGATTAGGTAAACTGCAGTTGATGCAGCCTCTGCCCAGAATTCTCCTCCTAACCCAGTCTCATGCAACATAGCTCTAACCTTGTCCATGATGGTGCGATTCATCCTTTCTGACACCCCATTTTGCTGAGGTGTATAGGGACATGTCTTGTGTCGTTTTATTCCAGATTTCTTGCACAGCTCATCAAATCTTTGATTGCAAAACTCCAATCCGTTGTCTGTTCTTAAGCATTTGATCTTCTTTCCTGCTTGATTCTCTACAAGCAGTTTCCAGTCTGCAAAACAAGTAAAAGCTTCATCTTTAGTTTTGAGAAAATAAATCCAAACTTTCTTTGAATAATCATCAGTAAGAGTTAGAAAATAATGAGCCCCTGATAAGCTCGGTATTGTGTTTGGTGATCCCCATAGGTCAGAGTGTATGTAGTCAAGAATTCCCTGTGTGGTGTGCTTGGCCTTTGGAAAGCTTTGCTTATGAGACTTTCCCATTGCACACGATTCACAAAACTTGAGATGTCCTATTTCTTCTCTCTTAATGTATCCTTTCCTTGCCAAGGTCTCCATAGACCTTATATTCATGTGAGCTAACCGAGTATGCCATCTCTTTGTGTGATCAACACTGTTCTTTGCTGAGTTTACTTCTGCTTTCCTGACATGTCCTTCTAGATAGTAGAGCCCATTGTTGTATCTCCCTGTTAGAACCTTCCTCTTATTCTTATAGAAGTAAATCTTGTAGTCTCTGCCTTCGTAGTTGCAACCAGACTGCTCTAACTGTCCATAAGAAATTAGGTTTCTTCCCATATCCGGCATATACCTCACATTACTTAAGGTTATCACTGATCCATCTTTGTTATCTATGGTAATCGTTCCAATTCCTTTCACAACACAATGAGAATTATTTCCCATCATCACCTTGTTTCCTTCAAACTCCACCAGATCTGACAGAAGCTCCTTTCTTGGTGTTATATGGAAAGTACATCCAGAATCTAACACCCACTCATCTTCAGATACGAGAAGACTTGCTGTTAATACCATGGGACCTGGTAGCTTTGCGGCTACATTTGCTGAGTTTGAATTCCTTGATTGGAATGTACCCTTCTTCCTCTCAGGACAATCTCGTTTCCAGTGATCTTCAGCTCCACAAATCCAGCAGTTCTTATCAGCTCTCCCAGTGCCTTTGCCTCGAGACTTAGACCTTCCTCTACCCTTATTCTTGTTATTCCATGGTCTGTTGTTACCATTTTCATTTCTCTGAGACGATCTCCCTCGAGACTCAACATACAAACCTTCTGACTGTTTTCCTTTACTTAGAAGACCCTTCTGTTTTAACTCGGCTTCCTTTGAATAAGCAGCTGTCATCACCTCTCCTACAGTCAACGTATCTCTCCCTGTTCCATACTGTAGAGTATGAACCAATGGTTCATAGACTGTAGGTAACCCTGATAACAATTGAATAGCCTGATCCTCGTCTGAAACATCGATCTTAATACTAGCTAAGTCAGCTACTAGCTTCAAGAACTGGTCAAAGTTCTCTTCCAATGCCTTATCCTCCTCCATCTTAAAACAAGAAAATTTCTTCTTAAGATAGATTCGATTTGGTAAGGACTTAGTCTGATAGTCCTTTTCAAGAGCTCTCCACATTCCCAACGCTGTTTGCTCATGCATAATCTTCCTTAGTATAACATCACTCAGACTTGTACTGAGAAGACTCCTGACACGAAGATCCTTATCAGCTAACTTTGGATCCTTCTTAACCTCGACTTCCTCATCAGACTTCCCCGAATCTAATGCTGAGCTTGCATCTTCATTTAGGACTGTTGCAAGACCTTGAATCTCCAGCTGAGCAAGCATCTTGAACTTCCATAAACCGAAATCTCCTTTTCCATCGAACTTTTCTATCTCAAACTTTCCTCGAGTTGGATCCATCTTGTTGATGTCTCTGCAACTAGCTTATCACCTGAAATCAACAAGAAAAGCAACTCGCAGTGATCTATTTCCAAAACAACCTAAGTTTCTTGATAGATCTTGGATTAAATTGAAATAGAAACGACCTGATGAATCTCGTGATTGAATCCAGACGACGATGATCGGAAGTTTTCTCCGATCGTCTTCCTGATCCACCTCTTTGCTTTGTGACCAAAGCTCTGATACCAATTGTAGATGTTTCTAGCTACTTTGACACTCAACGATCTTGACCTCTATCGACTCTCTCTCACTAACCACTCGCCTCTCGTTTGTTTAGGTTCGCGACTCCGTTTACACACGGAAGATAAGCAACAGAAAGAAGAAAGAAAACAGAGCACACACAAGACGTTTTAGAGTTCCCCGTCAATAGACTAGGTACATCTCCTTCAGGATCGGTGCCTGGAATTCACTATCACCACGAGATACAGAAACTCAAGTAAGATCTACAATGCTTCTCTCGAGTCACCTCTCTCTCTGTTTCTCATCTACTCTTATCGAAGACGAAGAAGTCAGTTATAACCGTTACAACAGATAAGGTTGTAAACGACGACGTTGCTTCATTAATCTCTTTTGGGCCGAACGAACCTGTATCAAGCCCATTAAGCCACTCACTCTATCTTGGGCCATTGATCGAAGACCACTTCTTCACAACATTCATTGCTTCTAAACGAATAAGAAACTAGTATTCGTTAAAAATTTGATTACCAATTAGACACAAGTTGAGGTAAGGAAACAAGAAATGGGTGATGACTATGACGGTATGACCCACATGCTTTCATTAAGATGAGTAATTAACTCTTTAGTTTTAGCTATGAGAAGATCCAATCCACAGACACTACATGTGACTATGATAAACCACAAAGAGATTATATAACTTTTTATTTTTCAAGGCTATGGCACAATTTCACTTTGGCTTCTTTAGAAAAGAGACAGTCGTTCACATTCTTTTTGTGAATTTCTCTCTTCTTGATAATTGAAATCTTTCCATCCACACACTTTGAAGAAACAAGATACCTTTTGTTATCTCCATGTCTCTTCATATTCCTAGATAATCTACAACCACTCACTATAAAGGTGTACTATGAATTTTGTAGATCCGATTCGGACGCAAATTATGCAAATCACATTCATATACCAGGGAACAAAAAAAAAGTTCAAATAAGAGAGAAACATTCATTTTTTTGACTAGACAAAAAAATGAGCTCATGTGTAAAATCACAACCATTTTGGAACAAAAAGAAAGCAAAGTCAGGAATTGGACTAGGGTTTAACAATTAGACCGGCCCATTTAGAAGCTAAAACCGATTTTCAGTCTAGTCCGTTAATCCTAAGTACAATCTTATCGTATCATTTCACCAAAAATCATAATCTGACAACGATACTAACTAAGCATACTCTGCTGCTCTGTTTTATACATTCACTAGATTAAGATCCATATATGACATGATTTCAAATTTTAGAGTCTTTCAACGCAATAGAAGTATGCAAAAAACATATTTTACCTTATATGCTATTTTGTTTAACATACTCTACTACTGTTGACGCTATTGAATATAGCATAGCATTGCCCGTTAACAAAACTTTAAACGATAACAACAGATACTGATATTTTTAAAGGAAATGTGAGTGTGAACAAGTGTTGTTCGTTGTCCAAAAAAACGAACAAGTGTTGTTCTTTAGAAAAAAAAATTCAAACGATAACAATACATATAGTAACTTTATTATTGTCTAAGATTTTATTGGTTTTTATATCCTTTTTAATTAGTTTGGTCAAACTAAAGAGTATTACTAAGTCCTTGGTTAATAGTTCTTTCATTGCTTATTTTATGTATTTAACTTTTCCAAACTATGTGATCTGACAAATCACATTTTGTAGTTTGTCTTTTTAGATTGAATGCCTTTTTCAAAAAAAAAAAGAAAAATTGGTTTTTGACTTTTTGGGTCTTCGGTCTCCTGTTTTTTACACATACACCGTCGTGTCATACAGTATATATAAATAAACATAGCATGAAGCTGCCACCACCCACCAATATGAGGATTGATGCATAATTCACGGCACAGTCGTGGAGAAAACTAACTAATTAATAATTAAAAAGCTGGAGAATTTAAATAAATTAAAATGTAGACAGCTCAATGCAATATTCGACCATATAATAAGATTCTAGCGCCTTATTGTCAAAGGACAAAAGAGAAGATTCTGATGCTTATGCTGTTTCGCCAAGTGTAAACCTCTCAACGCTTCTAACACCCTTTTCCGAATATTCAAATAGAATCTTCCAGTATGCTCACGCCTCTGCGTCTGACACATCACCGCTCTTTTAAGAAGAAGAACGAATCAATCATTTCACATCTCGAAATTAAATAATCAAATATTCGATCAATAATTTAAATCTTTAAACCATTAAACCCCGACCTATATAGAATCCTGAAACAATTATATTTCATTTTGAATTATAAAAGAAAAATCGAAGAGACGTTTTTACAGAGAATCAATCAAATCATCGAAAATGGTGGGAAACGATTGGGTGAATAGTTACTTGGAGGCGATCCTCGCCGCTGAACCGAAGTTCGGTGACTCTAAATCGTCGCTGATGCTAAGAGAGCGTGGCCATTTCAATCCGAGTCGTTACTTCGTTGAAGAGGTCATCACTGGCTTCGATGAAACTGATCTTCACCGTTCCTGGGTTCAGGTATGTGTAATTATGATCTCTGTTGCGTTTTTTGAATGTTTTTCTGAGTAGTTTTTGATTTTTGAATACAAAGGCTGCTGCGACGAGGAGTCCGCAAGATAGGAACACGAGGTTGGAGAATCTTTGCTGGAGGATTTGGAATTTGGCTCGTCAGAAGAAGCAGGTTCGTCTGTGGTTTCGTTTTATACCATTGTTTGACCTAAAATTAACGGTTGACTAACGTCGTATTTAGTCAAGACCGAGCCGACCTAGGACAAGCCGGGATGAAACATTGGCATTGGATCCTCAAATTTTTTGAAACAAATTACATGTACATAGATTTTAGTGCTACAGTTAAAAGTTTGAGTCTGCTCACTCAAATTACTTTTTAGTTTGGGTTTGTTTTAATTGTTCGGGTCTGAAAAGGCACTTTTCTCGAGTTACCATGTTCCTTACCTTGCAGTTTGTTGTTCGTTTTGCAGTCGCAGAGATTAATCAATAATTAGTAGTAAAAGTTGCAGTGATATCAAAACGAACATGACCTTTTATTTATGGATTTGAGTTTTTTTTTAACTCTATATATTATAATATTATAAACTATGAGAAATATTACAGACGATTTTATCCTTTTCTTTGTGCGTTCGTGGACTTGAGTTTTGTGGAGGAATTGATCATTGTGTGTTTGTGAAATGTGATTTTGAATAGATTGAAGGAAAGAATGCTAAGCGTGTTGCTAAACGTAATCTATTGCGTGAGAAAGCACTGAAGGAAGTAAGTGCTGATATGTCAGAAGATTTTTCTGAAGGAGAGAAAGCTGATGTGCCTGGTGAGATCCCAACTCTTAGTGATGGCAAAACTAAAGGAAGAATGTCTCGGGTCAGCTCTGTTGACGTCTTTGAGAATTGGTTTGCTCAACACAAAGAGAAAAAGCTTTACATCGTCTTGATAAGGTATATATATACGTGATCCTACCTTTAATATAAAGTAATGGAGTGTGAGACATTCTAAAACTTGTTTGTTTTGCAGTCTTCATGGATTGATACGTGGTGAAAACATGGAGCTAGGTCGAGATTCTGATACTGGTGGCCAGGTGAAGTACGTTGTGGAGCTTGCAAGGGCACTTGCCTCAATGCCAGGAGTGTACCGTGTCGATTTATTGACCAGACAAGTAACTGCACCGGGTGTGGATAGCAGCTACTCTGAGCCAACTGAGATGCTGAATCCTTTGGACACAGACAACACAGAGCAGGAGCATGGAGAGAGTAGTGGCGCTTATATCGTCCGTATACCTTTTGGTCCTAAAGATAAATATGTACAAAAGGAGCTCCTCTGGCCTCACATCCCTGAGTTTGTTGATAGAGCACTTGAAAGAATTATGAAAACCTCTAAGGCTCTTGATGAAGAAATTGGTGAAGGAGGACAAGTATGGCCTGTTTCTATTCATGGACACTATGCAGATGCTGGTGATTCCGCTGCTCTTCTCTCTGGGGCTTTGAACGTACCGATGGTTTTCACTGGACATTCTCTTGGTCGTGATAAGCTTGAGCAGCTTCTGAAACAAGGACGGCCAAAAGAAGAGATTAATTCTAATTACAAGATAATGAGAAGGATAGAGGCAGAGGAGTTGTGTCTTGATGCTTCTGAGATAGTTATAACTAGTACAAGGCAAGAGATAGAAGAGCAATGGAACCTTTATGATGGGTTTGATCCGGTTTTGGAGCGTAAACTCAGAGCAAGGATGAAAAGAGGTGTGAGCTGTCTAGGCAGGTTTATGCCTCGCATGGTTGTAAGTATTCATCTCTATTCTTCCTCTTTGAGAGGTTTATTTTTTTTACCATGGCTCATGAGTAGAATTTTCATGTGATTCCTAGGTGATTCCTCCAGGAATGGAGTTTCATCACATTGTACCACATGATGTGGATGGAGATGGAGAAGGAGGTAGGGATGGTGAAGATCCACAATCTCCTGATCCACCAATTTGGTCTGAGGTACAATGTAGTCTAATCATTTTTTTTATTTGATCAAATGTTTTATGTATTATGATTGTTATTTTGTATTTACTGTTAACTTTTTACTTGGGCAGATTATGCGTTTCTTTTCTAACCCACGTAAGCCTATGATACTAGCTCTTGCTAGACCAGACCCTAAAAAGAACTTGGTTACTCTAGTCAAAGCCTTTGGAGAGTGTCGTCCACTACGGGAACTTGCTAACCTTGTACGTTCTGTTATAATCATATAATTTTGTGGAAGTTAACTCACTTTTTTAATTATTATTTCTCATTCTCTTTTTGATTGCAGACACTGATAATGGGAAACAGAAATGATATTGATGAGTTATCCACCACGAATGCCTCGGTGCTGCTATCAATTCTGAAGCTAATCGACAAGTATGATCTATATGGTCAAGTGGCAATGCCTAAGCATCACAAACAATCTGATGTTCCTGAAATTTACCGTTTAGCAGCCAAAACAAAGGTACTTAAACATGTTTACTTTTCTCCACTATGTATCATTCAATGATCAATAAGTGTTCCCATATTACATAATACATATATGTATATTAGCCTTTTCTTTTTATCTAATCTTTGTCTCAAACTTTTTTTTGTCAGGGAGTGTTTATAAATCCAGCTTTCATTGAACCATTTGGATTAACTCTAATTGAGGTATTCATCATTTTTTTTCTCTTTTTAATGATCTATTTTTTTTCAATTTTTCTTATTATCTAATCTAACAAGTGCTATTTACCTAACAGGCAGGAGCTCATGGTCTGCCCACTGTTGCAACAATAAATGGTGGACCTGTAGATATTCACCGGGTTAGAAACTTTGTACACTATACATCACTGCAATCAAAGCAGAGCTATAACTAATTTATAATCATGCCTTGTAGGTTCTTGACAACGGTCTTCTCGTTGACCCTCATGATCAACAAGCTATATCCGACGCTCTCTTAAAACTAGTCTCAGACAAGCAACTCTGGACAAGATGCAGACAAAACGGCCTAAAAAACATCCACTTGTTCTCATGGCCAGAGCATTGCAAAACATATCTAGCTCGTATAGCTTCTTGCAAGCAAAGACATCCTAAATGGCAAAGAGTCGAGTTCGAAAACTCAGACTCTGATTCACCAAGTGACTCCCTTAGAGACATACACGACATCTCCTTGAACCTAAAACTCTCCTTGGATGGAGAAAAGAGTGTAGACACTAACTTAGACGCTGAAGACATCACTTCTGAAAGAAAAGCTAAGCTAGAGAAAGCTATCTCAACCATGTCACAGAAGAAGATCTCAACTGAGAAAATCGACTCAAAGATGCCAACTCTGAAAAGACGTAAACATATATTCGTCATCTCCGTTGACTGCAGCACAACCTCTGATCTTCTCTCAGTGGTGAAAACAGTTATAGACGTCGCTGGCCAAAGCGGGTCAACAGGGTTTATACTCTCGACGTCAATGACTATCTCGGAGACTCACGCAGCGTTGCTTTCAGGAGGTTTGAAGCCACAAGACTTTGATGCTGTGATCTGCAACAGTGGGAGTGAGCTTTACTTCACTGCCTCTCCTTCTGAGGATAAAACTGTGCTTCCTTATACACACGATCCGGATTATCATTCTCATATAGAGTTTCGTTGGGGTGGTGAGAATTTGAGGAAGACTTTGATTCGTTGGATTAGTAGTGTTGAAGATAAGAAGAAGATGAAACAAGGAGAGGTTTTATCTGAAGATGAAGCTTCTTCGACTAATTTTTGCTTATCTTTCAAAGTCAAAGATCCTTCTTCGGTAAAATACACTCTCTCAGGCTAGAGTTTTTTTCTTTTTTTTTCTTGAGACACACTCCATTGATTCATTTAATCTATGCTATACAGATTCCTCCAATGAAGGAGCTGAGGAAGTTGATGAGAATCCAAGCGTTACGTTGCAATGTGGTTTACTGCCAAAATGGAGCTAGGTTAAACGTAATCCCTGTTCTCGCCTCACGTTCTCAGGCCCTTAGGTAAGAGCTAGGTTAAAAGTACTTGAGCTCTTTACGAACACATACACACGCAACCGTCTTCCTCTGTTTTTCAGGTACTTGCTTGTGCGATGGGGCATTGATTTATCGAACATGGTGGTGTTCGTGGGAGATTCAGGTGACACGGATTACGAAGGTTTGCTTGGAGGGGTTCACAAAACTGTGATACTTAAAGGAATAGCGAATGACTTGCGTGAGTTACACGGCAACAGAAGCTACCCGATGGAAGACGTGACGCCACTCAACAGCCCCAATATAACTGAAGCTGAAGAATGTGGCCGTGACGCTATTAAGACCGCTCTTGAGAAGCTTGGGATCAATCTCCTCAAGGCTTGAGAGGTTGTTCTTTTCCACTCTTAATGAAGTTTTTGTATCAACATGCGACGATGGTGAATTAATAATAAGAACTACACTGTGGTTATAAGTTTGTATAATATTGAGCGAAATATAAATTTCGTGTTTTGATTTTCATGGTGGTGGATGCCAAATCGAGAAAGAAGAGATTATCGTATTTTTGAATTGATTAGAAAACAATGAATACGTGAAACCTTCTTAAAATGAACCCACAAGTTTGTTAAACCTTTTTAAAAGCATCAACCTAATCCTGTGGCTGAAGTCAGAAAAAGGATAAGTTTTCTCTATCAACTAAATTTCAAATTTCCCTTGAAAAGTTGTGTAGCAGCGATGGATCTATCTACAGTCTACCCATATGCGTGTGAGAGATTGTCGAAACAGTAAATGTAACGAACGTATATGCATATAAACACTAGGTGTTTGATTTGGGTGTGGACGTAACACTGGTATAGTGCTACTAATAAATACGAATCATAGTAATCATTAGTAACTACCCAAAAGATTATAGGAGAATAACGAACATGAAGTGCGATTATTTTTTTTATAGGTATTACTTGTAACGAAAGAGAAATTTCAGATTAACTCAAAAGGAAGATCAAGCACAAATAGAACTCTAAGAGTTATTGTAATGTCTGAATTCTGACAACATAAGCATCATATTCGCTTGTACATATTCTGACAACATAAGCAACACAATCTAGGAAATCCTCTCCATCTCTCTAAGTCGATTTAAGACGGCACTGCAAAGCGAAAGAAGAAACAAAATCAAGATGTCAGAACCAGACAGTCAATACTCACAATAAGTAGAAAGGGAAAATACGCTTACTGTATGTGGAAGTATCAATCTGCTCAGGAAGTTCCTTAATATCAACCTCAAACCTATCTTGTACCTGTTAACACAAGGTATTGATGGTTAATTAAATACCCCCCAAACAACTCGGTAACAATTCAAGGCATAAAGATCTAAACTCCAGAGACCTGATTGAGAACTTCCGAATCAGAAGCTGATGCCACAAATGTGATTGCAAGACCCTTCGTTCCAAACCTACCAGCTCTCCCAACCTAATACCATAACCAAGTGTGCTTACGTTAAGTTCACGTCTATAAGATCTCTCATGAGAATCAATAATCTACCCTGTGAAGATATGTATCAGCAGATATTACGACTTTATAGATACAAAATTACGTACCCTGTGAAGATATGTATCAGCAGAATCTGGCATGTCGTAGTTGATCACAATATTTACACGCTCAATGTCAATTCCTCTCCCTACCAAGTCTGTTGCCACCAGAATTCTCTTGTGCCCTTCCTTGAAACTTTTGTAGTGAGTCAGCCTACAAATTATATCATAGTGTATAGGGTTAAGAGATGAATTCCATTAACATAACTTGCAAAAGCAAGGATTATTATGGGAAAAATACAAACCTCTCTTCCTGAGACATGCCAGAGTGAATGCATATCGAGGGGAAATTGCATTCAATAAGCAACTTGTTAAGCTCCCCAGCTCTGCTAACGCTCTTAACAAAGATAACAACTTGATTGAAGTCCAATGCGTCGAGAAGGTCATTCAACTTGCGGTTTTTCTCCATTTCGCTAAGTTTGATGTAGTGCTGAAACAAATGACAGAAAACAAGGTAGTCGCACAGTCAGCTAAAAAATATAATAATACCAAACCAAACGACAGTAATAAGACTCGCCTCAAGTCAAATTACCTGGACAAGACCATGAAGAGTCAATTTGGCTTCATCATCAACATATATTTCCATTGGCTGAAAGGAATAGATATCAGAGTAAAGTGTATTAGAGCTTTCCTCAGGTAATGATGCCAATACAAAATTGAGGACGGATGAAAGACCCCCAAAACTGAGATCCTCGTCCATCAGGTTTCCATGCTCAAAGATCAATATTGCTCGGAACATTAAGGCCCGTAAAACTGAGCACGATGAAACCTTGAGACCTCACTACACCCCGACTCAAAACCTACTAAGCACTGTTGGCATTGCAAATAATGAATAGAAAAAGAGAAACACAGTTGATAATAGAATACGCAGTGAACCACACCATAACTATGTTACATCTCCAGTTCCCTATTTTCTAAACCCAAACATACTAAGCAAGTCACTATTGGATTGAAACCGTGCGTCCAAGGATCAAATGTCAAGTATCCCGGGCCAGAAGGTGCTCATGTATGCCTAACATCTCCGAAAGTTCAAGACTAGAGGACTTGTAAACCGAGAGAGTATTGGTCGTGGGACATTACATCTTGCATAAATTTCTTGCAGACGGGGCGTATCTCTTTGCTGAGCGTTGCTGAGAACATCATAACTTGTTTGTCGTGAGGAGTCATCTTGAAAATCTCCTGCACATCCCTCCGCATGTCTGATAAATAAGAGTAAAAACGTTAAAACATGCAATATCAAAACATTATGAGTTCTTTATCTGCGAGGATGTTAGAGATTAGCGTACCTAGTGACTCGAGCATTTTATCACACTCGTCAAGAATAAAATGCCTCACATTCTTCAAAGAAAGGTCTTTGTCCCTGGCGAGTCCAAGAACCCGACCAGGGGTTCCAACAACAATGTGAGGACATTCATTCTTCAGCAACTCTTTGTGAATTTTATTGTTGACTCCTCCATAGAACACTGAAACCTTTGTATCAGGCAGGTAGGTACTGAATCGCACGAACTCATTGCAGATCTGCATGCAATTTTCATCATCAAGGTATGATAAGTACGAATATTTCGGGACAGACAGAGTTATTTATTAGAAACCGAGAGTAAAAGAAGCAAATCCGAGATACCTGGTAAGCTAACTCTCTTGTATGGCACAGGATAAGTGCAGACACCTGGCCCGGAGTGGGCTCGATCTGTTGTAGAGTCGAAAGGACAAACACAGCAGTCTTTCCCATACCAGATTTAGCTTGGCAGATAACATCCATGCCCAAGATAGCTTGAGGGATACATTCATGTTGCACTGGAGGATAACCAAAGAAAATTGCACCGAAGGAACCGTTTTATAAGTAGAAATAACCTCCATATCTTTTAAATTGGTGGCTTTACGAAATGCTAAGCCCACTCCAAATCAATAGATTGAAATAGCGTTTTTACCTGGAAAATAATCAGTGAAATGTTAATGGACAATACAAAAGCAATTATAACAAAGAATCCAAATCCATGAAACACAGCATCCTCTCAAAACTAAACTAGGTTATGCCCTCGAACTTAGGTGATAAACAAATGACTAAGATGTATAAAGTAGACTACACATCAACATATCTTTACGAAAGTAGACTATGTATTTTACAGGACAATCAAAAACAACTCATAGGAACTTAAGTAGATTTACATTTTACACCATATCACCCAACAATAAAATGGTACAAAGGCACTGAAGGCATAATAGTCAAAGATCGAAAGGTACTTGCCTTCAGATGGATGCTCAAATCCAGAATCAACAATAGCTCGGAGAAGCTCCGGTTTCAAAAGGAAGTCTCTGAATCCTGAACTGTGTATTCCCACATACCCTCTGCCACAAATATAAAACACAATATGAGAAGACAATTCTACATTTCAGACTCACATTAGTTTCAATTAAATTTCACATCAAATAGCTTCTAATTATACCCTCACTGCTAACTAATCTTAATTTAACGTCTAGTGTTCTCATGAAACAGATCGAGAAGGTAAAACAAAAACTCACTTCTTCACAGCTTCGCCGTTAACTTTATTTCCAGAATCCAAAACCTTCTCGTCCTCTTCCTCATAGTCTAGAAGCTCCTCCTCATAAGCTTCGTTGTCCCTAGCGTCTCCCATAGTAATCAAATTCTACAAGCTGCGCAGTAACTTCCCGTTAAGATTTCTAATCCAATTCAAAAACCTAATAATACTCAGTGGCAATTCATCTCAATAGTAAACCTCCGACGATAGGTTATCGAGCTCCGATGAATTTTCGGAAAAACAGTAGAAATTTACCTGAGAGAGAAGCAGATTTGATTGGATCTCGATATCGATTGACGAAACAAATTTAATGCCTTACGCCGCGTTGATGTTCAGCGTTATTTATGTAGTACGGGGAGTAGATAGGGTTGCGAACGTGTCTCTAATGGGCTTTATTTTAATGGGCCTAGAATTTACTGCTGGGGTTTATTGTAATGGGCCAACAAAATTGAGAATTTGAGATAAGACTCTTCGTGTGAGAATGAAGAAAGACATCATTATTTTGTGTTTACTGATTAAGATATGAGTTATCAAAATTGTGCACATCACTCTAACAAACTGCAACGTGACAATAACAAGCAACAGACCAGTACAAACAAACTAGTGTTACTTATTAGTATACTAAAAGCTCTGCATATTGGCTGATCTTCTTTGGATCTGGTTCTCGGCTGATCTTCTTTGGATCTGGTTCTTTAGATGCTTTCTCCATCAAAACATGCTTTGATATGGCGCAATGATCTCCTCACCTACATTTGGATTTCACATACACCTATTTTGTTCAGGAAAGGATCACATTTCATTTCATAGCACCCACCAACTTCAGGAGTTAAGAAAAGCTAGCTTTGTAATTTACCGTTAGGATGGATGCCTTTGGGTTTTGAAACATCATGTTGAGGGCTTCAAGCATCCGACGTCCAGTCATCAACATGTTGGCCATGAAGATCATCCTATGGATTTAGCCATTAAGTTCTCTTTCAGAAGAACGTACCATAGCTTCCGAAGATCATCCCATGACTTTAGAGACTCAGCTCCGAAGCTTTCCAACCTCAGACCTAAAACACCAAAGTACTTGATCAATTAAAAGGACATTGTGTAAACAATCCTCAGGGAACTATATGACAAAGCATATGTTGCAAAGGGATGGATTCTGAAGTAAATGAACAGTGACAAGAGAGAGAGAAAAGCGCACCAGACACAACAGGATTGTATTCGTCTTGCCTTTTGTCAAAAAAAAGAAACACCACACCCCCAAAAAACAGAGGAATACACTAGAGAACAGAAAAACAGAGAGCCATTAACTTTATATGTTTTGTATCCGCCATGGCAGGCCAACACCACCTCTCAAGCTCTCATCGTGTTCATCAATATCAAGAGACCTCCTAGTATTGGACCATTCCACATTCTCCTATCTTCCAAACGCAGTCATCGCAATTCAGCTTGAACTCAGTGAGAAACTCTCTGGAATCAACTACTTTCTTGAAACGGAATATGTACAGATGCTCTGCTAAAGGCGGATACAATGTTTGGCAAACACTGTTGTACGCAACATACAACCTCATTGATTTCTCTTCAGAGCAAGAGTCATGGTCACCTTTATTAAGCAGCAAGATGCAAGCTTGAAAACTCATGAATTTTTTAAGAGGATTTTCATTCAACTTGAGCATCAATTGACCTCCACTAGTAGCTCGGTGAGTGAAGTATGCAGGCACTTGTCCACCTGGTAAAACTGCCTCTGCACTACGACTCTGGAATCTGGATGATGAGGTCTCTCTTCAGTTTGAAGCAGTTAGCGAAGTTGCGCCTACGGAAGTGATAGCGCCTACGGAAGTGATAGTCAAAGGAGCACTCTAGTATCTCCAGGGACTCACAGTCTATTGCATCTATGCAATTGATGGACTTCGAAATGGGTGGGAGTGATACCAACTTTCGGCATCCGTTGAGCACGAGATGCTTTAGACGAGACATTTTGTTGACCCACGGAGGAAGCTCTTGTATCTCTGCGTCGGTCAAGAACAGACATGTGATTCTTTCAAGAGCATGAGGGGAGTCCTCGAGGTTTTCAAAGTATGAGATCTTCAACTCTTCAAGACGAGGCCATGACCTGATCGACGGAGGCACTTGTTCTATTGCAGTTCCTGTGAGGGCGAGAAAACTAATGTTTGTGGAGATCTCAGGAAAACTTTTCAACATGGAGCAATTATGGAGATCAAGGAAATCCAAAGATTCCAAGTTGATGTTGGTGGGAAGAATCTCTAGCTTACTGCATCCTTCTAATCTCAGCCTTTTCAACTTCTGAAGGTTTCCAATGAAAAGAGGAAGTCCCACCAGATTCGAGCAGTTACTAAGTATCAAGTCCTCTAGATTAGTGGCATTCCCAATAAAGGATGGTACCTCCAACAATTTTGGTAGACTACTTAAATTCAATGTCTGAAGATTGACGGCATTCCCAATAATGGAGGGAAACTCCACAAGACGTGTGCATCCGCTGAAATCTAATACCACCAGATTATTTCCACTCAGGGAAGGGAGTTTGATTAGACTCGAGCAACCACGAAGTTTCAATATCTCAAGGTTAGTGGCAGTTGAGAGATCAGGAAGCTCCTTCAAGTTTTCAGAATCACTCAAATCCATCCGCTTGAGACTTGGAAGCAACTGAATAACAAAAACATGTTTGTTTTATACACTTTAGTAATGAAACAGATAGAAACTACAGTTCCAAAGAAAAAAAACAACCACAACCGGGAGTAGCAAGATCAATTTTTATAGCTAAAGAATGTACAAATGATAGATTCGAAACAAAGAGAAATAAATCAAAATAACTTACTTTAATTCCTTCCCACAATTTCTCAAGCTTGCTCTCAGTCATTTTTAGTTCGACAAGGAACTCCAAATTTACAGTGCAAGGAAAGCATGTCATTGAAAAACCACTCCACTCTAATAATTGAATTTTATGAGATAGATAGTTCAGACCTGGAGTTAGTTGCAATCTATTTTTGTAATCAACTCTTAAGAATTGGAGATTTGACATTCCTTCAAAAGCTTTCTCACTCATATTTAGTTCTTTTTCGATTCTTCTGTTGCTGAAATTTATGCCTATGACACTTTTACTACCCTGAAATAAAGGTCCAAACAAGAAATTATAAATTGTGAGTTATCAACCAAAGGACCAAACAAGAAAGTAGATTTTGTTAGTTAACAAATAAACTACATTTGCAGGAAGCAAAGCAATGAAAGACACTTACTGTTGCATCACCAGTCAGCAATTCACAAATCTCTTTGAAGTCGTACAGAAACTGGCGCTGTCCAGGCTCATGAATAGATTGTTTAAAAACAATTTCTTTACCTAGTTTTTCAAGCAAACTATGCATCTGTATCTTTCCCCAATCCATGGATATAAGGGATTTCTCAGCTAAGACTTTAAGTCGTTGCCTCACTTCTACGAACTTCTTCGCAAGATGCTCTTTCACTTTGTAAATAAATTCAGAGTTGAAGAAGCAGGCAATATGAAGAAATAAGAATTTATCTTCATCATCTAAAGCATCATAGCTGAACTTCAAAATGCTTCGAATATCAGCATCAAGGCTAGTCTTTAATCTTGGAAGCGTATTAGTCCACTCTTGCTTAGACATTCCCCGAAAGTAGGAACCCATAACCTTTAGCCCCAAAGGAAGTTCACCAGCAAGTTGTGTAACTTCCCAAGCAAGCTCCTCAAAACCATCTTGAGGGAACTTTTGACCAAAACAATACGTACAAAAGATTTGGAGAGCCTCATCATTTGTTGGATAATTCACCTTGTAAATATGACTAACCCCATGTGCTTTTAAAAGTTTCTGATCTTGTGCTGTTATTATAATCCTACTCCCGGGACCAAACCACTGAGTGTCTTTTGCCATTGCGTCTAGTTGTACTGACTTGTTCACGCCATCAAGAACAACAAGAACTTTCTTGTTCTTCAACCTATTTGCGACAACTCCCAAATGAGAAACAACCATATCCTTATCGTTGGTTATATGAAACATAAACTGTTGTTGTAGTTCCAACTTTAAGCTGTAGTCATCGGAACACAGTGTTGAATTGTTTGCTTTGAGATCATCCATAAAGACACTCAATTGAAAACTGTCGGAGAGTTGGCTGAATGCAAATCTAGCGATTGTGGTCTTCCCAATCCCAGGAGGACCCCAAATCCCAATCATCCTCACCTCATCTGAGCCTAGGCATAACAATGATTTCAATTTTTCCAAATGAGCTCCCATCCCAACTAACCGGTCGAAATCATTTGATGGCGTGAAATTATTCAGCATGTTCGAAATATCAGTAGCGATTTTCTTGATCATGGCCGCTTCACTATCCCTAAAATTCATGCATATTCATACAGAAATATGAATTTGTGGTCGCATATGTTTGAAAAATGTAGAGTAAGTGTGAATAGAAAAGGAACTAACCAGTTGCTTGAATGATAGCCAGCGATTGTGGCCACTTTTGCAAAAGCTTCTCTCCATCTCTCAATGTTTTCCTTACTTTTACCGGCACAAGTTTTTCTAAAGACTTTCCCGAAATCTCCGGTTAGCTTTTTCACATCAGATGGATCCACTTCGTAGAAAATAACCATTACAGTTTGACCCAACTCTTCTCTGCACTTCATAATCTCCACTAGCTCATCGAGACACCATTTTGAGGAGGCATAGTTCCTAGAGAGCAAAATAACTGCAATCTTAGATCCTCTGATGGCCTTGATGAGCTCGGGACCGATAAATTCTCCCCTTTTAATTTCATTATCAATGAATGGAGTGATTCCTTTTCTTTCGAACTCCATCTGAATGTGACTGAAAAAGTTTCTGCGAACATCTTCCCCGCGGAAGCTGGGAAAGACATCATGCGTCCAGATGCGAGAAGAAGAAGAAGGTGGAGGAACTGAAACAGGAGACAATGAAGATGAAGGTGAAGAAGAAGAATCATTTTCTTTGTTATCCGGATGGAATCTGAGTTTTCTCAAAAGAAATAAGATCCCTATTGCAGCAGCAACGGTGGCAAGGAAAAAACTCAAAAGAGTTAAGAGCCCTATTTCAGCAACAACAGTGGTGAGGAGTAAAGAACAATCCATTAGTTAGTATGATGGAAATAGGATCAGTATTACAGAGCTTTAAAGGGAGCTATGTGGAGGAAGAGCTATAAAGAAGCGTTGTATATATTTAACACACAACGAAGAGTGGGAATGCTGAAACCACTAGCAAAAAAAAAATTGGCTGCTGCTTTTCTCCGTATATCTACTTCCTTGAAATTTCCTCAAGCGCAATTACTGGAAGCTTAGAACATCATCAACGGTATATGATGGTCAGTCTCTCAAGAAAGGTAAACATTTCATTGTTTAATTATGTCCCAATTATATTTATATTTTAAGACTTTGGCTTGAGTCGCTTTAATTTATTTTATTTTTAAGTCGTGACTTAACTCGCTTTATCAAAAACCGATTATTCCTTCTCTTTTTCCTTTACTTTTACTTTCTGTTAATGCTCTTTTATTAAATCACTAGTGTGTTTCCCGGGCTACGCCCGGGTTTCTTATTTATAAATTATTTGTTATAGTTGTTTCAAAATGACATAATAAAATTTATAGTCATACATTAAGAAAATATGACTTTGGTGACATATATTTCAAATAAGCACAACTTAGTATAAGAATGTATAAGAAATCAGATTTGTTTTTGCTAAACAAAAACTTTCAACAATTTAACTTTTTTTTTTCTTATTTGTAATTTCAGATTCTTAAAATTATCTTTATTCCGGTGTGCACATCAACTCTTTCCTACATGAACACATCTGTGTATTTTCCATATATCTCAACATTGTAGTTAATCACAACCCCATAATTTCAAAACAAATGAAAAGTGAATTAAGTTAAAATATATCCAACCAAATCTCTATATCCTTTTCACATGGTTATAGGACAAAACATATTTAAGATTCTCTCACCAGAATCAATGGAGCTAGCACGTCCAATTGCTGCTTCCCCGAAATCAGGATCGAAAAGTTATTTGATCATTGAATCATCTGACTTGATGAGGGACATATTTCACCGTGAAGCTAGCTGGCATGAAACTTTAAACCTGATCAGTGGTTTTCTTCCTGGACTATGAAAATCCATGGTTTTCTCCCAATTCTGATCAATAGTAAGCACTACATCAGCTCGTAACAAACCAAATAACTTGAAGATGACAATGTTTTCATTTATATATTTCATATTATTATTAGTATTATTATGAGACATAACCAGATAGCATTTCGAGATCAAAATTTTAAAAATAGAATATTCAATTTTTATGTTTTAACTTTTAACCAATTTTCCTTAATTATGATTTACTTATCCATAACATAATAGTGAATATTATCAAGTGTTAATCGATCAAAGAAAAATCAAATGATTGCTGACATAGCTTCTAAAAGAAGATTTTTTGTAGTAGTGAATTATTATTATTATTAGTAAATTACTCATCAATTTACTATTTTACACCAACAAATTAAGATAAAATAAATAAATAAATAATTAAGAATAGAAACATGTGTAATTAAGTTTCTTTAGTTACAAAAGAAAATAAAAGAAGTATGTATGTAACGTCTCTTATAACAGATCCCACCCAAATATAACCAACAATTTTTTTCTGAAAAAAAGCATTTAGCTGTGGTATAATAAGTTAGCGTTGTGCTCTTATGTGCGTAACTTTCATTGTAAGAGGTGAACCAGAGTCCTAATTATTTGCCAAGCAGAATTTTTCAGAGCTCTTATATATACCTGAAGAATATATGGTAAAATACAGATTTGTGACATGTATAAACCTTACATGTTAAGAAATGTACATTCTTTACATTATATATATACTTCAAAGCTTCCGGTGACAGTTGTATTTTGCCTTTAAAGATAAAAACCTCTTTATCAATGAACTAAAACAAAACGTTTTTTCACTTCTCTTCTTTATTCTTCAAGGTAGCCTCCAAAGCTAAACACCCAAGAACCTAATCAGTTGTCTGGTCATAACTTCACAAGAAGCTCCTTAATGCTGGCTTCTTCTTCTTGTCCATTTCTTCGTTTCTTCTTCCACTGAAACAGAAATAATCGTTAAGTTCAGAGCAGATGAAAAAACGAAGAAACTGGTAACTGCAACAGCAGAGTTTATGAGAGTTTAAGAAGAAGAAGAAGAAGAAGACATGTCTGCAAAAATTTTGCATAACTTGTCAGATGAGAACCCAAATGTGAATAACAGTTTGGATGCATGAATGTGATCTTTTAAGTGTTTTACCGGCAACAATATCCGGCAAGACCAGTCTCTGACGATGTAGAGAAGTCTCTACCTCCAGGTAACTTAAATACTCTTTCTAAATCTCAGTTCAGTGTTTAGGACCACAAAGAAGAAACAGAGTTGTTTCACCAGAACCAAGAACTACAGGTTAATAAGTGGCTCATTTTGCAGGAGGAAAAAAAGAATCATGTTGGTAAAGTTAACATGGAAAGTGATGAAGAAACGGTAAGAATCTAAACCCTTTGTTCATCTCTGAAAAATGAGAATTCGGAAAAAGAAAGACTTATAAAAACAGATACTTTTATGGGAATAGCAGGGGAGGAGTACCAAGAAGAAGAAGGATAAGCATACAGTCTCTTCTGAATCCTGTTCACGGCCTTCCTTTTCTTCTTCTCCACGCTCCTCAAGCTTCTCGTTTGCAGAAGTCAGTACCACGGCTTCACAGCCTGGTGAGAAACAGATCAGAGAACAGCCCAATGCTGGACCAGTGATGCCCTTTGATATAAAGGACCTTGTAAAATCTTACAATATATAGTTGCTAAGTTTAATAACTGTTTTACTGTGAAATTGACAATTAATACCATTTGGCAATCAAAACCAAAAAGTAAAATTACTATACGTTTACTACCCTAGCACTCACTTCAGAAAAGGCTCTTCTCAACATAAAATGCAGCCTTTAAGTATATATAAAATCTGTAATTAGTATACTCATTCAGTACAATCTTTAATGAAGCTAATGTGGCTACTCAAAAATATTAAGTTAAGCTTATAGCACCTAATTTCTAATACTAAAATCAGAACCGTAGTTAGGCAAAGTTGGTCAGAACATTGATTTTGCATACCTATTATATAAATCATGACTTTCAAACCAAATGTGTGTCGGTCTGGCTCTTCTCATTACTCTTCTGATAAATAAAATGTACTCAGCAGTGTTAACAGCATTTCATTCAATCGAACAAAAACAACATTACTGCTTAAAGTCTAGGCTGAATAAAATAAATGACAGTGAGCTCTTAACCTTGGACACCAGTAAATAAAAGTTTGGAAAAACGTATGCATACCCAAGAAGCTTCAGGCTTTTCTGTCAACAACTTCAGCTTGGAAACTGGATCAGAAACTTGTTCCTGCTTCGTCTTCTTATTAACCATCTTCTCGCCTTTAGTTTTCTTAAAAAAAAAAGAACAGATCCAGTTCACTTAGAAGAAGATGTAAGATGCTTGTATAAAAACATTGCTACCAAAAGCACCAAGCTGACCATCCTAAGGATAAAGTGAATGCAACTTGATTTTCAGTTAACCAAGAACAGATTATAGGTGTACCTGAGAAAGCTCTGGTTTCTCAACCTGGAAAGTCTGAGGCTTCTTATTTAAAATCTCCATAACCATATTAAGGTCCCCATCTTTCTTCACAGAACCCAGCTTTGAGAATATATCAGATCTGAATCAAAGAATCAGAAACAGAGACCAGATGTGAATTCAAGAATTTGAAATTAAGAAAAAGGAAGAACCTTTGCATTCCGATTTGCATAAGCTCATCAATAGCGGAATGAAGACTCTCACGCTCCTCCTTCATTCCAATTTTCCAAGAAAAACAAACCAAGAAGTTAGAGTTCTGGAAAGGATCAAGACATGAAACCACATCAAGGTTTGGGCGCTCGATTGTTCATGGCATCGATTACAGCTTCGTGAGTTCCTGAGAGAAGCTTGATTTCTTTCTATATGGCATTGATTGTGACGATCCCACTTCCTCTGCAATCAATCTTCCGAAAGGAAACAACAATGAAACGGAGAAATCGAAGAAGAAGAAAAGTAAGGTTTGCGAAAGGATTATACTTCGCAGAAAGGGGAAACGGGCCGGGGAGATTTGAAGCCCAAATGATTAAGGTGATGAGCTGACGTGGCGGGAAACTGAACTCCTATTGGCCTGAATATTTTATCTGACGTGGAGGGCCTCCCTGTTGAGGATATGCCCCTTTTAATAGTGATAGATATGCGAGATTTGTATTACTATTGCGCATGCTCTCAGACATAATTATATCCAAGAAAAATAAAGAATTGGAAAGCACAAACAAGACATTAGAAAAATGGAAAGAGTGTAAGAATTTTCTATATATGTATTTCCAAAGCTAACAAACTGTCGAATCAAATCAAGTATAAAATTCAAATTAAATTTTAATAATTGTTGATTATTATTTCCGTTTCACTTTAGTTGTCATTTTAGATTTTTGCACACTGTTTAAAAAAATATTTAATATTACATATCTTCAAGATAAAAACACAATTACCTATACATCTAACCACTTTTCAACCAATAGAAAAATTGAATATTATATAAAACTAATAATTTTGATTCGAAACTCTTAAACGACACTTAATTTGTGATAAAAAAACCTAAAATGACAAATATTATGAAACGGAGAAAGTATTATTTTTTCTGATCAAATAATTGTTGCTTCATTTGTGTTAAATAATAAGAAATTTTTATAATTTTTAAGAAGGAAGGAAACTAAACCAACCGGAAGCAGACTGAGTCAATTTCTGAAACATCAAATCAAACCGGGGCTTGATAGGAAGCTCGCTTCTCTGGAATTTCATCCTCCACTATTCTATCCTCGAACCATTCAAAACTCGCCTCCTTGAAAGATTGGTCACTTGAACAATGCTGCTATCCACAACTTTCTATGGATCAGGTGCTGCTACTGGCGGTTTTTCATCTAACGTGTAGCACTTAGCATTAGAAGCCTATGGAGGTGGGTCACATAGCAGTTCAAGAACATAAGCCCTCTCAAGACAAAGCTTAGCTGCCTAATCTGCAGAACCACAAAAACGCCATCATGCTTTTGAATCAGGGGATTTTACTTGTTCCAAGCGAGTAGTAACTATGATAAAGTATGATTTAACCGATGTGGTTAACATTTTAGCCTCAACACTGAACTTGGCAAGAAATGAAACTTACACTAGTTTTAAGGCGCTCAGCTTTCAATGCATAAGCCAAGTCTTCTAAGCTGTCAATTCTTAAACATCACCATGATGTCATCTATCTTCAACAACATCACCAATAGCTAAACCGAGCAAGTCGATGCCATAAACATCATTAAACCGTGCCTCAAATGGATCATCCTCCTCCTCCATTATCATCATCTCATTCAGAAACTTTTCTGTCAAAATCAAAAACGTTAAAAATTTATCATGAATTGACGATTATTTCCTAATACTGTATCAAACTAACTGCGAAAGTTCTAATTTCACGAGGTACAAGCGAATTAGTAATGATGTTGAATTGGAAGAGATAGAAGACGAGGACTTAGCGGTTGACCTACTAAGTCAAGTTGTGAGTTTTACATAACGGTTCTGAAGTAGTTTGACAGACCTGTCACTTACACAATCATCGTGTACTGATGGAGGTCGTCTGATTGTTTTAGCTATTTTAGGATATGTATTAGTTTTTAATTTGAAATTTCAGATTTATGTAGAAACATTTAAGCATGGAGGATAAGTTGAGATCATTAGGGAGACTTAAAAGGTACAGATGAACCAAGCAATCTTTCCCATGCTTCAGTAATTGATGGAATTGATCTTGAGGCTTATCTACCACCAAAGAAGGTATATTTGCTCTGTTCCGTCAATGATTTGGCAATTCCGCATCCTTTGCACTCATTTTGTTTACAGATGTTAGGTGGATTTTTCTTTGAGTCTTACAAATCGTTGTCGTCATATAAAGTCTATTTTTTTTTTTTTTGTCAATGGCACCCTCCACTGCATTCAAGACACTAGAAGCTCTGGTTGTCATGTGGCAGACGAGGTTGGTTCTCTGCTTTACTCGTTTCCTATTCACAAGTCGTCTCATCTATGCATAATGGTGAGTGATAGTCATTGCATCATGTCCCAAGAACCTCTTAACCAACAGCTGCTTAATACCTTGCTTAAGGTAAGAGATAAGAGTATTAACCAACAAACCCTTCTTTTATTTGCTCTCTGATCGGGTAGACCTTGAATTAAGTTCAACGACAAAATGCTTTACATATGAGTTTGACGAAAATATGCACATTGCTCGGGATTCTTAGGATGGGGTTCTTAGCGAAAGTTAAGAAATCCGCTAAGAATCCCAGCCTAAGAACTCGGGTTAATCATGCTCTAAGAAACTGCAACATGACAGGCAACAGACCACTACACTGTACGAACAACAAATACAGAATTTTTTTCAGCCTCGTCACTACTAAGTATAACTTATTAGTGTACCAAAGGCTCTGGATATTGGCTCGCGTCAACTCATGCGTTATACACACATCGATCTCCTCACCTAAATTTGAGTTTCAGATATATACATTCAGTTGAGAAAAGGACTCGTATTTCATTTCATAATACCATGACCTTTTCAAAGAAAAAAAACCCTACAGGAATACAGTAGAGTACAAAGAACAGAGAGGCCTTAACTTCTGTTAGAATTGGTCATATGTTTCCTCTCTCAAGCACACATCGTGTTCATCAATATCAAGGGACCTCCTAGTGTTGGACCATCCCGCATTCTCCTATCTTCCAATCGTCATCGCTCATCAGCTTGAACTCAAAAAGAAGCTGGCTGGAAGTAACTTCTGCGTTGATATCGAATGTGTACAGATGCTCTGCTAAAGCCGGATATAGTCCACTGGTGATATTTTTATACACAACATCCACTCCCCTTGATTTCTCATTAGAACAAGCTTCATGGTCACCTTTAATAAGCAGCAAGATGCAAGCTTTAAATGTCATGGATTTGGGAAGAGGCTTTGCAGTCAACTTGATAGTCAATGGACCTCCACCAGTAGCTTGGTGAGTGAAGTATGCAGGCACTTGTGTACCTGGTAAGACTGCAGATTGACTACGACTCTGGATGATGAGGTCTCTCGCCTCTTGATTCAGTTTGAAGCAGTTGGCAAATTTGAGCCTACGGAAGTGATTGTGAAAGGAGCACTCTAGTATCTCCAGGGACTCGCAATCATTTGCATACACAGAATGAGTGGAATCCGAAATCGGTGGGAGTGATACCAACTTTCGGCATCCATTGAGCACGAACTCTTTCATACTAGAGATTTTCTTAACCAACGGAGGAACCTCTTGTATCTCTGTGTCGGTCAACCACAGTTGTGTGATTCTTTCAAGAGCATGAGGGAAGTCCTTGAGGTTTTCAAAGTATGACATATTCAATTTTTCAAGACGAGGCCATGACCTGATCGAAGGAGGCACTTGTTCTATCGTGGTTCCTCTGAGGTAGAGATAACTAATGTTTGTGGAAATCTGAGGAAAACTTTTCAGCATGGAGCACTCACTGAGATTAAGTTCATCCAAAGATTCCAAGTTGATGTTGGTGGGAAGGACCTCTAGCTTAACGCATCCATTCAAACTCAGCCATCGCAACTTTTGAAGGTTCCCAACGAAAAGAGGAAGTTCCATCAGATTTGAGCAGTTCCTAAGTTTCAAGTCCACTAGATTAGTGGCATTCCCAATAAAGAAAGGGACCTCCAACAATTGTGGTAGATTACTTAAATCCAATTTTCGGAGATTGACGGCATTTCTGATAACGGAGCATCCACCGAGATCAAGACTTGAACACCCAGCGAGATCAAGATGAATAAAAAATTCCAAGTTGATGTTGTTGGGAAAATTCTCTAGCTTACTGCATCCTTTTAATATCAGTGACTGCAGCTTCTGAATGTTTCCAAGAGAGAGAGGAAGTTCCACCAGATTTAAGCAACCACTAAGATTCAACTTCTCCAAGTTGGTGGCATTTCCAACATAGGAAGGGAGCTCCAACAGATTTGGGAAACCACTAAGATCCAATTCTCGAAGATTAACGGCATTCCCAATAAAAGAAGGAAATTCCACAAGACTTGAACATCCACTGATATCTAATTCTTCCAGACTATTTCCATTCAAGGAAGGGAGTTTGATTAGACTCGAGCAATAAGGAAGATTCAATTTTTCAAGGTTAGTGGCAGTTGAGAGATCAGGAAGCTCCTTCAAGTTTTCAGAATAACCCAAATCCATCCACTTGAGACATCGAAGCACCTGTACAGATAAATTAATTAGAAAAACATGGTTGAAACACTTTACTAATGAAACAGATGAGTGCCACACTAATGGGTTTTGTTTGGTAAGGTTTTAATGAGAGAGGTCTCATGGCATTCCTTCCCACACATAAAAAAAAAAAACTAAAGGAGTGCGCCAATATCAGTTCTTTATAGCTAACAAATGATAGATTCGAAAGAAAGAAACAGATGACAGCCACACTGATAAAAAAAAAACGAGTATCGCCTGATCATTTTCTTTTATAACTAAACAATGTACAAATGATAGATTCAAAACAAAGAGAAATAAAACAAAATAACTTACTTTAAATCCTTCCCACAACTTTTCAAGCTTGCTGTGATTCATGATTAGTTCGACAAGGAACTCCAAGTTTACAGTGCAAGGAAAACATTTCATTGGAAAATGATTCCACTGCAGTAATCGAAGTTTGTGAGATAGATAATTCAGACCTCCAGTTAGTTGCAGTGTATCGGTAAAACCATGGACTTTTAAGAATTGGAGATTTGACATTCCTTCAAAGGCTTTCTCACTTATATCTATTTCTTCACTGATTCTATAGTAATCAAACTTTATGCCTATGACACTTTTACTTCCCTGAAATCAAAGACCAAACAAAAAGATATAGTTTGTCAGTTATCAAATAAACTAAAATTTCCAGGAGCAATGCAATGAAAGCCACTTACTGTTGCATCACCACTCAATACTTCACAAATCTCTCTATTGTCATACAGAAACTGGCGCTGTCCAGGCTCATGAATATATTGTTTACAAACAATTTCTCTACCTAGTTTCTCTAGCAAACTATGCATCTTTATAACTCCCCAGTCGTTGATAGATATGAGAGATTTCTCAGCTAAGATGTTAAGTCTTTGCCTAACTTCCAAGAACTTCTTTGCAAGATGCCCTTCCACCTTTTGAATACTTTCAGAGTTGAAGAAGCAGGCTATATGAAGAAATAAATCTTTATTTTCATCATCTAAAGCATCATAGCTGAACTTCAAAATGCTTCCAATATCAGGGTCAATTCTAGTCTTTAATCTTGGTAGCGAATTGGTCCACTCTTGCTTGGACATTCCACGGAAATAAGAACCCATTACCCGTAGCCCCAGAGGGAGTTCACCAGCAAGTCCTGTAACTTCCCGAGCAAGCTCCTCAAAACCATCTTTTGGGAACTTTTGACCAAAAGAATATGTACAAAAGATTTGGAGAGCCTCATCATTTGTTGGAAATACCACTTCGTAAATATGGTTAATCCCATGCGCTTTGAAAAGTTTATAATCTTGTGTTGTGATGATGATCCGACTCCCGGGACCAAACCACCGAGTCTCTTTCGCTATCGCATCTAGTTGTACTGACTTGTCCACGCCATCAAGAACAACAAGAACTTTCTTGTCCTTCAACCTATTTGACGCAACTCCCAAATGAGAAACGACCATATCCTTATGGTTTATTATTTGAGACATAAACTGTTGCTGTAGTTGCAATTTTAAACTGTAGTCATTGGAACACAGTCTTGTAGGGCTTGCTTTGAGATCATCCATAAAGACACTCAGTTGAAAATTGTTGGAGAGTTGGTTATATGCAAATCTAGCGATTGTTGTCTTCCCGATCCCAGGAGGACCCCAAATCCCAATCATCCTCACATCATCTGAGCATATGCATAACAATGGTTCCATCTTTTTCCAATGAGCTTCCATCCCAACTAAACCATCAAAATCATTTGATGGTGTGAAATTATTCAGCATGTCTGAAATATCAGAGGCGATCTTCTTGATCATGGCCGCTTCATTATCCCTAACAATTGGGGAGTTCAATGCAGCCATTAAATATTCATATTGATAAATAAATATGAATGTTATGTTTAAAAAATGTATAGAGCAATGGAAATCAAAAGAACTAACCAGTTGCTTGAATGATAACCAGCGATTGTGGCCACTTTTGCCAAAGCTTGTCTCCATCTCCCAATGGTTTCCTTTGTTTTACCAGCACAAGTTTTTCTAAAGACTTCCCCAAAATTTCCGGTTAGCTTTTTCACATCAGATGGATCCACTTTGTAGAAAATAGCCATTACAGTCTGATCCAATTCTTCTCTGCACTTCATAATCTCCACCAGTTCATCAAGACACCATTTCGAAGAGGCATAGTTCCTAGAGAGCAAGATAATTGCGATCTTAGATCCTCTAATGGCTCTGATCAGCTCTGGACCTATAGATTCTCCTCTTTTGATTTCATTATCACTGAATGGAGTGATTCCTTTTCTCTGAAACTCCATCTGAATGTGACTAAGAAAGTCTCCGCGTACCTCTTCCCCACGGAAGCTGGGAAAGACATCATGCGTCCAGATGTGAGAATAAGAAGGTGGATGAACCGTTGAAGGAGACAAAGAAGATGAAGAACAAGGATCTTTTTCTCTGTTATCTTCTTGATGGAATCTAAGTTTTCTCAGAACGGTTAAGAGACCTATTGCGGCAGCAAGAGTGGTGAGAAAGAAAGAAGAATCCATTAATTAGTATGATGGAAAGAGGATCAGTATTACAGAGCTTGGAAGGGAGCTATGTGGAGGAAGAAATTATTATGTTCCTATGAGGCCCCTTGTATACATTGAACACAGAAAGTTGACAAGGAATGTTAAACTACTAGCAATAAAAAAAGTGGACTGGCTACTGCTTTTCTCCGTGTACCTACTTCCTTGAAATTTCCTCACAGAAAATTAAAAAACTGAGTGTAACAGAACGGTCCCACAAATGCAACTAGCAATAGAAGACGCATAGAAATAATGAGATCCAAAAAAATACACAATTAACTCTCCAATATAAAAATAAGGAATCAGGGCGCTCAGACGTCAACCTTTTTGTTTGTTTGTAAGAAAACAGTAAAAAGGAAAGAATGTAAGAATCACACAAACACAAACAATCTTTCGTGGAAGCAGTGATCAAAAACTGTGTTCCCTGAATTTGAACAAATAAAGCTAAATGTCAAAAGACTTCTACAAGGATGTTCATCGCTGAGATCTAAAACATCGACTATCTTTGTTCTATTTGCATAAGGAAACCCATTGATCAATATGACCTCCATTTACTGATCTGTATACAATGTAGAGAGAAAAGTCTTTTAATCAAGCATTCGAAACAGTAAGGCATAGTATCCAAAAATATGTATCATACAACAAAAATAACATTTGAATTAGGAAGATCTATCAGACCACAAAGAAAGTTAGTCAAGAAAAGCTAAAGACTAAAAGTTATAGTCTGGTTTCAACAGGTCCACTCTTTCTCTCTACAGAAAAAAATATGTTTTATCAGAACAAAACACGTGCTGTTTGGTTTTACAACATAACAAAGCATGCAGTTTTATTAAACCTTTTGTCGTTAATAGTTTGTTTTCAACAAGTTCACTCTGTTTCTCTCTCTCTACAGAAGAAACTGATCTCTCTCTGAGCTTGATAATGTCGAATCCAGAACATTCAAAGGGATGGATTAAGAATGGCTGGTTCTCTGCTTTACTCGTTTACTATTCACATGTCATCTCATTTATGCATAACTATACAAGTTCTTACTAATTGATAATAAGTTAATCCCGACGTGCTTCTTTCGTTTAATCTTTGGCTAATGATAATGGTTGAAATCATTCTTGGTGCTCTGGCAGTTGTAATTTTTAAAAACAGGGGATGTGGTAAGAGGTATCTTTGCCTAAACACCATAATGGAATGGTGAATCATAGTCATTCCATCATGTCCAAGAACCAAAAAAGTAACACCTGCTTATTAGTGCTTAATACATTGCTTAAGGTAAGATATAAGAGTAAGAGACAAGGCTCTATATTTGCTCTGTCAAAACTTGCTTGGTTTAAAGTATGTTATAATCTTCTACCAGATTACCAAGTCCCGATGAAACAGACTTTTTTTTATTTGCTCTTTGATCGTTAGAGATTGGATTAAGTTACACGATTTTTTTAAAAAAGATTAATATATGAGTTAACAAAAATGTGCACATCTGCTCTAACAAACTGCAACATGACAGTAACAAGCCTCTTCAGCACTACGTGTTACTTATAAGTGTACCAAAGGCTCTACATATAGCGTTTACCATTCTTTTCATCTCCGGCTCTTCAATTGCTAAATCTGTCAACACATGCGTGTACAACACATTGATCTCCTCACCCACATTTGAGTTTCAGGTACATATATTTAGTTGAGGAAAGGACTTTCATTTAATTTCATACCACCCATCAACTTTTCAAAAAAAAAAAAAAAAAAACAGAGGAATACACTAGAGAACAAAAAACAGAGACAACTTTATGTTTCAAATCTGCCATGGCCACCCCAGCTCTCAAACTCTCATCAACATGAAGGAATCTCCACGTCTCGGATTATCCCACATTCTCCTATCTTCCAAACATCATCCCTTTTCAGCTTGAACTCAAAGAGAAGCTCCCTGGAAGTAACCTCCGCTTCGACTCGGAATATGTACAAATGCTCTGCTAAAGCCGGATACAGCTTTTTATTGCTATTTTGATATATGACATCCACTTCCATCGAGTTCTCTTCAGAGCAAGCGTCATCGTCGACTTTATTAACCAGCAAAATGCAAGCTTTAAATATCATGTACTTTGGAAGAGGCTTTTCAGAAAACTTGATTGTCAAAGGACCTCCACCAGTAGCTCTGTGAGTGAAGTGTGGAGGCACTTGTCCACCTGGTAAGACTGCATATCTACAACTATTCTGGATCATGAGGTTTCTCGCTTCTTGATTCAGTTTGAAGCAGTTGGCGAAGTTGAGCGTAAGGTATTGATTTTGAAAGGAGCACTCTAATATCTCCAGGGACACGCAATCACTTGCATCCATGTAACGGATGGACTCTGAAATGGCTGGGAGTGTTACCAACTTTCCGCATCCCTTAAGCACGAATACACTCAGACGAGAGATTTTATTGACCCACGTAGGAAGCTCTTGTATCTCTGTGTCGGTCAAGCACATGCATGTGATTCTTTCAAGAGCATGAGAGAAGTCCTTGAGGTTTTCAAAGTATGACATCTTCAACTCTTCAAGACGAGGCCATGACCTGATCGAGGGAGGCACTTGTTCTATTGCAGTTCCTATGAGGTTGAGATTTCTGATGTTTGTGGAGATCTCAGGAAAACGTTTCAACATGGAGCAATCATTGAGATTAAGTTCAAACAAAGATTCCAAGTTGATGTTGGTGGGAAGAATCTCTAGCTTACTGCATCCTTCTAATCTCAGCCTTTTCAATTTCTGAAGGTTCCCAATGAAAAGAGGAAGTTCCACCAGATTTGAGCAGTTACTAAGTATCAAGTCCTCTAGATTAGTCGCATTCCCAATGAAGGAAGGTACCTCCAACAATTTTGGTAGACTACTTAAATTCAATGTCTGAAGATTGACGGCATTTTTGATAGTGGAGAACCCACCGAGATCAAGACTTGAACATCCAGCAAGATCAAAATCCTTCAAATATTCCAAATTGATGTTGTTGGGAAAATTCTCTAGCTTACTGCATCCTTTTAATATCAGTGTCTGCAACTTCTGCAGGTTTCCAAAAGAGAGAGGAAGTTCTACCAGATGTGAGCAGTTACGAAGATTTAAATTCTCCAGGTTGGTGGCATTCCCAACGAATGAAGGGAGCTCCACCAGATTTGGGAAACTATCAAGATTCAATTTCCGGAGATTAACGACATTCCCAATAAAGGAGGGAAACTCCACAAGACTTGAGCATCCACCCATATCAAGTTCCTCCACATTATTTCCAGGCAAGCAAGGGAGTTTGATTAGACTCCAGCAATTACGTAGATACAATTTCTCAAGGTTAGTGGCAGTTGAGAGATCAGGAAGCTCCTTCAAGTTTACAGAATCACTCAAATCCATCCACTTGAGACATCGAAGCGGCTGTACAGACAAATTACAAAAACTTAGTTGTTTTAGACATTTTAACTCAAAAATGTACAAATACTAGATTTGAAACAAAGTGAAATAAATAAAAACAGCTTACTTTAATTCCTTCCCACAACTTCTCAAGCTTGCTGCCAATCATGATTAGTTCGACAAGGAACTCAAAGTTTACATTGCGAGGAAAACATGACATTGGAAAATGACTCCACTCTAGTAATCGAAGTTTATGAGACAGATAGTTCAGACCTCCAGTTAATTGCAGTGTATCGCGAGAACCATAGACTTTTAAGAATTGGAGATTTGACATTCCGTCAAAGGCTTTCTCACTTACACCTAATTCTTCCTCTATTTTGTAGTCGTCCAGCTTTATCCCAATGACACTTTTACTACCCTGAAAGAAATAACCACACAAGAAAAGTAGTGTTTGTTTGTTAACGAATAGACTAAAGTTTGCAGGGAGTAAAGCAATGAAAGACACTTACGGTTGCATCACCAGTTAGCAATTCACAAATCTCTCTAAAGTCGTACAGAAACTGGCGCTGTCCAGGATCATGAATAGATTGTTTACAAACAATTTCTCTACCTAATTTTTCTAACAAACTGTGCATCCTTATAACTCCCCATTCGATAGATATGAGAGATCTCTCAGCTAAGACGTTAAGTCTTTGCCTCACTTCCACAAACTTCTTTGCAAGATACACTTCCACTTTGTGAACCTTTTCATAGATGAAGAAGCAAGCTATATGAAGAAATAAATCTTTATCTTCATCATCTAAGGCATCATAGCTGAACTTCAAAATGCTTCGAATATCAGCGTCAAGGCTAGTCCTTAATCTTGGTAGCGAATTTATCCACTCTTGCTTAGACATTCCCCGAAAGTAGGAACCTAAGACCCTTAGCCCCAAAGGGAGTTCACCAGCAAGTTGTGTAACTTCTCGAGCAAGCTCCTCAAAACCATCTTTAGGGGACTTTTGACCAAAAGAATGCATACAAAAGATTTGGAGAGCCTCATCATTTGTTGGAAAATCCACTTTGTAAATATGATTAATTCCATGTGCTCTAAGAAGTTTTTGATCTTGTGTTGTGATTATAATCCGACTCCCGGGACCAAACCACCAAGTCTCTTTTGCCACTGCATCTAGTTGTACTGACCGGTCCACGCCATCAAGAACAACAAGAACTTTCTTGTCCTTCAACCTATTTGAGGCAACTCCCAAATGAGAAACCACCATATCCTTATAGTTGGTTATTTGAGACATAAACTGTTGTTGTAGTTGCAACTTTGCGCTGTAGTCATCAGAACACAGTCTTGAATAATTTGCTTTGATATCATCCATAAAAACACTCAGTTGAAAACTGTCAGAGAGTTGGTTGTATGCTGCTCTAGCAATTGTGGTCTTCCCAATCCCAGGAGGACCCCAAATCCCAATCATCCTCACCTCACCTGAGCCTAGGCATAACAAAGATTCCATCTTTTTCAAATGAGCTCCCATCCCAACTAACCTGTCGAAATCATTTGATGGTATGAAATTATTCAGCATGTTTGAAATATCAGTGGCAATCTTCTTGATCATGGCTGCTTCATTATCCCTAACAATTGGAGAGTTCAATGCATCAGTTAAATAATCATACACAATCATAATGAAATATGAATCTATTGTTTTAAAAAAAAGTGAAGAGCAAGTGGGATTCAGAACTAACCAGTTGCTTGAATGATAGCCAGCGATTGTGGCCACTTTTCCCAAAGCTTGTCTCCATCTCCCAATGTTTTCCTTTGTTTTACCAACACAAGTTTTTCTAAAGACTCTCCCAAAATCTCCAGTTAGATTTTTCACATCAGAGGGATCCACTTTATAGAAAATAGCAATTACCGGTTGACCCAACTCTTCTCTGCATTTCATAATCTCCACCAGTTCATCAAGACACCATTTGGAGGAGGCATAGTTCCTAGAGAGCAAGATAATTGCGATCTTAGATCCTCTTATGGCTCTGATCAGTTCTGGACCTATAGATTCTCCTCTTTTGATTTCATTATCAATGAATGGAGTGATTCCCTTTCTTTGGAACTCCATCTGAATATGGCTGAAAAAGTCTCTGCGGACATCTTCCCCACGGAAGCTTGGAAAGACATCATGTGTCCAGATGCGAGAAGAAGAAGGTGGAGGAACTGCTGTAGGAAACAAAGAAGATGAAGGTGATGATGAAGAAGAAGAATCCTTTTCTTTTTTATCTTCTTGATGGAATCTAAGTTTTCTCAGAACGGTTAAAAGACCTATTGCAGCGGCAAGAGTGGTGAAAAAGAAAGAAGAATCCATTAACTAGTATGACGACAAGAGGATTAGTATTACAGAGCTTGAAAGGGAGCTATGTGGAGGAAGAAATTATTATGAGCCAATGAGACCTTGTATACATTGAACACAGAGCGTTGACTAGGAATGTTAAACTACTAGCAAATAAAAATAACGACAGCAACAGAGAGGTCCCACAAGCGCAACCAGCAAGAGAAGAAGTTATAAATATGTTATCCAAGAAAATACACAACCAACTCACCAATATAAAAAATGAGGAATCAGAAAGCACAAACATCAACCCTTTTTTGTTTAATGTATTAAGAAAATCTATCAAACCGACAAAGAAAATTAGTTAAGAAAATCTAAAGACTACAAGGCTACAAGAGAACTCTGTCTACAATTTTGCGATTTTAGATCTCACAAGTCACATCCCATACAATATAATTATTTATTAATACAGTTCCCTGTAAACTTTATCCACATAGATAGCACAAGAACAAGAACAAAGAGATCAAAAGGCTTTGCCTCAGCGTTGCAATCACCCCCTCCTCTCTTTTCCTGTTGTGTTCTTCAGAATCTGCATGCACTCAAAAACAAACCAATACTTGTTAAAATACTTTAAAAAACCATTATTACCATATTAATACAAAAAAATCTATGTGTTTAACATCTATGCTCGAAAGTCGAAACTGAACTTGGTGATAAGACATGAAACTTACACTAGTTTTAGAATGCCCAGCTTTCAATGCCATAAGCCAATCTTCTAAGCTGCCAATTCTTCACTGTCATCATCAACATGGCAATCATCTTCATTATCATCAACAACATCACCAATATCTGAACCGAACAAGTCGATGCCATCATAACATCATCACCACCCAAAACTTGAGAAGAGTTATTGCTAATGTATCTAAGTCTTCTCTGCTTATCTCCTCATCATCATTATTCAAATCTTCTTTCATTAAGATTAAAGAGTGCCTCAAACTGGATCATCCTCACCTCTTCCATTATCATCTCTCTCGAAACTTTTTCTGTCAAAAACAATGAAATCAAAAGCTTAAAAATTTAAATCAAAGTAACTCCGAAAGTTTCTTGAAGAGATAGAAGACGAGGACTTACGCCTGACGACGAAGATAACGCCGGAGAATGAAGATGAAAGGCGACGCCGGGAGGGAGAAGATAGAGCAACATTCACCAACTGTTTGCTGTTTTCAGCAGAGACAGTAAACCGGACTTTATATGAACCGGCTGCATTCTTTAAAACGACATCGTTCCTCTTACAAATAGAGAAAACTCCTGCTGTTTTGTGTTAATACTATTAACACAGCCTGTCGTTTAGTAAGTTTTTTCGTTTGTTTTGCTTTGCCGGTGGTAGGTTTCAAGTTTCAACAGAGGTCCACTCTTCTTCTTAAACGACGCCGTTTCGCTCTAAAAAATTAAAAAAGGCATGTCTATCTATACTATTATTTGCGAAGTGATTTTTCGCAATGGAGTTTCCACGTTAAAAATTAGAGCGGTTAATATCTATTTTACCCTTAATGAATTTTATATATAATTAAAAACGAATTTATAATAATAATATTAGATTTATATGTTATATTAGATTATTGATTATAAATCAATATGATAATTGTCAAAATAAATACACATTACAAAAATAAGATAATTCTTATAGATATGGTGTTGTTATCTTGAAATAATATTTTTNTTAGAGCGGTTAATATCTATTTTACCCTTAATGAATTTTATATATAATTAAAAACGAATTTATAATAATAATATTAGATTTATATGTTATATTAGATTATTGATTATAAATCAATATGATAATTGTCAAAATAAATACACATTACAAAAATAAGATAATTCTTATAGATATGGTGTTGTTATCTTGAAATAATATTTTTTTATTACAAAAATTAAAAATTTGATTATAAATTAATATGATAATTGTCAAAATAAATACATATTACAAAAATAAGATAAGTTTTATAGATATTGTGTTGTTATCTGAAAATAATATTATTTTATTACAAAAATAAATATAAATGTAATAAAATTTAAAATTAAATATTAATTAATCAATTAAATTTTTATAATGATATTTTTTTCAAATCCTCTATATACTAAAGCGGAAGTCGCACAACCAATCCTAGCATGACAAGTGGAAAAAAAATTAAAAACAAATTAAAAGTAATTGACAGGTGGAAAGGGAAGAGGTTTAAAAAAACAAATGTTCAACGAACATGGATGATACATTTCACGTGTGTATTACAACAAAAATGTAGCACGGGTATTCACAAATGTTCATTTCACCAACATGTTCAACGAACATGGATGATATATGCTTTAGTATATAAATCATTAATTTTTGTGTTATTTTTTTTCCAAATATGATAGTTTACAAAATAGTCAACTGAAATAAATTAAATCATAGAATATTTCTCTGTAGATCCTATTTTTATGTAAGCTAAATATAAACTGTGTAATTCCTTTTTCTTCTAAAAAAAAACTAAGTCATGTTGAATATTTATTTGTCATATTTTTTCATTTCCTATATAAATTAATCAACTTCTATCTCATTTTTTATTTCTTATAGTCATTTTTTCTTCATAACGATTTTTCTCAGAAATCATCATACACAATTCACTATTCATCATTAAGGCATACAAAGTTTGTTTCCTAACATGTAAATTTTCATGAAATATCTTTAAGTATATCAGCCTATGGCTTATGCATTACTATACAAGAAATTTCTCTGTGTTTTTCATCTATTATATTATTAACTATTTTTTTTATATTTGCTGTAGATGGAAGGACAAAATGTAAAAAAGGATGACAAAGAAACTACAGACGAAGATGATGATCTTGGCATTGTTTCAGAAAAGAAGATTAATCATCGTTCGCAATATCAAGATTGGATTGAAGTTAATAGTAAAAACAAAGCTAATAGTAAACACGAAAATAATTTTGGTACAAGAGAATTGTATTATCTGAATCTTCTTTTAAATCAGATCAAAGAACCGACAAGCTACGAGAATATTCGAACTGTTAAAGGATTTTTGTATCCTACATTTGAAGAGGCCTATAATTCTCTTCTTATTTGAACTACATTTTTATCTATATAAAATTTATATTTTCCAGTGAATTATTTATTTGTAGATGCAAAACTATTATATAATGTGTGCCTAAATATCCTGCTAATTATTCTCAGTTATACGTTTGTAATCTGGAAGAGTTCATTATCCTCCTAATGGGCCTAAATAACCACCCACTATGTGCATTACCACAAAAAACTACACATTTGCCTCAACTTCCCAACACACGATCAACAACATAAATTATTAAAAAATATATATAATGCTCTTTCTTTTCCCCATCGTTTTACCTTCCCCAATGCTCTTTCCAGAACCTTCAGTTTCGTGTAAAGTTCTTCTCTTCTTTCTCTAATATTTCGAGAATCCATTTGTGTTAACGCTCTTTCTTTTCCCCATCGATCACTCTTTCTGCATAATTTCGATTGAAGATGCCAATGGAGTATACTCCTATTTCTCAGATCAACTCATCAAAAAAAGAATGGAAAATCAGAGTGCTGGTCTCGCGGATTTGGGATTACCACTCCAAACATAAACCTGAAAAGGTACACACTTTGATTTGGAAAATATGCTGCAGATTCACTGTTTTCTTAAATACTCGATTTCTTCTTATGAAATATTGATATGCTTGCATCATTTTTATACTTGACAGCTTGATTAAAATTTTTGAAAGGGAGCTTAAAGAAGGAGCGAATCTATAAAAGATACAAATTACTAATTTATTTAAATGTTACAAAAATGATTTTCTTTCTTATGTAATTTTTATCTACAAATTTAATCTGTGTTTTTCCTTTAGTTTTTCAGTTTTCACTATCTTTTTTTTTTTAACGACAGTTTTCTTTATCTTCTCCATTATCAAATAAGCATAACAACTGAGTTTTTCATCTCTTTTAAGTTTAATTTGATCTCAACCAGTTCCTTCGTATCTACTTTCTTTTACTGCACTTCCAAAATTTTATTACTCTTTTTTTTTTTATTAATACTTGAAAGTTCATCATCAAGAAGTCTTTAGATTGATACGGTGGATTGTGGCGGTCGAGTTTAAAATTGTGCGGGGAAGAGATTGATACTGGTACGTTGATGTTAGAGAGATCCAGAGAAGTGAGAACCTTAAAGATTTTGTTGCAGGGTATGCAGAACTTGCAGGTATTATGGTGCGTGTGATGAGTTCATATGGTACTTTTTATGCAGAAACAAATTCAAATATACACCATAAATATTTGTATTGTTCAGATTTTATATTATTTCAGTTTCTGTAGACATGTATAGGAAAAAAGTAATCTAGGTTTATTTAGATCTCTGCAACAAATATTGGATTTAAAAAAAAATACTGGATTTGTGAAGAGTCCAGTCAATGTTAACATAATAAACTATTGAACTATGTAGGGTTGATAATTGGAATATAGTGGCAGTATGTAGCTTGGATCAAAGGAGGAGGTTATTGTTTTTACCCGAATGATCAGATTCAATTTGTTATTTCCACTGATCATGTTCATTCATCTGATTCTGATGCAATCAGGTCCCACTCTATGGTATGTCAATCATCTACTAAATTCCTGGGATCCATGGAGATTAAGTCTTATGGTATGTCAATCAGGTCCCGCTCTATGATACCATACTGTCTTGCACTTTTCAGTTTCACATTGCATTCTGCAGTTATCTTTCGAGGAAAGTCTCTCACGTAACAGTTTCTTTTCTATATGAAATGCATTTGAATCAAGCTCATCGTTTACCTTCTTTACTCAACTTTCTTATGATAAAACCTTTCAAGCCTCTGAGGAAGTCCATCTGCTTCCATGTATTGTTGGTTTTATGGACAGAGGTTTCTTGCCAGCACTTGAGCCTCTAACTATTAATGTTTTGGTCAGGTAAGTATTACTTCTGCTAATTTACAGTTATTTAACCTCTGTTTGGACAAGTCTCACCAATTTGTTTTCACCATCACAGATTCTGTATTTCATAGGGATGTCCTTCTGCATCGAAAGACTTCTCAGTATCTGGATTATTCAGCAAGTATATGCATACTTCTGACAGAGTGGCAAAGCTGCACAGATGAAGCGTGAAGCTACAAACTAATTCTGTAAGAAATCATTGACTAAAGTTAGTGGATCAATTAAACTATATTAAATATATTTTGGTGTATAATTTCTTATGTACTTTTTGATAAAATAATACAAATATTTATCTATTTCTCATTATTCATATATTTGTTCAAATAGTAATTTGTTTTCATTGAAACTTATGACAAAAATCATTATTAAAACAATAGATTGACCCGTGCTTTAGCACGGGAGGTATACTAGTTTTATGTTGTGTTTACGTTATAACAAAGCTGTAGGGTTATTGAACCTTTGGTCGTTAGTCTGGTTTCAGCAGGTCCCACTCTGTCTCTCTCTCTACAGAGTACAGAAGAAACTGATTTCTCTCTCTGAGCTTGATAATGGCGAGTTCCTTATCGTCAATAGCTTCACGGGTTTACTTTCTCTTGATCATCCTCCAGATTCCTCTCTTCCGGTAAATTGACACTAAAGACAAACTCTCACCTTCCTCTCGATTTTGTCATCTCACGAGAGAATGCATATATGTATACGTTATTTGGGCAAATCACGAGTCTCTCTCATGCATTGGTAGGTGTATTTGATTAAACCGTGATTTCCGAATTTCATGTAGTAGCTCGCTCCTGAGTGTTTACACATTCTTTTCATCTCGGCTGATCCTCTGGGATCCGTCTCTCCACTTGCTATAACCGTCAATACATGCTTACTGCACATTGGTTCACCATTATTTTTGGGTTCCAGGTACTGTACATTTATTTTGTTTAGGAAAAGATTCGCATTTCATTTCATAGCACCCACCACTTTAACAAAAAATAAAAAAGAACATCTTGGGAGAGTAGAGTTTAAAGAAAAAACCCAGCATTGTATTTACCTTAGGAAAGCATTCAGGGTCTGGAAAAATCATGAAGCATCATCATCTAACGCTGAGTCATCAAATGAAGAACGTATCAGAGATTCTAGAACACCAATGTAATTGCAAATGAACTTAAAACAACCCCACTAACAAAAACATACAAATCCCTAATTCTAAATTTCAATTTTAAAAGTTTTCCATGGCATAACCTTCAGAAAAATATGAAGAGGGGCAATAGTGTGACATGAACATAAAATCAAAAGGAATCATAAACATTCAGAATTACTTGAAAAGCAGTTGGCTACAATCATAAGCCACAATGGAAATCCTTTACTACTTAAATACATTGTGTAAAAACCTCAGGGAATTCTATGACAGAAGCATATACTGCGCAAAGGTATGGATTCTAAAGTAAATGCACAATGCACAATGAGAACAGGTTTTGTCTTCTGTCGAATAATAAACAGAGAGCCATTAACTCTCCCAATCTCTCATCCTGTCTATTAACATGAAGATGAAGGGACCTCCAAGTCTTGGACCACTCCGCATGCTCCTATCTTCCAAACGTCATCCCTTACCAGCTTGAACTGAAGGAGAAGCTTGCTGGAAGTAACATACGCTCGGTGTCGGAATATGTACAGATGCTGTGCTAAAGCCGGAGATAGTAATCTGCTGCCCCTTTCATACTCAACAATCGGATCCATTGATTTCTGTGTAGAGCAAGCGTCGTGGTCACCTCTATTAAGCAGCAAGATGCACGCTATAAAACTCATGTATTTGGGAAGAGCGTTTTCAGTCAACTTGATTGTCAAAGGACCTCCACCAGTAGCTCGGTGAGTGAAGTACGCAGGCACATGTCCACCTGGTAAGACTGAAAAATTACTCTTAGTCTGGATGATGAGGTCTCTGGCTTCTTGATTCAGTTTGAAGCAGTTGGCAAAGTTGAGCAAAACTTCTGGATTGTGAAAGGAGCACTCTAGTATCTCCAGTGACTCGCAGTCACTTGCAATCACGGAACGGATGGACTCCGTAATAGGTGGGAGTGATACCAACTTTCGGCATCCCTTGACCACGAACCAACTCAGATGAGAGATTTTCTTGACCAACGGAGGAACCTCTTGTATCGCTGTGTCGGTCAACCACAGTTCTGTGATTCTTTCAAGAGCATGAGGCAATTCCTTGAGGTTTTCAAAGTATGACATGCTCAACAAACAAAGACTAGGCCATGACCTAATCGAGGGAGGCACTTGTTCTATCGCAGTTCCTCTGAGGCGGAGAATAAAAATGTTTGTGGAGATCTGAGGAAAACTTTTCAACATGGAGCACTCACTGAGATCTAGTTCCTCCAAAGATTCCAAGTTGATATTGGTGGGAAGGACCTCTAGCTTACTGCAACCTCTTAATATCAGTGACTGCAACTTCTGAAGGTTCCCAATGAAAAGAGGAAGTTCCACCAGATTTGAGCAATCACTAAGGTCCAAGTAATTTAGATTAATGGCATTGCCAATAAAGGAAGGGAGATCCAACAATTGTGGTAGACTACTTAAGTGCAATGTTCGGAGTTTGACGGCATTTCCGATAATAGAGCATCCAGCCAGATAAAGACTTGAGCATCCAGCGAGATCAAGACGAATCAGAGATTCCACGTTGATGTTGGTGGGAAGTACCTCTAGCTTACGGCATCCTACTAATATCAGTTTCTGCAACTTCTGAAGGTTTCCAATGAAAAGAGGTAGTTCCACCAGATTTGAGAAACCACTAAGGTCCAGCTCATCTAGACTAATAGCATTCCCAATAAAGGAGGGGACCTCCAACAGATTTTGGAAATTTCTAAGATCCAATTTTCGGAGATTAACAACATTCCCAATGAAGGTAGGGAGCTCCAACAGACTCGAGCATCCACTTATATCTAATACCTCCAGATTAATTCCAGGCAAGGAAGTGAGTTTCATTAGACTCGAGCAATCACGAAGATCCAATTTCTCAAGGTTAGTGGCAGTTGAGAGATCAGGAAGCTCCTTCAAGTTTACAGAATCACTCAAATCCATCCACTTCAGACATCGAAGCAACTGTACATGAGAACCAATATGTTTTTTTAATAGCTAAAAATGCACAAATGATATTTTCAAAACAAAGATAAATAAATCAAAGTAACTTACTTTAACTCCTTCCCACAACGTCTCAAGCTTGCTGTGACGCATGACCAGTTCGACAAGAACCTCCAAGTTCAGGGTAGAAGGGAAACATGTCATTGGAAAATATTCCCACTCTAATAATCGAAGTTTATGAGATAGATAGTTCAGACCTCCAGTTAATTGCAGTGCACCGGTATCACTAGAGACTTTTAAGAATTGGAGATTTGACATTCCTTTAAATGATTTTTCACTTATATCTAATTCTTCCCTGATTATTTCATAGTCTAACATTATACCTATGACACTTGTACTACCCTGAAATAAACGAACAAAAAAAGTAGAGTTTGTCAGTTATTAAATAAACTACAATTTCCAGAAAGCAATGCAATGAAACACACTTACTGTTGCACCGGTCAATACTTTAAAAATCTCTCTATCATCGTACAGAAACTGGCGCTGTCCAGGCTCATGAATAGATTGTTTATAAACAATTTCTCTACCTAGTTTTACAAGCAAACTATGCATCCTTATAACTCCCCAGTCTGCGATAGATATGAGAGACTTCTCAGCTAAGACGTTAAGTCTTTGCCTCACTTCCGAGAAATTATTTGCAAGATGCTCTTCCACATAGTGAATCATTCCATGGCTGAAGAAGCAGGCTATATGAAGAAATAAATCTTTATCTTCGTCATCTAAAGCATCATAGCTGAACTTCAAAATGTTTCGAATATCAGCGTTAAGGCTAGATCTTAATCTTGGAAGCGAATTAGTCCACTCTTGCTTGGACATTCCCCTAAAGTAGGAACCCATAACCCTTAGCCCCAAAGGGAGTTCACCAGTAAGTCTTGTAACTTCCTGAGCAAGCTCCTCAAACCCAACTTTAGGGGACTTTTGACCAAAACAATATGTACAAAAGATTTGGAGAGCCTCTTCATTTGTTGGAAAATTCACCTTGTAAATATGGCTAACCCCATGTTGTCTAAAAAGTTTATGATCTTGTGTTGTTATTATAATCCGACTCCCCGGACCAAACCACGAAGTCTCTTTCGCTATCGCATCTAGTTGTACTAACCGGTCCACGCCATCAAGAACAACAAGAACTTTCTTGTCCTTTAACCTATTTGAGGCAACTCCCAAATGAGAAACAACCATATCCTTATGGTCGGTTATTTGAGACATAAACTGTTGTTGTAGTTGCAACTTTGCGCTGTAGTCATCAGAACACAGTCTTGAATCGTTGGTTTTGAGATCATCCATAAAGGCACTCAGTTGAAAACTGTTGGAGAGTTGGTTGAATGCGACTCTAGCGATTGTGGTCTTCCCAATCCCAGGAGGACCCCAAATCCCAATCATCCTCACCTCATCCGAGCCTAGGCATAAAAATGGTTCCATCTTTTTCAAATGAACTCCCATCCCAACTAACCCGTCGAAATAATTTAATGGTGTGAAATTATTCAGTATGTTCGAAATATCAGTGGTGATATTCTTGATCATGGCTGCTTCATTATCCCTAAAACTCATTCACATTCATAAACAATTATGAATTTGTGGGACGTGTATGTTTGAAAAATGTATAGAGCAAGTAGGAATTAAAAAAGAACTAACCAGTTGCTTGAATGATAGCCAGCGATTGTGGCTACTTTTGCCAAAGCTTGTCTCCATCTCCCAATGTTTTCTTTCGTTTTACGAGCACAAGTTTTTCTGAAGACTTTCCCAAAATCTCCGGTTAGATTTTTCACATCAGAAGGGTCAACTTTGTAAAAAATAGCCAATACAGTTTGACCCAACTCTTCTCTGCAATTCATAATCTCCACAAGTTCATCAAGACACCATTTTGAGGAGGCATAGTTCCTAGAGAGCAAGATAATTGCGATCTTAGATCCTCTAATCGCCCTAATGAGCTCGGGACCGATAGATTCTCCTCTTTTGATTTCATTATCAATGAATGGAGTGATTCCTTTTCTTTCGAACTCCATCTGAATGTGACTGAAGAAGTCTCTGCGTACATCTTCCCCGCGGAAGCTTGGAAAGACATCATGCATCCAGATGCGAGAAGAAGAAGGTGGAGGAACTATTGAGGGAGACAAAGAAGATGAAGGTGATGAAGAAGAATCCTTTTCGCCTTTATTATCATGATGGAAACGAAGTTTTCTGAGAACAGTTAAGAGTCCTATTGCAGCAGCAACAGCGGTGAGGAAAAAAGAAGAATTCATTAGTTAGTATGATGGGAAGAGAATCAGTATTACAGAGCTTTAAACGGAGCAGCTAGGTGGAGGAAGAAACTATTGTATACATTGAAAGTGGACATCTGACTAGTAATGTGGAAACTACTACCGAAAAAGTGGATCCATGATATGTCGTCACAGTAAATTACAAGAACGACAGTAAAAGAAAGGCCTCACAAGCGCGACTACCAAGAGAGAAAGCTTTAAAATAATGATATCAAAGAAAATACACAAACCAACTCTCCAATATAAAAACAAAGAAAATACACAACCAACCACCACCCAAACACATGAGCTAACTCTGCTGCTAGTGCATCAAACTCTTCCTCCCACAAGCGCAGCTAGCAAGAAAAGAAGCTTATAAATAATGATATCCAAGAAAATGCAGAACCAATTCTCAAATATAAAAACAAAGAATCAGAAAGCACAAACAAGACAGTAGATAGAAACACACGCAACTTCTTTTCGTTTGTAAGAAAACAGTAAAATGGAAAGAATGTATGACCTTTTCTCTTTTATAGATATAATTTCAAAGCTAGCAAACTGTCCAACCAAACCTAGTAAAATTTAGAGTCATTTAGGAATAACCATAGAAAGAAGAGTTAATTAGCTTAAAACCAATGAAAGATAATGAAATTAAGAATATACCCAAAACAGTAAGAGATGGCTGCGCATGATATCAACCTACCATGAAAGACGAAACTGTCTTTATTACACCTATATGCTAGCAACAAGATTTTTGTAGATTGGAAATAAAAATATGAAAAGATTGGGGTAAAGATTTGTTAAACTTACCTCGGGAAACGAAGAAGTACAGTATCGTGTGAAGTTCAGTCCGCAAGATGTGTTATATTATTAGAGAAAATTACATAGAGGGTCACTTTTACACACTTACTAATAACATTCAGAGCCACTTCTTTCTACTTAGACACTTTCTTTAACTCATTTCTCATTTTTTCGTTAGGTTTGCCAACTAAAACTTAACTATAATACAAACTGATTCGATTTATCGTTAGAAACTAAGAAAAAACTTTTTTTATTCATTCATTCTCTCTCTCTCTTTCTTCCACGATCTCAGCCTCCATCAACACCATCCCAGCCTCCATCAACACTCTAGGTTGCAAATATGATTGAGTCACGAGCTCGAATGTGGGTAACCCTAACCACGATGAGATTCTTTACCTGAGCCGCTGCACTCGTCATTACCGTCAAGCTCCGGTCATGGGAAAGCTTCGCGTGCTGCCATGTATTTGTTTTTCTTCTTCATCTTGTTTCATTTTTACCGCCGACAAATCATACAGCTAACAAATCAATATGAAATCAAGCCTAATAAGACCAACTCAAATGATTTGAAGCTGTCTTTCTTGCTAATAAGTTAAGGGGTTGAGAAACCACCAAATTTCCTGCAAAATTCGTAACCCTAAGGGGCAGATGAAATTTGAAAAAAGAAAGCAAAGTGTCTTTGTTCAAAAACAAAGAAAGCAAAGTGTCAAAAGACTTACAAGGATGGTCATCCCTGACGCTGAGATCTGAAACATCAACCCTCTTTGTCCGATTTGCATAAGGAAACCCATTGATCAATCATCAATATCACCTCCATTTACTAATCTGAATACAAGTCGAAATACAAGTCTTTACTCAAGCATTCAAAATCGCAAGGAATATATCCAAGACTATATATCATACGACAAAATTAACATTTGAATTACGAAAATCTATCAAACCAACAAAGAAAATTAGTTAAGAAAATCTAAAGACTACAAGGCTACAAGAGAACTCTGTCTACAAGTTTGCGACTTTAGCTCTCACAAGTCACATCCCATACAATATAATTATTTATTAATACAGTTCCCTGTAAACTTTATCCACATAGATAGCACAAGAACAAGAACAAAGAGATCAAAAGGCTTTGCCTTAGCGTTAGAATCACCGCCTCCTCTCTTGTTTCCTGTTGTGTTCTTCAGAATCTGCATGCACTCAAAAACAAACCAATACTTGTTAAAATACACTAAAAAAACTATTATTAACATATTAATACAAAAAAAATCTATGTGTTTAACATCTATGCTCGAAAGTCGAAACTGAACTTGGTGATAAGAAATGAAACTTACACTAGTTTTAGGATGCCCAGCTTTCAATGCATATGCCAATCTTCTAAGCTGCCAATTCTTCACTGTCATCATCAACATGGCAATCATCTTCATTTTCATCACCACCCAAAACTTGAGCTAACTCTGTTGCTAGTGCATCAAACTCTTCTTAGCTTATCTCCTCATTATCTATTGACTATTTATCATCATTATTCAAATCTTCTTTCAGTAAGATTAAACAGTGCCTCAAATGGATCATCCTCACCTCCTCCATTATCTTCTCTCTCGACACTTTTCTGTCAAAAACAATGAAATCAAAAGCTTGAAACTTTAAACCAAAGTACACTCTGTTCTTCAACAGAGGAAGTAAACCGGACTTTAATTGAACCGGCTGCGTTCTTTTTAATTCCTCTCACTGATAGAGAAAACTCCTCCCGTTTTGTGCTAATAGTATAACAAAGCATGTCGTTGATTAAGTTTTTTTTGTTTGTTATGCTTCGCGGTATCATCTGGTTTAAACAGGGGTCCACTCTTCTCCCTAAAACGACGCGTTTTCACTTTCAAAAATTAAAAGGCATGTTGTTATGTGTTTACGATATAACAAAGCATGTAGTTTCTCAACAGAGTAGAAACGGTTTAAGAGCTTATCGTCAATTTCTTCACGTGTTTACTTCCTCTTGATCATCCTCCAGATCCCTCTCTATTTGATACCATACCAAACACAAACTCTCACCTTTGTAATTCCAAATCAAAATTTCATGTAGTTCCTTGTGGCATGTAGTAGCTTTTGTCAGAAGAAACCACCACATTCCAAACAACTAACAGAGTAATACACTAAACAGAGACCCATTAACTTTATATGTTTCACATCCGCCATGCCTCAATATCAACGGACCTCCTAGTATTGGAATAGCCCGCATTCTCCTATCTTCCAAACGTCATCGCTTTTCAGCTTGAACTGAAAGAGAAGCTTGCTGCAAGTAACCTCCGCTTCGACTAGGAATGTGTACAGATGCTCTGCTAAAGCCGGATGTAGCGAACCAACGCTGTTTTTATACAATACAACCGCATCTGTGGATTTCTCTTCAGAGCAAGCTTCATGGTCACCTTTATTAAGCAGCAGGATGCAAGCGGTAAATCTCATGTATTTGGGAAGAGGCTTTTCATTTAACTTGATAGTCAATGGACCTCCACCAGTAGCTCTGTGAGTGAAGTATCCAGGCACTTGTCCACCTGGTAAGACTGCCTTTTCACTAGTCTTGATGATGAGGTCTCTCGCCTCTTGATTCAGTTTAAAGCAGTTGGCAAAGTTGAGCAAAACTATTGGTTTGTGAAAGGACCACTCTAGTTTCTCCAGGGACTCGCAGTCACTTGCATCAATGAAACGGATGGAATCCGAAATCAACGGGAGCGATACCAACTTTCGGCATCCATTGAGGAAGAATCTATTCAGACGAGACATTTTCTTGACACACGGAGGAACCTCGTGTATCTCCGTGTTGGTCAAGTAAAGTCCTGTGATTGTTTCAAGAGCATGAGGGAAGTCCTTGAGGTTTCCAAAGTATGACATCTGCAATTTATCAAGACGAGGCCATGACACGATCGAGGGAGGTACTTGTTCTATTCCAGTTCCTTTGAGGTCGAGAGCTATAATGTTTGTGGAGATCTGAGGAAAACTTTTCAGCATGGAGCACTCACTGAGATGAAGTTCATCCAAAGATTCCAAGTTGATGTTGGTGGGAAGAACCTCTAGCTTAACGCATCTTGTTAATCTCAGCCTCTGTAACTTCTGAAGGTTTCTAATGAAAAGAGGAATTTCCACCAGATTTGAGCAATTACTAAGGTTCAAATCCTCTAGATTAGTGGCATTCCCAATAAAGGAAGGTACCTCCAACAATTGTGGTAGACTGCTTAAGTCCAATGTTCGGAGATTGATGGCATTTTTGATAACGGAGCATCCACCAAGATCAAGACTTGAACATCCTGCAAGATCAAGATCATCCAAACATTCCAAGTTGATGTTGTTGGGAAAATTCTCTAGCTTACTGCATCCTTTTAATATCAGTGACTGCAACTTCTGAATGTTTCCAAGAGAGAGAGGAAGTTCCACCAGATTTAAGCAATTACTAAGATTCAAGTACTCCAGGTTGGTGGCCTTCCCAACATAGGAAGGGAGCTCCAACAGCTTTTGGAAATTTCGAAGATCCAATTCTCTGAGATTAACGGCAGTCTCAATAAAGGAGGGAAACTCCACAAGACTTGAGCATCCACCGATATCTAATTCCTCCAGACTTCCAGGCAAGGAAGGGAGTTTGATTAGACTTGAGCAGTTAGTAAGTTTCAGTTTCTCAAGGTTTGTAGCAGTTGAGAGATCAGGAAGTTCCTTCAAGTTTACAGAATTACTCAAATCCATCCACTTGAGACTTCCAAGCGGCTATACAGAAAAATCACAAAAACATGGTGACAAGTTCAGTTTTTTTTTCTAACTAAAAAATGTACAAATACTAGATTTGAAATAAAGTGCGATAACTAAAAACAACTTACTTTAATTCCTTCCCACAACTTCTCAAGCTTACTCTCAACCATGACTAGTTCGACAAGGAACTCCAAGTTTACAATGCAAGGAAAACAAGTCATGGGATAATGTCTCCACTGTAGTAATCGAAGTTTATGAGATAGATAGCTTAGTCCTCGAGTAAATTGCAATGTATCGCGAGAACCATATACTTTCAAGAACTGGAGATTTGACATTCCTTCAAAAGCTTTCTCACTAATATATAATTCTTTCTCCTCTCTGCTGTAATCTAAATTTATGCCTATGACATTTTTACTACCCTGAAATAAAGGAGAAAAAAAGAAAGTAGATTTTGTTAGTTATCGAATAAACTAAAATTTACAGGTAGCAATGCAATGAAAGATGCTTACTGTTGAATCACCAGTCAGTACTTCAAAAATCTCTCTATCGTCATACAGAAACTGGCGCTGCCCAGGGTCATGAATAGATTGCTTATAGACAATTTCTCTACCTAGTTTTTCAAGCAAACTATGCATATCTATATATCCCAAGTCGATGGATATAAGAGATTTCTCAGCTAAGACTTTAAGTCGTTGCCTCACTTCTACAAACTTCTTTGCAAGATGCTCTTCCACTTTGTGAATATATTCAGAGTTGAAGAAGCAGGCAATATGAAGAAATAAGAATTTATCTTCATCATCTAAAGCATCATAGCTGAACTTCAAAATGCTTTGAATATCAGCATCAAGACTAGTCCTTAATCTTGGAAGCGAATTAGTCCACTCTTGTTTAGACATTCCCCGAAAGTAAGAACCCATAACCCTTAGCCCCAAAGGGAGTTCACCAGCAAGTCTTGTAACTTCCCGAGCAAGCTCCTCAAAACCATCTTTAGGGGACTTTTGACCAAAACAATACGTACAAAATATTTGGAGAGCCTCATCATTTGTTGGAAAACTCACTTCGTAAATATGGTTAATTCCATGTGCTCTAAAAAGTTTCTGATCTTGTGTTGTGATTATAATCCGACTCCCGGGACCAAACCACCAAGTCTCTTTCGCTATCGCATCTAGTTGTATTGACCGGTCCACACCATCAAGAACAACAAGAACTTTCTTGTCCTTCAACCTATTTGGCGCAACTCCCAAATGAGAAGCAACCAAATCCTTATGGTCGATTATTTGAGACATAAACATCTGTTGTAGTTGCAACTTTGCGCTGTAGTCATCGGAACACAGTCTTGTATAGTTTACTTTGATATCATCCATAAATACACTCAGTTCAAAACTGTTGAAGAGTTGGTTATATGCGACTCTAGCAATTGTGGTCTTCCCAATCCCAGGAGGACCCCAAATCCCAATCATCCTCACCTCATCTGACCCTAAGCATAACAATGGTTCCATCTTTTTCAAATGAGCTCCCATCCCAACTAACCCGTCGAAATCATTTGATGGTGTGAAATTATTCAGCACGTTGGAAATATCAGTGGCAATCTTCTTGATCATGGCCGCTTCATTATCCCTAGAAATTGGAGAGTTCAATGTAGCCGTTAAATAATCATATTCACATTCATAAATAAATATGAACTTCTGTGATGCGTATTCTTTAAAAAATGTATACAAAAAGCAGGAATAAAAAAGAACTAACCATTTGCTTGAATGATAGCCACCGATCGTGGCCACTTTTGCCAAAGCTTGTCTCCATCTCCTAATGTTTTCCTTCATTTCACCAGCATAAGTTTTTCTAAAGACTTTTCCAAACTCTCCGGTTAGATTTTTCACATCAGAGGGATCCACCTTGTAGAAAATAGCAATTACAGTCTGACCCAACTCTTCTCTGCACTTCATAATCTCCACCAGTTCATCAAGACACCATTTAGAGGAGGCATAGTTCCTAGAGAGCAAGATAATTGCTATCTTAGATCCTCTGATCGTCCTAATGAGCTCGGGACCTATAGATTCTCCTCTTTTGATTTCATTATCAATGAATGGAGTGATTCCTTTTCTTTCAAACTCCATCTGAATGTGACTGAGAAAATCTCTGCGTACATCTTCCCCGCGGAAGCTAGGAAAGACATCATGTGTCCAGATGCGAGAAGAAGAAGGTGGAGGAACTACTGAAGGAGACAAAGAAGATGAAGATGATGAAGAAGAACCCTTTTTGCAGTTATTATCATTATGGAAACGAAGTCTTCTCAGAAGAGTTAAGAGTCCTATTGCAGCAGCAACAGTGGTGAGGAAAGAAGAAGAAATCATTAGTTAGTATAATGGAAAGAGGATCAGTATTACAGATCTCCAAAGGGAGCTTCTGGAGAAAGAGACTATAAAGAAGAAGAGGCTTTGTATACACTGAAAACAGACAGGTGACTAGGAACATTGAAACTATTGTACTACCGAAAAAAGTGGATCCGTGTAAGTATTTCGTTGATATGTCGTCACAGAAAAGTACAAGAATGACAGTAAAATAAAGGCCCCAGAAACGCAACTAGCAGGAGATGAAGCTTAAAAATAATGTTATCCAAGAAAATACACAACAAACTCTCAGATATAAAAAATAGAGAAATAGGTTCGACAAAGCTTGGCTGCAGATTCTTTATCTGCAGAACCACAACAAAACCATCATCCTTTTAACTATAAAACATAATCATTCAATGACTATGCTAAATTCTGATGTTAAACGATGTGTTTAACATCTATCCTCAACACTGAACTTGGTGGTAAAACAAATGAAACTTACACTAGCTTTTACGGCGACCAGCTTTCAATGCATAAGACAGTCTTTCATCTTTTTCACTGTCATCATCATGATATGACCATAAACTTCATCCTCAGCAACATCACCAATAGCTGAACCGAACAAGTCCACGCCATCAATTGATCAATATCTTCACCACCACGCCGGAAGATGATAGAGACTGCTTGCTATTTTCAGCAGAGGAAATAAACCGGACTTTATATGAACCGCCTGAAATGACGTCGCTTCTTTCTCAACCTCATGCTGTTTTGCGTTAATAATAAAACAAATCTTGTCGTTATCGTAACAACCGTTCACTCTTCTCCTTCCAAATGGCGCCGTCTCTCTCTCTCCAAATACAAAAACGCATGTAGTTTTATTGAACCTTTCGTCCTCTCGGTATAGTCTGGTTTCAACAGGTCCACTCTCTCTCTCTCTCTCTCAAAAGCAAATATTGCAAAGGGATTGAAGTAAATTCACAATGAGAAAAGTGAAAAATGTGCACCGTAGACAACATCACATCCCAAACAAACAAACAAAAAACAGAGGAATAGAGAACAAAACAGAAACCTATTGATTAACTTTACATGTTTCACAACCGCCTTGGCCACCACCGCTCAAGCTTATATCGGGTTCATCAATATCAAGGGACCTCCAAGTGTTGGACTAGCCCGTATTCTCCTATCTTCCAACCATCATCGTCGCTTATCAGCTTGAACTCAAAGAGAAGCTCGCTGGAAATAACCTCTGCTTTGATGGGGAATGTGTACAGATGCTCTGCTAAAGCCGGACACAGCTGATCAGTGCTATTTTTATACACAACATACACTCCAGTTGATTTCTCTTTAGCGCAAGCATCATGGTCACCTTTATTAAGCAGCAAGACGCAAGCTTTAAACCACATGGATTTTGGAAGAGGCTTTTCACTCAACTTGATAGTCAATGGACCTCCACCAGTAGCTCGGTGAGTGAAGTATTCAGGCACTTGTCCACCTGGTAAGACTGCACGTTCACTATTCTGGATGATGTTGTCTCTCGCCTCTTGATTCAGCTTGAAGCAGTTGGCAAAGAAGAGCCAAACGGTTGGATTGTGAAAGGAGCACTCTAGTATCTCCAGGGACTCGCAGTCACTTGCATCTATGTACTCGATGGAATCTGAAATCGGTGGGACTGATACCAACTTTTGGCATCCTCTGAGCACGAATTCACTCATATGAGAGATTTTCTTGACCCACGGAGGAAGCTCTTGTATCTCTGTGTCGGTCAAGCACAGCGATGTGATTCTTTCAAGAGCATGAGGGAGGTCCTTGAGGTTTTCAAAGTATGACATATCCAACCCATTAAGACGAGGCCATGACACGATTGAGGGAGGCACTTGTTCAGTTGCGGTAGCTGTGAGGTCTAGAAACCTAATGTTTGTGGAGATCTGAGGAAAACTTTTCAAAATGGAGCAATTACAGAGATCAAGTTCATCCAAAGATTCCAAGTTTATGCCGGTGGGGAGAACCTCTAGCTTACTGCATCCTCTTAATATCAATTTCTGCAACTTCTGAAGGTTTCCAAGAGAAAGAGGAAGTTCCACCAGATTTGAGCAATTACTAAGATTTAAATTCTCCAAGTTGGTGGCATTACCAACATAGGAAGGAAGCTCCAACAGATTTTGGAAACTAGTAAGATCCAATTTCCGGAGATTAACGGCATTTCCAATAAAAGAGGGAAACTCCACAAGACTTGAGCATCCACCAATTTCTAGTTCCTCCAGACTATTTCCAGGAAAGAAAGGGAGCTTGATTAGACTTGAGCAATTATTAAGATTCAATTTCTCAAGGTTAGTAGCAGTTGAGAGATCAGGAAGCTCCTTCAAGTTTACAGAATTACTCAAATCCATCCATTTGAGACTTCGAAGTGGCTGTGCAGACAAATTACAAAAACATAGTTGTTTTCTACACTTTAGTAATGACACAGATGAGAACTACACTTAGAAAAAAAAAACTAAATAAACAGGTATTGCAAGATCAGTTTTCCTTTTATCTAAAAAATATACAATTGGTAAATTCAAAACAAAAGAGAAATAAAACAAAGTAACTTACTTTAATTCCTTCCCACAACTTCTCAAGCTTGCTGTGATCCATGATTAATTCCACAAGGAGCTCCAAGTTTACAATGCAACGACAACATGTCATTGGAAAATGACTCCACTGTAGTAATCGAAGTTTATGAGATAGATAGTTCAAACCTCCAGTTAATTTCACTGTATTGCGATAACCATAGACTTTTAAGAATTGGAGATCTGACATTCCTTCAAAGGCTTTTTCACTTATATATATTTCTTCCCTGAATTCAGACTGGTTGAACTTTATGCCTATGACACTTTTACTACCCTGAAATAAAGGACCAAACAAGAAAGTAGAGATTAATAGTTAGAAGAAAAAACTAAATTTGCAGGGAGCAATGCAACGAAACACACTTACTGTCGAATCACCAGTCAGTACTTCACAAATCTCTCTATCGTCGAACAGAAACTGGCGCTGCCCAGGCTCGTGAATAGATTGTTTACAGACAATTTTTCTACCTAGTTTTTCTAGCAAACTATGCATATCTATATATCCCGAGTCGATAGATATGAGAGATTTCTCAGCTAAGACTTTAAGTCTTTGCCTCACTTCCAAGAACTTCTTTGCAAGATGCCCTTCCACTTTGTGAATCTTTTCAAAGTTGAAGAAGCAGGCTATATGAAGAAATAAGTATTTATCTTCATCATCTAAAGCATCATAGCTAAGCTTCAAAATGCTTTGAATATCAGCGTCAAGGCTAGTCCTTAATCTTGGTAGTGAATTTGTCCACTCTTGCTTGGACATTCCCCGGAAGTAGGAACCCATAACCCTTAGCCCCAAAGGGAGTTCACCAACAAGGCTTGTAATTTCCCGAGCAAGATCCTCAAAACCATCTTTAGGGTACATTTGACCAAAACAATATTTACAAAAGATTTGGAGAGCCTCACTATTAGTTGGAAACCCCACCTTGTAAATATGGTTTATTCCATGTGCTCTAAAAAGTTTCTGATCTTGTGTTGTGATTATAATCCGACTTCCGGGACCAAACCACCAAGTCTCTTTCGCTATCGCATCTAGTTGTACTGACCGGTCCACGCCATCAAGAACAACAAGAACTTTCTTGTCCTTCAACCTATTTGAGGCAACTCCCAAATGAGAAACCACCATATCCTTATGGTTGGTTATTTGAGACATAAACTGTTGTTGGAGTTGCAACTTTGTGCTGTAATCATCCGAACACAGTCTTGAATAGTTTGCTTTGATATCATCCATAAAGACACTCAGTTGAAAACTATCAGAGAGTTGGTTGTATGCAAATCTAGCGATTGTGGTCTTCCCAATCCCAGGAGGACCCCAAATCCCAATCATCCTCACCTTACCTGAGCCTAGGCATAACAATGGTTCCATCTTTTTCATATGAGCTCCCATCCCAACTAACTCGTCGAAATCATTTGATGGTGCAAAATTATTCAGCATGTTCGAAATATCAGTGGAAATTTTCTTGATCATGGCCGCTTCATTATCCCTAACAATTGGAGAGTTCAATGCATCCATTAAATAATCATGCACAATCATAAAGAAATATGAATCTATTTTAAAAAGAAAACTGTATAGAGCAAGTAGGAATCAAAAGAACTAACCAGTTGCTTGAATGATAACCAGCGATTGTGGCAACTTTTTCTAAAGCTTGTCTCCATCTCCCAATGTTTTCCTTCGTTTCACCAGCATAAGTTTTTCTAAAGATTTTCCCAAAATCTCCGGTTAGATTTTTCACATCAGAGGGATCCACTTTGTAGAAAATAGCCATTACAGTCTGATCCAATTCTTCTCTGCACTTCATAATCTCCACAAGTTCATCAAGACACCATTTTGAGGAGGCATAGTTCCTAGAGAGCAAGATAATTGCGATCTTAGATCCTCTGATCGTCCTAATGAGCTCGGGACCGATATATTCTCCTCTTTTGATTTCATTATCAATGAATGGAGTGATTCCTTTTCTTTCAAACTCCATCTGAATGTGACTGAGAAAATCTCTGCGTACATCTTCCCCACGGAAGCTAGGAAAGACATCATGTGTCCAGATGCGAGAAGAAGAAGGTGGAGGAACTATTGAAGGAGACAAAGAAGATGAAGGTGATGAAGAAGAACCCTTTTTGCAGTTATTATCATGATGGAAACGAAGTCTTCTCAGAAGAGTTAAGAGTCCTATTGCAGCAGCAACAGTGGTGAGGAAAGAAGAAGAATTCATTAGTTAGTATACTTGAAAGAGAATCAGTATTACAGATCTCTAAAGGGAGCTATCTGGAGGAAGAAACTATAAAGAGGACTGTTGGCTCTATAGGAATGTCGAAACTAGTACCGAAAAAAGTGGATCCGTATACCTATTCCTGTCCTTGATAATATATGTCGTCACAGAAAATTACAAGAACGACAGTAAAAGAAAGGCCCACAAGCGCAACTAGTCAGAGAGGAAGCTTAAAAAAATGATATCCAAGAAAATACACAACCAAGTCTCAAAATATATAAAAATAAGGAGATAAGTTCGACCTCTACAACATCTTCAGCTGATGATAATTCCATTTGGATCATGTGATGAGTTTTCAGGTACTGCTATCTGGCAGTGTAGCACATAGCATCAGAAGCCTTCTTAGCAGCATAAGCCCTCTCAAGACAAAGCTCATCTGCCAGGTTTTTTTTAACAACAACACCATCATGCATTTGAATCAGAGGATTTTTACTTGTTCTTAGTGAGTAACTATCCAAAACACTGAACTTGGTGGTAAGTAATGAAACTTAGACTAGTTTTTACGGCGCCCTACTTTCAATGCATAAGCCAGTCTTCTAAGCTGCCAATTCTTCAGCTTAGCTGGTCTTTCATCTTACTGTCATCATCATCAACATGGCCATCATCTTCATTATCATCAACAACATCAACAGTAGCTGAACGGAGCAAGTCAGATGCCATCAACATCGTCAACACTTCAGCTAACTCTGCTGCTATAGCATCAATAACTTATCATTATTCAAAATCTTCTTCCAGTTGATGAAACAGTGCCTCAAATGGATGATCATCCTCACCTCCTCCAGTATCATCATCTCCCTTCAGAAACTTTTCTGTCAAATTCAAAACGTTTGGAACTTTAATCATGAATTGACGATTATTTAATATACTGTATCAAATGAACTGGGAAAGTTCTAATTTGACGAGATACAAGCGAATTAGTATGATGTTTGAATTGGAAGAGATAGAAGACGAGGACTAGCGCTTGAAGACGAAGATAACGCCGGAGAGTGAAGAGGAAAGGCGACGCCGGGAGAAGATAGAGCAACCACCATTAGCTTTTATTATTCAACTGTTTGCTGTTTCAGTAGAGAGGAACTGAGCAGAGATTTCATATGAATCGCATCTAAACGACGTCGTTGTTTTCTCAAAGAAAGAAACAACTCATGCTGTTTCTGTTTGCAAATGTAACAAATCCTGGCGTTTATTAGGTCTTTCGTTTGTTATGCTTTAGTCGTTATCGTCTTGTTTCAACGGGTCCACTCTTCTAACTAAAACGACATCACTTCTTTCTCAAAATTAGAAAAAAAACGCGTGCTGTTACGTGTTCACAATATAACAAAGCATGTAGTCTTTCAAAGAAGCATCTGCAGTTCCTGATCTGCAGCGCCTAGAGGTTCGGTTTTTTTTCTCTCTGTCATTTTACTTTTTTCTTTGCGTATTGAACGGTGAATTACTAAGTGAGTTGTTTTGGGCAGGTTAGCTACTTTTCTGTAGCTGGGGCTTTTGTGGGTTTGTTAAAGCCTGTTAGGATGAGCATGTTTGGGTCGTTGCTGCTAGTTTGGAGTCTTGTCAAAGAAGGGATCTTAAAGAAAGCCGTTTATGTGTACCCAACCATGGTGATTGCGATGATCTGCGCTTTCTCTATGATCAATTATAATTTAAAGAAAGCTACGAGGGCCGCTCCTGCTCGTCCCATTGCTAAACCTCTCATGAACTCTTCAAAATCTAAGCTCAAGTGAAGTTTTTTTAAGGACTTGTAGGGGTCTTGTGTCTTGTCTTTGTTACCTTGTGTGGTTCCTTGTTTTCTGGGACTCTGCTCAGTAGTCAGTATCTTTCAGTATAAAAAATCACATGGACACAGTTTTCAGTGAGTTTTGTATCACCACAAGAGGTCACAGTAGAAGATCATAAAGTTCCATTATCTGTTATTAATCCCATGGTTTTGCTTTTCTCCACTTGTTCATGTCACAACTTTTAAACTGTTATTCTTGCGGCATGAATCCTTGATATATACATGCACATCTATAAGTATTCCTTTTTTGGTCAACGTTAGGTACCACATGTTAAAGAGTATTTGTGAGAGGCAGTCACGATTTAGCGTTGACATTTTTAATTGCTGCCTGTAGTTCTTTACCTGTATCCAGTAGTGCAAGAAACAAGTTGTCTCTCATCTTTGCACAATTCAAGGCTCTGGTTCAGTTGAATTCATATGAGAAATGAATCAAAATCAGGCCATTATGGAGCTTCCATGTGATCCCCTTGTAGATTCCATCACTGAGAAGTTGGAAGCCTTGTCCTCTCTTTTTTTTTTTCTTGAATGAATGTTAAATTTATTCATCAAAAAAGCCTTATTACAATGACTGTGTACTTTTTGCAAAAGTTTGCTAACTCAAACATAAAAATCAAAGAACATTAGCTAATTACATTCTAGCACTGAACCAGAATTGCAATAGCCCTTCCATTCCCCTAACACCTTTCCTCTGCACCAACGTTATTCTGTTTCGAATCCCCTTCTCAATAACTCTCTTCAAGAGTGGTAAATTCATCATCTTCTCCCCATGTCTCAACTTGTTCCTTTCTCTCCAAAGAGCGTACAAAACTGCTTGAAATGCATACCTGATACAGAACAAGCTTTTCTTCTCCCGGGTTCTATCAGCAATGATAACTCAGCCCAAGCCAGAGTAAAGGACTGGCGCAACAACCCCTTCGCGATGAACTCCCAAACTTGAGCAGAGATACTGCACTCAAAAAACAAATGGGACCTTGTTTCCGAAGCACTCTTACAGAGAACACAGGTATCATTACTCACTGGACTCCACTTTACCACTCTGTCCATAGTTGACAACCTATCACGTATAGAAAGCCAAGCCATAAACGCAAATTTTGGAGTTGCTTGTCCAAACCAAATACCTGCAGCCCAATCGCAAAGAGATTTTTTCTCTCTCAACAACTGCCAAGTATCCCGAGTAGAAAACTCCATCTTATAACCCGAGTCTCTTCTCCATAACCTTTTATCACACTTTGCAGGATTATAATTACTTCGCAGCCAATTCAACTCTGCTTCTAACTCATTGAAGATGCTAATCCTATGCCTTCTTCTCCTCCTAACACATAGCATTGCCTCCTCAACGGTAGCATTCTTTGGTATCCCCAACTCAATAAATCCACGAGCACCCAGAAGGTCCATAAGAATTCCTTTTTCAGACCAATTATCAAACCAAAAAGATACATGCCTACCATTTCCAACTTCGACTTTGTAGAATATCTTAGCAACACTCCGCAATTTGAGCATCTTATGCCACATCCAAGAACCAATCTGCATCTTCTCATTAACTTCCCAGAAACTTTTACCTTTCAGCAAATTATTATGAATCCATTTCCCCCAAAGAGATTCCCCAGTTAGCATTCTCCAAATCAGCTTAAGACCAAAGACTTTATTTACCTCCCTCAAGTTCCTAATCCCCAATCCTCCTTCAGTCTTTGTGCAGCAAATATCTTTCCAAGCGACTTTAACATTAGAGGATTTCAGCAGAGGCCCCGTCCAAAGGAAAGCAGAACACATTTGTTCTACTTCCTTAATACAACTACACGGTAGCCGAAAGACCATGGCCCAGAAATTCACAATGCTAGTAATCACCGAAACAAGCAACTGAAGTCTGCCCGCATAAGACAGAAACCGACAGGTCCAAGAACATATGGTTTGTCTTATCTTTTCCAAAAGAGGAGAGTAATCCTGCTTCTTCATTCTTTGAGTCATGAGAGGCAATCCCAGATATCTCACAGGGAGCTCTCCCACTGCAAATTTGAAGTTGTTCAAGATACTCTTTTTTTCAAACTCTGAGACACCCGCCATATATAAAGTAGATTTCTCTACACTTATACTCAAACCAGACCAAGCTTCAAATTCATCAAACACTGCTAAAGCCCCTTGAATAGACTGCGAAGACTGAACCCTGATGCTTATTCGCCTCGAGTTGTATCCATAGGTCCCTTACATCACGGCAGAAAAGAACTCGAAGCCATGGAAGATCATAAACTGAGGTATCTACAGAGTTTTATTATTAGAACAGCCTTGACTTTACAGGACCTGGTTAGAGTTGCAAGGACATAGGAAGAAAACGCTCGTTTCCGTTACGCCGAAGATATAAGACTTGGTAGCAATGAGTTTGTGAAAATGTTAACCGCTGATGCAAGCTTCCTAGTAGAACTTCTTTTGAGCTCACAAGTTGATGTGAACAGAGGTATGGAAGATAGGATATATGGGAAGCAAAACATGATTGGCGTTGTGAACCATGACATTATGTTACTTGAAAACCAGCTTCCATATTTTGTTGTGGAGGGGATGTTTGGTTTGCTACATGTTGATTACAGACAGGGACTTCCTCCTCTTAGTCGAATCATTCACAACCACTTCAAGAAGTTCTGGATGAGCATCCCTTCATTTTCAATAAGCATTTCTGATTAAGAGATCTGCCATTTTGTTGACCTTCTGAGAGCTATTCATCTACCGTTGGGTTTGACTTTTCCGAGGAGAAGCAGGGGGAGGATGGACTCTACACTAAGTGCAAAAAAGATTCATAACGCCGGTGTGAAGCTCAAGCCTGCAGACATCAACACCTGCTCACTAGACATAACCTTCACCGATGGAGTCCTCACTATTCCCAAAATCAAGATCAGTGACATCACAGAAGCTCTCTACAGAAACATCATCTTGTTTGAGCAATGTCATCGCTTAGATGCTTACTTCTTCCACTATATGAGGTTCCTCAGCTGCTTCCTCAGATCTCCCATGGATGCTGAATTGTTCATTGACAATGGGATCATCGTGATCAGGCGTGGAAATGCAGAAGACATTTCGAGGCTGTTCACTACCATATTGAAGGAGGCCACTCAGATAAGTTACAGCGGGTTTTATTATCAGACGGTCTATGAGAATCTACAGGGGTATTGTAACAGGCCTTGGAACAAGTGGAAAGCAACTCTGAGACGTGATTATTTTTACAATCCTTGGTCAGCTGCTTCCATGGCTGCTGCTGTTTTTCTTCTGGTGATGACTTTCATACAGGCTCTATGCTCTATATTAGCATTGGAACTTGTGAGAAAGTGATATGAAAGAAATCATGGTCTACATCGTTTCTCTGTTACTCTAATATTCTCTTCCCTGTTGCTTAATTTGCTTCCCTCCTTGATTTTTAACTTTGAAGTGTCATCTTCGCAACTTGAAAGATACCGCGAATGCCTTTGTTTTGACCATTACGGAAGGTTATAAGATTAATATATCTATTATAATAACAATGACACAAGCGTCTGTAGTCCAACGGTTAGGATAATTGCCTTCCAAGCAATAGAACACTCTCAAACCCACAAGTAAATCACTCGAAGGATTCGATCATTCATCTTTCAGCGGAATCCTAAAAGCAAAAAACGAATTCATCTTAGTCGATTACGTACGTATTTATTTGAGTCCTGCATGTGTTTGAGGCGTTCGGTTCAACATAAAAACCCCTATCCTTTTTCTTGCAGATCATGGAACCTGCGGCTGCTGCTGTATGTTTCGGCCTTTGGCTTCCTAGTGAGATTTTCAAGCAGCAGTAGAAAGAAGTTAGTCAGATGCTAAAGCAATCTTCTAACTTTCCACAAGTTATCTTCTGGAAGTTAGAAGATTGCTTCTTCATTTCCAGCTCTTGGTCTACTAACTAGAAGAAAGCGCAAAAAGGAGCTTCGAGATGAGATGAAAGTTTCAGAGCAAGAGGTTTCACTCTGGAGAAGTTAGTATCACTTGATAAACACTTGAGGGACTCATCATCAACTAGAACTTGCAGTTGCAGCTGTTGAAGCTAGCAAAGAGAAACTGTTATACTCTACTATTTCTGATATGGAGGATGTGATCGAGGATCTTAAACTAGAAAAGCTGAAAAATCTGTAGATATCTAGAAGAAGAGGGAGAAATATACACAACAATGAAAAGTGAAAACAGCTAAAAAGATATCGCAAGATCATGAAAAACTGGTCATGCAATTACTGATAAACAAGTAGCAAGACATTAGGCGGACCTACGTGGGGATTAGGGGGGGTCAGTTGACACCGGTTAAAAATCAAAATTCAAAATTGGAAGCCTGAGACAATGGAATTAGGCGGCTCTGTTGGTAAATTTCTTTAAGTTGACACCCCAAACCGGGGTTCAAATCTCTACCATGCACCCATATATTTATTTTTTGTCATTCAAACTTGGGTTTTATTGCTTGAGCTCATGTAATATTTTAAATATATAGAAATTAAAGCCCAAATTATTTATACGTGGGGCTAAATTACCAAGTAAACATTTTGTTTATTTATTTGTGGGGCTAAATTATCAAGTAAACATTTTGTTTTGGTTTTGGGCCAACAAATTGCAATCACAAATTGTGTTTTGTTTTCTAATATTTGCAATTATACTGTTTTAATTTTTTTTTCTTTACGATGATAAACAATATCAGTATATATATTTAATAATATTTTCATTATTTCATATTAATTTTATTTTTGGTTATATGCTTGTATATTGTTTATATAAATGATGTTTTCATTTAATTTTCTCTAGAAAATATTTTTTATTTGTTTTCATCATCAAAATGAAGTTGTTTTCTGCTTTTATGTTTACTTTGATATTGTAACAGTTAGTTTTTGTGTACATATATTTATATACTTTCTTTTAACAAAAATAGTTATATACTTATTTTTTATAATAAGATATTTATTACTAAATTAAACTATTTATCACTAAAATAAACTATTTATTCGCATTTTCCACGCGTAGCGTGAAGAAAGAATCTAGTATATATAATAATAATATAATACCCCTTGAGTTAGAGCAAGAGGATATTCACGACGGTAGTTGACTCGGACGTCTAACATTGGCACAAAAAGTGATGCAACCATATTTGCCTACAACATGAAAAGCGGAAGGAAAAAAAATATAAAACTGATACATGACAACGGTTAGATGATTTAGCCTTTCTATTAAGTTGTATCCTTAGATAAGGGTTTCATATGATTAATAATAAAGAATATTCCAAAAATTAACTTAACTACTAAGAGAGATTAGGTTAAAAGGAAGTAAGCTTTTTGGTTCATATAACAAGTGCATATGAATAACTATAAAAACTTACTTACAGAAGGCTTGAAGAGATGTGTTGCATTCTGATCACACATTACATTAATAGATGACTTCCAATTTATGAAAGGGTATCGGTCCATGACAGGAGGTGCTTCCTTCACATTTCCAAACATTATACCGATGGAACTGTTACGATCATGAACGAATTCTTTGTTATCCACAAAGGGTTTGATTAGACTCAAGCAATTACTAAGATTCAGTTTCTCAAGGTTAATGGCAGTTGAGAAATCAAGAAGTTCGTTCAAGTCAAAATTACTCAAATCCATCCACTTGAAACTATGAAACAGCTGCCGAGACAAATAACATGAACATAGTTGTTTTATACACTTCAGTAATGAAATAGATGAGAACCCCACATCAAAATAACCTAAACGGGTGTGACAAGATCAGTTTTTTCTAGCTCAAAATTGTACAAATATTGTACTAGATTTGAAACAAAGTGAGATAACTAAAAACAATTTACTCATTCCCACAACTTCTGAAGCTTGCTCTCAACCATATAATTATATACTTTCTTTTAACAAAACAATTATATACTTATTTTTTATAATAAGATAATTTTCTTTAAATTATCATAAAATAAAATTTTAAATCATAATATAATATATAATAATAATTATTTAATATTATTTATGACACCGGTTAGAAACAGTTCTGTTCCGTAGTAGTTTCATCATCATAGAGGATACTTAGATACTAGAGTCTTTCTATTGCAAATATCTAACATGTCAAAAGCGATTCACGTCTGATTGGTAACACAAGAAAAATAGAAACTCTCTACTCGGTCACCTCTTTTTCTTGCAGCAAAGAGAATCCTGAAAACCAACACTCTTAAATAATATGAAAGACTATCATTTGAATTTAGCAATAAAAGAAGTTGATAATACCTATTTATTGATAGGTACAAGATGCACTGATTTGAGAATGATTGATATCACATGAGTCCACTTTGGCTGAGACTTCAAACTTGAATTTTTTTATCCACACGGTATGAAAAGTTGATTGTGCTGGTTTTGTTGGTGTCATAGGCCACTTGTATGCCTTTTAACGACTGGACGTATAGGATAGCATCATATTTACGCTTAAAAGAAGGGATATGTAACATATGTTGCAAAATGGATTACAAGAGACAAGTCTAATTTCTCATTTGGTTTCCAATATGGGTGTTTTTGTGTGGATTCATTCTAGAAAATAAATGTTCTACAAACCTTATGAGATACTCTAATGGAAAACAAGATTGGTTTACACTTCTTGAAATTTGGGACTTTTGGTTGTTGATTAAATATAAACAGAAATACTTGATTTGTTATATATTGATAAGTATTATAAAATATTTAAAACTAAAAGGACAACTATATGAATTTTAACTCAGTAAATGATAGTAAAATTAATACAGTAGAATTAAACAATATTTAATCTTTCAAAATTATATGAGGATAAATTTATAACTTTATAAATAATTTTCAACATATAATTGTATTTTTAAAACATAAACAATTAACAAAACTATAACCATATTCGAAATTCCGCGCTTTTAAAAGTGCGGATCAAAATCTAGTGAAAGGTTGAAAGATCAGTTCTTCACTAATTATAATACCTTAAGAAGATGGAAAAACTTCTTCTATAAGCAATTACTAGATCATAACCCGCCCGACTGGGCGGGTCTTGGTTTTTATGGTATATATAACATTTCAAAATTACAATTTAATGGTGCCAATTTTACTAAGTAATAATATATTGTTAAACATTGTATTTCATTATTGTATTGTGTAATAGGGGCGTCTTAAAATATTGTGACCCGTAAACATTTTAGTAATATTTTATAAAGTTTTTTGACTAAATTTGGTGTAAAGTTATATACACTAAATAATTTAGTCAATAATTTTTAATGAAGAATTGGAAGGCTAATATATCACTGTTAAAAACTTATAAGAATAGTCAATATAAATTATATCAATAAAAGATATATTATTCTTGATTTATTCTAAATACATTTAAAACATAAATACATATATGTATAAATCTATTATATTAAAAGAGAAGTCACAACTTCTCCTCATGTGTGATATTTTAAAAAATGGACTATCCTTAGAAAATCCTTTAAATACATATCATTTAATTCTCTCAATATAATCTATTATACTAAATAATATTCTTAAAATCAGTTATTGAACAAGAAATAAATCTGAGAAAAAGGAGGAACAATACCAGATTTTTATGTGGTCAACAACTTCATACATATATTAAAATGAAAATAAACACCCGCGCGGTTGCGCGGGTCAAAATCTAGTAATTTTTAAAAGTAAAATAATATCAATGATAGAAAAACCAAAAACAATAATAATGGTACCTTGGGCCCCAATAATCTTTAGTATAATAAATAAGCCCATTAAATTTGTATGATATCCATGTTTCCAATCAAACTTTTAAAATTTTCTTATTCATGTTTCCAAACACTTTATTTTTGTACTTCAGCTTTAATAGTATAGATGTCTCAGACATTAGATTCTTACAATGAATTTCTTTTTGTGAGCCAGCTACATAAAATGATCTCAAAAGACTCATTTGATGGTATGAAGATTGTACTATAATACTACAACTAAAAGAAGTTAAAATAATTATTATGACCATTATTTACTGTACAAGAAAAATTAATATTTATGTTTTGTGCTAATAAAAGGACACTAAAGACACAATAAGCAAAGATCTTTCATCAAGTTTTACAAAGATTGACTGATCACCAAGTTTCACATACTTTTTTAGAAATACAGTGTTTCCAATCCAAACAAAAAATCAAAATTTATGACACTAAATTAAACTATTTATCACTAAATTAAACTATTTATTCGCATTTTCCACGCATAGCGTGGAGAAAGAATCTAGTATATAATAATAATATAATACCCCTTGAGTTAGAGCAAGAGGATATTCACGACGGTAGTTGACTCGGACGTCTAACATTGGCACAAAAAGTGATGCAACCATATTTTTTTTTTTGTAAAAAAAAAAAAAAAAAAAAAAAAAAAAAAAATATGGTTGCAACCATATTTGCCTGCAACATGAAAAGCATTACGGTGAGCCGTAAGGAAGTTTCTTGGTATTTGGTAAGATAAATTTATATATATATATATATATATATATATATATATATATATGTGACAGTTATTCACATATATCCTTTTAAGTAATCAGTTGCTTCTATTTTCACGCTAGGATGATGGTACTGCTCGAGTGAATATATGTGATTACCAATATGCCAAGGGATTTTATGATACATTAAAAGAGTACTTCTCTACTGAATCAGTCATTACATACTTAAAAATCATTGGTTCTGATTTGATCAAAAATAAAGAAAGCATTCTTTCTGATGACAAAGAAAAAATGATGGTGGTAAGTAAATTCCCTTTTGTCTTTTATTTCTCTAATTCGCCTGGGTGGGGGCTTAAATAACTATGCTGGTGTGTTTTTTTTTTTCTTTTTAGATTACTAATGCTGATTGTCGGAAGTGTCAGCAAGTTCTTGAGATCGGCACGGATTTGACGGTTGTTGGTAGGGTAAGTTTAATCTTCATTTCATGGTTTCATTTAGTAGCTAATTGAATGTGAAATTTTACTACTACATCTACTCTAGGCTGTGAGAGACAAAGATGGAGCTCCCATGATAGGACACGTATATCAGCTCTTCAGTGGACATATACAAGTTGAAGAATTCGTTGCTGATCTGGAAGCAGAATCGGAGTAAGAAACACACACATATATATGTATCTTATTATTACTGAAAGATATATATATATTCTCTGAATGTCTCTCTGTTGTCACATTTTGCAGGAGCGATAGGACTTTATCCTTATGCGTAACAGTTCTGGGTGCGGTTTTGCTTGTTCTGAGCGCGCATAATGCAAATTGACGGAGATGGCATCGGGGTAAAATATCGCAATGAACAAGCTATATATATATTACTGCCTTTTGTTTTGTTTTGGTATTAAGATTTCATTATCTATTAGTCGCTGACTTTATATGTTTATCAATCAGAATTCAAAAGAACGTGAGTGTGTTAGATATGATAATGTAAGCGAACATGTGTGTATATTGATCTTAATCTTATATGCTTGTGGGGGTGGTGGTTATCTTTTATAATTTGTATTTACGAAATACTTCTTTTTCTTGTCAAATATGATATTTGTAATGTAGTAAGGAATATTTATATTATACATAAGAATGACTCAAATCTCTAGTTAGCTGGTAGTAGCTTTTAATTTATGAACGAAAATCTGCTAACTAATTAGTTAAATACAAGAACACTTTTTATGATAAAAACAAACACAAGAAACAGTCAAGAAGTTCTGGATTAGATATATGCCATTTTCTTGACCTTCTGAGATCCATTCACCTGCCATTGGTTTTTTAGTTCTGGATTAGATATATGCCATTTTGTTGACCTTCTGAGAGCTATTCATCTACCGTTGGTTTTGAGTTTTCCGAGGAGAAGCAGGGGGAGGATGGACTCTACACTGAGTGCAAAAAATATTCATAACGCTGGCGTGCAGCTCAAGCCTGCAGACATCAACACCTGCTCACTAGACATAAGCTTCACCAATGGAGTTCTTACTATTCCCAAAATCAAGATCAGTGACATCACAGAAGCCCTTTACAGAAACATCATCTTGTTTGAGCAATGTCATCGCTTAGATGCTTACTTCTTCCACTATATGAGGTTCCTCAGCTGCTTCCTCAGATCCCCCATGGATGCTGAATTGTTTATCGACTGTGGGATCATCGTGATCAGGCGTGGAAATGCAGAAGACATTTCGAGGCTGTTCACTACCATATTGAAGGAGGCAACTCAGACAAGTTACAGCGGGTTTTATTATCAGACAGTGTATGAGAATCTGCAGGGGTATTGTAACAGGCCTTGGAACAAGTGGAAAGCAACTCTGAGACGTGATTATTTCGACAATCCTTGGTCAGCTGCTTCCGTTGCTGCTGCTGTTTTTCTTCTGGTGATGACTTTCATACAGGCTATATGCTCTATATTAGCATTAGATCTTGTGAGAAAGTGATGTGATAAATCATGATTTGCATTGTTTCTCTGTCACTCTAATATTCTCCCTTGTTATTTAATTTGCTTCGAGTTTAACTCCCTGTTTCTAAAAAGTGTCATCTTCTCAACTTGATCATTAGTGAGATATGTTAATTCAAATAATGAAGACAAAAGTGTCTGTAGTCCAACGGTTTGGATATTTGCCTTCCAAGCAATAGATCCGGGTTCTACTCCCGGCAGACTCATTTTTAAAAAATCCTTTTTTTTCCGGCTGCTGGCTGTTGATGGGCCTTTTCTTTAGGGCTAATTTGCGAGATAGCTAAGATTGGAAGTATAATTAGGTAACTGACTATGATTTTGACATAATTGAATCAATGACATTTAACACACATATGATCCGGTTCTACCCTCTATTATAACAAGTTGCCGGTGAAATAGAAGATATAGATTACGTTGAGTGTAATTTATGTGGTCCAAATTAAAAGTGAATTAATGGTAACTTATGAAAGAGAAGAGAGCCACGTCACTTTATTATTTATCGCATACATAATTACTGTGTGGAATAAAAGTGTGGCTTAAAATAGAATTCTTTCCAATACATCTTGTATTCCATTTACCAACTTCAATCATTCTATTCTATTTCACCAAAATATGTTATGACAATAGTCTCATTCATACTCTAAATAATAAAGACTACACAGAAATAGATACCTTAATCCAAGGTCAACCCCAATCTTCCATAAACTAAACCATAGACACAGATCACTAAACCTTACGTGAAAATATAAATCCTAATCTAAACCTCAATCCATTGCCGGTTAACCCCTTTCTTATGATAATCTTTTTCATTTTCTCACCTTAATCTCCTACTTTTGTATAAACCCTATAAATTGTCATTTAAAAGGGTATGGACGCTAATCACTAAACAAAAATTAAGAAAATATAAACCCTAATACATTGGCGATTAACCCCTAAACAAAAATTAAATTCCATTACATTCTTTAACTACTGTATTCCATACAAATGAGTATATTATCCAGTATGGTACATGTCTCCTGCTATATCGGTCGATCTATTCCACTGGATTCAAACCCTGTGGCGAACAATCTACTTGGAAGGCCCAAATCGTCCATGTCAGACCTAACATAAAAAACGAGGGGAATATAGTTAGTATAAAGTAGATATACAATGATGTAATCAAAGTAAACATGATGGTAAAGTGAAGCAGGGTGGACATATAATATTGCAGAACAATCCATGTGGAATCGAACAACCGTGAATGGATAATACGGAAGTTCAATACCATCCAGAATGGAACAAACTACAGACGTTCCATTCCATTCAGAATAGTGAACCATCCAAATGGAATGGAATATGTATCCAATCAAACAAACATTGTATATATAATACATTCGGTGTTCTCTATCACGTATATTAACCAAAATGTCAACTGTATGGAATAATACAACCACTAAATATTAAACCATAATCGCAAATAAGTTAACACTAAACCAAAATATAAACCATCAACCCAAATGTAAACCAAACACCTCAGATAAACGCTACATCAAATGGAATGACACATAGTCAAATAACATAGTACGCAATGGTATGGAATTATCATAAATTTGTGAGCGTAAAATTACAATCCATGATAGGGTCACTAAACCCAAACCTCAACCCCCCCTTCCAAATACTAAACCCTAAATCCTAACCACTAAACCCTAAACCCAAATATAGACCCTAAACCCAAATATAGACCATAAACCTAAATAGAACGAAACAAAATAGATAGACAACATCATATGAATATCATTTCTTTCAACATCACATTTTATTTTGTTTCCTTTGATGTCATAATAAATGCTATTCTTTTTACGTCAAATATATTGTTTCTCTTTACAAAATCATATACACACTAATATAAAACACATATATATGTACTGATACAAAACTTATGTCAATAAAACATGAAACAACAAAAACAAGATTGAACCATCTTTCGGTTCTCTTCCCTCGCGCAAGACCTTAGTCTTTTCATGTCGGTAAAAGTCAACTATTTCACCACAATTGAGTCCATGCAAAACTGAAAAACAAAGTAAGAGGGAAACATGGTTATAAATATGTCTCAAACAATCTACTTGAAGGCCTAATTCTTCTTTGGTAAACTTGAAAAACAAATTAAAAGGAAAACATGGTTATAACAGAGTAATCCATTGTATTTTATATAGAAACGAACTTTTTATAATTCAAACAATACAATGATGAAGAACGGTAGTGTATTCAATACATATCATGCAACTTTATCTCAAATAGAATAGTTTATCAATCGATTCTATCTCAAATAGAATAGTTTGAACATATAATATTTTCTATTCTATTTCAAATAAAATATGCATAAAAGATCTCACGCTGACAATTTGTATTGCATCTGCTTCAATACAACAAATGAAATTGACCATAATGCAAGGTTATTCCACACAGTAAATTAAATTAGTATACTGTGTCATTCATATATCGAAGAAAACACAGTTATAATGTACGTAACACAATGAGTAAACCATAAACTATACTATTCTAATGGAAGAGAAAACACAATCAAATGGAAATGCATCCAAGCCAAATAGAATAGAAAGTGAATTTGCACAGACAAAGAGACGGTGAAGAGAATCTACGGAGAACAAGGAGAATTTATGGGAGTTTCAGAGACTTAATTCCTATAACAAAGTAGAAATATAATTGACAATAAAACGACATGAAGAGAAGAAACTAGAGAACTTACCATCTGTCAATCGATTAGAGATGATTGGAGTTTCATAAGTTTCCTTGAACACTGGTTGTGAGAAGTGGAATTGAGACGGGTTGTTGATTGGCGCCGCTGCGGAGTTACCACCATCGATTGGGAGCCGATTTCATCACCGGAGGAGAGGACGAACTTGATAAGCACGAATGAGATGTGAAGATTTGAGGTGAAGAAGGCGAGGCAATGGGGATAAATGAAAAGAAAGATGTGGAAGACAATAATGCACGAAGTGCAATTTTACACCTAATAATAATTGTTTAATTTTTTTTTCTGCAGGTTTCACCGGTTAAAAGAAAGGACAAAATTGTATTAATATAGAAAAGTAACAGTGTCAGTGGATCTGTTAGGGTTTTTGGCTACTTCACCAATTAGTCCTTTTTGTCTTGCTATATGGCCCAATTTCCCTTTTCTTTACAATAAACTTTTTTTGGTCAACTTTCAATAAAAATACTCTTAAACCCACAAGTAAATTGCAAATACATTTACTATTATCCCAATAATAATTCGGCGGATTCATCAGTCTTTCATCTTTCAGCGAAACCCTAAAAGAAAAAACACGAATTCATCTGAGCCGATTACGTACGTATTTGAGTCCTGCATGTATTTGATTTGTTCGTTCGTTTTAGTTCAACATAAAAGTGTCCCCAATCCTTTTTCTTGCAGATAATGGATCCGAAACCTCTTGCTATTGCTGGTGTATTATGCTTAGGCTTAGGCTTAATTCTGAGCAGCAGTAAAAAGAAGTTAGTCAGTTCCTAAATCTAAATTCTCTGCTCTTGTTGAAAAATAATTTTACACACTATTGATTTTTTTTCACTCAGCACTTCTGAGCTTCTACGTCGAGCTATACTCGTGAATGACCTGAAAGGGTTGGGTAATGTTTTTTTTCTTTTTAGTTTGAAAGGACTATTCGGTATGTTTTTTTTCTGGTTTGTAAAAATTGATGCAATTCCATAAAATTTTCAGGGGAATGTCTTGAAGATAATAAGGAGATAGAAAACCTCACTGTTTTGGTATGTGGAACAGTTGGATCAACCTCGACCGTGGAGAACAGCTGTTTGGGAGTTTTCATCAAGGAAACGGTAATATTTTTTGTTTGTTATCCATCCAAGAGAGACATTGACTGAATAATGTTGTTGGTGGTGCTCCTTCCTTCAGATTACACTTGATATAGAGAAGCTGGATGCCTTTGGTTCAGTAGAACCGGAATCTAAAACCATTACGGTGAGCCCTAAGGACAGTCTGGATAAAGAGGAGATGAATACCTTTGGTTCAAAAAAAAAGAACGCATTTGGTTCAGTAGAACCGAAATCTGAAACCATTACGGTGAGCCGTAAGGAAGTTCCTTGGTATTTGGTAAGATATATATGACATTTTCTTTTTCTTTCTCAAATCCACAAACATACATATATATCCTTTAAGTAATTAGTTTCTTCTATTTTAACGATAGGATGATGGTACTGCTCGAGTGTATGTATGTGATTACCAAAATGCCAAAGGATTTTATAATACATTAAAAGAGTACTTCTCTACTGAATCAGTGATTACATACTTTAAAATCATTCATTCTGAATTGATCAAAAAAAGAAACAGAAACATTCATTCTGATGGCAAAGAAAAAATGCTGGTTAGTACTTCCTTTCTGTCTTTTATTTCTCTAACTCGCCTGGGCGGGCTTAAATAACAATGTTGGTGTGTGTTTTTTATTTTTAGATTACTGATGTTGATTGTCGCAAGTGTGTGCAAGTTCTTGAGATTGGCACGTATTTGACGGTTGTTGGTAGGGTAAGTTTAATCTTAATTTCATGTTGATTTAGTAGCTAGTTGAATGTGAAATTTTACTATTACATTTACTCTAGGCTGTGAGAGACAAAGATGGTTCTCCCATGGTAGAACAGGCATATCAGTTCTTCAATGGACATATACAACTTGACGAATTTGTTACTGATCTGGAATCAGATTCGGAGTAAGAAACATATATATATATATATATATATATATCTTATTATTACTGAAAAAACGGAAGACATATATATTCTCTGAATGTTTCTCGTTGTCACATTTTGCAGGGGCGATGGGACTTTATCGTTCTGCGTAATGGCTCTGGGTGCGGTTTTGCTCGGTCTGAGCATAATGCAAATTGATGTTGATGGTAAAGGATCGCAATGAACAAGCTGTATATTACTTCCTTTTGTTTTGTTTTGGTATTAAGATTTCGTATCTATTAGTCGCTGACTTTATATGTTTATCAGTCAGATTTAAACAAAGAACATGAGTGTATATTGATCTTAATCTTATATGCTTGTGGGGGTGGTTATCTTTTATAATTTGTATTTGCTATGTAATTCTTTTTCTTGACAAATATGATATTTGTAATGTAGTTTGGAATATTTATACATAAAAATGACTCTCAAATCTCTAGTTTTTTGTTTGTTTGAAAAAGAATCTCAAATCTCTAGTTAGCTGGGAATAGCTTTTAATTTATGAACGAAAAGCTATTACCTAATAAGTTAAATACAAGAAAAAATTTTATGACAACAACACACACAAGAATCCTAGGGTTAAAGTTGAGCCTTCGAATCGAACTTTGAATTCATTTCAATATGGGGAATTGACATTCATCGCTTTTAAGTTCCAGAAGCAAAGAAATTTGAACAGAAAATCTACCAACCAAAATTGTCAACAAGATTTGTAAAACCCATAATCATTATTAACATATAATATCAGTGAGTATATGTTAACCAAACACCACCAAACCATTCCAAAAGCAAGAAGTTCTATAAGCTTTAGTCGTCGCAGTCATTTTTTTACTTGGAGAACTCTATGAGTACGCTCACAGCTAAAATAGACACACCGATACCAGTTAACCACAAGAACACCTTCCGACAACGCCTGCAAAAATGAGAAACAAAAAAAAAAACTCTCTTAATTAAGAGGAAACAAATATGAGGTTATCTCATCTCCCAAATGAAGTAACGTCAAATGTTTCTTACTCTGATTTTGATTTCAAATCAGAAACCAATTCAGCAAAGTCTATACGTTCATTAGAGACCTTATAGACACGTCCGATGGTGGGAGCCCCATGTTTGTCTCTTTCAGCCTATAGAGGAGTCAACACAAAGGTAAAATACCATATTCAACTAGCTCCTAAGTGAAATCACGAAAGTGAAACAAACAAAAACAGGGTGTGACTTACCTTACCAATAACCATCAAAGGCTTACCAATCTCAAGGACACGCTCACAACAGCTTTTTGGGACAAACTAAAGAAACAAGACAACAACACTGTTAGGAAAAACTGAAAAAAATAAAATACATGGTAAGGAACAGACAAGTAAGTAGGTACCTTGACGTCCTTGGAAGAAAAAAACCTTTCAAAGTGTTCCATCACTGGTTCAGTAAAGACATATTTATTTAGGGTATCATAAAATCCCATGGCAAATTTGGCTCCCGTAACAGAAACCCGAGTGGTACCGTCATCCTAATGAGGAAAAAACAAGAAGAAGCTAAATTACTTTAAAAGGAACCACTGGCTAAGAGTTTGTGGCATTGAGAAGAGAAGAATGTGAGGCGAAAACATCTTACCAAATACCAAGAAACCTCGTTACTGTACAACATAACCCTTTTAGAATCCCTTTCTGAATCAGTACAATTATAATTAATTGTGGCCTGAATGAAGCAACGCAAAAAAAAGATTTCAAGACTGAAGAAACACATTCATATCCAAGAGAAACCAAGCTAAGCATTATTATTTTAGATTTACGGTTTCCTCAGAAAAAACACACAAAGCGCCACTACGGGTAGTTTCTACGGCTGAGTTTGATCCAACTGTTCCAAATATCGCAACAATAGGGTTGCATAATGGCTCCTTTTCCAGAAGATCCCCTGAAAAAAAATTCAATAAACCCTATCAGAAACTTATTACACACGCCATCAACCGTACAAAAACCCTACCCAATCCTTTAAGCTCGTCTATTTGGGCAATTCTGGCTAGACCCTTAGCATTCCTGTGCAAAAGAATTAAAAATCGGATGAGAAGAAATCTTTTTTTTTTTCTAAACAGATATTGATTCGACTAACATCTTTTCGCTCCAGCTGTGAAGCCCAAATAGGATGCCAACGCCAATGCACGCGGCTGCAATTTCATTCATCTTCACCGACGGTAAGCGAACAGATCAAACTCGAATGCTTTACAGAATCGATGCTTGGAGCAGGGTTTAGGGTTTCGCTACTCAAAAGTGTAACATTCCAGTGGGCTTTTGTTTATCCAGCCCATGTAGAATTTTCAAAGAACCCGAGGCCTGAACAATTTTCCCACGGCTTCGTGTTGGTGGTAAATAATTAAAGAAACTAGTTGCATATTCCCCGCGCAAGCGCGGGGTCGGGATCATTATGTTTGCGTGTATTTTTTTCGATTGTTGGTTTAGTGGATTTTTCTAATGACACCAATTAATAATGAAATGGAAAATTTCATGTTTTTATATCGTATGTCAAAACTTGATATAATTCTATATTTATAGTATTTATATTTCTATTAAACGATTTATCAATATGAAAATAACCTTAATTAAATTAATATTTGTTGTTTAAGTTTCATTAGATAGGTTTTTATATATGGTTTTTTGTAAGTTTCGGTTTTGTTCATAAATGATGTGGCATTTTTATCTACGGAATCATCGACTGTGGGAATTCATTCGCAGAAATCTGGAGTCGGTGGTGAGAAATGTTTTCAATGAAATTATAGTAGTTATTAAAATGTAAGAGAAATTACATATTCATTTAATGAATAACTTACTTAAATTTTGTTTTTTATTTTATTTCACATACAATTTTTTTTGAAAAATATTAGGAATGTGTTAAATGTTAATTATATGCGAAGTAAGGTTTATAGGAATAGTTAGGCTATAATATAGTTTTTAGTGTGTAAAAGTAGGTGTATTTTTTTTTGCTGTAAATAGTTTTTATATCGTAGATCAAAACTTGATATAATTCTATATTTATAGTATTTGTATTAAACGATTTATCAATTTAAAAATAACCTTAATTAAGCTAATATTCGTTGCTTAAGTTTCATTAATTAAATAGGCTTTTAATTATATATGTTTTTTTTGTAAGTTTGAGTTTTGTTCATAAATGATGTGGCATTTTTATCTACGGTGTCATCGACTGTGGGAATCCATTAGTCGGAGTCTGGAATCGGTGGTGAGGAATGTTTTCAAGGAAATTATAGTAGTTATTAAAATGTAAGAGAAATTATATATTCATTTAATAATAACGAAAATAATTAATTTTTGTTGTTTTATTTTATTTTATTTTATCTCACATACAAATTTTTTGAAAATATATATTAGGAAATATGTGCAATGATTTAACTTTTTGAGCTCCTAATCTATATTATTCAACCCTCATTAAGCCATCCACGTATGCACCCGCGTGGAATTCACTTTTTTTTTTTTGTCTGTTCGTTTTTGGATTTATTTTTATTTTTGGGTTGAGTTATATTATAATAGGATAGTTTTAACCGCGTAGGCAACCACGTGAGACTTGTTTTTTTGTTTTTTGTTTTATTATTCGTTTTAGATTCATTTTTAACTATTTTGGGTTTGAACTTATTAAGGTTTAGGGTTTATACAACTATTTTGATCTTTAAAACAATAAGCCAAAAAAAAACATAAGAACCTTATAAACAAAAAGCCCATATGATAATAACCTAAAAAAAAAAAATCAAAAATACATGATAGCTGTGTGGTTTGAACCCACAATCTTGCATACTTAATTAGACACCTTATACCACTTGGCTAAAGTGTATTTCATTGTTTGTAACCATTTTACCAAAACTATGTGTGTTTAAAAAATATTTTTATGATGATGACATTAATTGGTTTATGCATGAGAGCAATGAGAATTGAACCCATGTCTTTGGAGACCAAACATGGGGTCTTAGACCACTTGGCTAAACTGATATTCTTTGTTTATAGCCATTTTAAAACAACTATTTATTTTAATATAAAAATATGGGACCCACAATCTGTCTATTTGGACACCTTAAAGAGCTTTTAAACTGAATCATTATAATATAGATTGTGTACCTGATCATCAATGATCATCAAGCCTTTCTTTTTCAAAAATATTTTTCAACTTCCAATAAAATTTTCTCAAACCCACAAGTAAATAGATTTACTATTATCCCAAAAATATAATTCGGAAGATTCAATCATTCATCTTTCAGCGGAACCCTAAAAGAAAAGCGAATTCATCTGAGTCGATTACGTATGTGTTTGATTTGTTCGTTCGTTTAGGTTCAACATAAAAGTCCCTAAATCCTTTTTATTGCAGATGATGGATCTTGGTGCTGCTGGTGCTTTATGCTTAGGCTTTGGCTTCTTTATGAGGATTTTAAGCAGTAGTAAAACGACGTTAGTCAGTTCCCTGCTCTTGTTTTAAAATAATTCACACTATTGATTTTCCACTCAGACTAAGGACTAGTGATCTTCTACGTCGAGCTATTCTGGTGAATGACCTGAAAGGGTTGGGTAATGTTTTTTTTTTTTTTTTTAGTTTGAAAGGATTTGGTTTTGTTTTTTTTGGTTTGTAAAAATCAATGCAATTCCAAAATCTTCAGAGGAATGTTTTGAAAATAAGGAGATAAAAAATCCTACTGTTTTGGTACGTGGAACAGTTGGATCAAACTCAACCGTAGAGAACAGCTGTTTGGGAGTTTTCATCGAGGAAACGGTAGGATGTTTTTTTTTGTATCCATCCAAGAGAGACATTGACTGAATAATGTTGTTGTTGTTGTTCCTTCCTTCAGATTGCACTTGATATAGAGAAGATGAATGCCTTTGGTTCAGTAGAACCGGAATCTAAAACCATTACGGTGAGCCCTAGGGACAGTCTGGATAAAGAGAAGATGAAAGTCGTTGGTTTAGTAGTACCGGAACGTAAAACCATTACGGTGAGACGTAAGGAAGTTCCTTGGTATTTGGTAAGATATGACATTTTCTTTTTTTTTTCTTTCTCAAATCCACAAACATATATATGTTACTTCTATTTTCACGATAGGATGATGGTACTACTCGAGTGTATGTATGTGGTTACCAAGGCGCCCAAGGATTTTATGATACATTAAAAGAGTACTTCTCTACTGAACCAGTGACTACATAGGTAAAATTCCTGGGTTCTGATGACAAAGAAAAAATGGTGGTTAGTAATTCCTTTTTGTCTTTTATTTCTCTAATTCGCCTGGGCGGCCTTAAATTGCAATGTTGGTGTATGTTTTTTTCATTTTAGATTACTGATGTTGATTGTCAGAAGTGTCTGCAAGTTCTTGAGATTGGCACGTATTTGACGGTTGTTGGTAGGGTAAGTTTAGTCTTCATGGTTTCATTTAGTAGCTAGTTGAATGTGAAAAATTTACTATTACATTTACTCTAGGCTGTAAGAGACAAAGATGGAGCTCGCATGATAGGACAGGCATATCAGTTCTTCAATGGACATATACAACTTGACGAATTTGTTACTGATCTGAAATCAGATTTGGAGTAAGAAACATATATATACATATATATATATATATATGTGTGTGTATTTACTCTGAATGTTTCTCTGTTGTCACATTTTGCAGGAGCGATGGGACTATATCCTTATGCGTAATAGCTCTGGGTGTGGTTTTGCTCGCTCTGAAGATAATTTAAATTGATGTAGATGACATCGGGTAAACGATCGCAGTGAACAACCTTTATATTACTGCTTTGTTTTGGTATTAAGATTTCATAATCTATTAGTCGCTGACTTTATATGTTTATCAATCAGAATTAAACAAAGAACATGAGTGTGTTAGGTAGGATAATGTAAACGAACATGTGTGTATATTGATCTTAATCTTATATGCTAGTGGGGGCTGTTATCTTTTATAATTTGTACTTTGAATTCAATTCAATATGGGGAATTGACACATTCATTTCTTTTAAGTTCTTGGAGAAGCAACGAATTTTGAACAGGAAATCTACCAACCTAAACTGTCAACAAGATTTGTAAAACTCATATTCTTATTAACATATAATTAATATCAGTGAGTATACACCACCAAACCATCCCAAAAGCAAGAAGTGTTATAAGCTTAGTCGTCGCAGTCTTTTTTTTACGTGGAGAACTCTGGAAGAATAGGCAGTACGCTCACAGCTAAAATAGACACACCAATACCTGTTAACCAAAAGAACACCTTCCGATAACACCTGCAAACATGAGAAACAGAAGGAAAAAAACTCTCTTAAGAGGAAACAAATATGAGGTTATCACATCTCCCAAATGAAGTAACGTCAAATGTTTCTGACACAAACATAAAAAAAAAAAAAAACGGACAGTCTCTTACAGTTTCCTCAGAAAAAACACACAAAGCGCCACTACGGGTGGTTTCTACGGTTGAGTTCGATCCAACTGTTCCAAATATCGCAACAACAGGGTTGCATAATGGCTTCTTTTCCAGAAGATCAACTGTAAAAACCCTACCCAATACTTTTAGCTCGTCTATTTGGGTGATTCTGGCTAGCGTCTGAGCGTTGCTGTGCCAAAGATATTATACGTGAGTCACAAGAAACACAATGAACTGAATAATGCTTTTACTGAAACTTTCGAACTTAAAAACTCTGTGTTCTCAGAAGAGTACAACGTGGTCTTATATAGACCTTATGAGCTGAAACAAATTCAAAACAAACGACTTCCTACTAATCCGTAAATCCTAAACCTTCTCAACAAACTTATTCAACTACTCCTACAGACTCGGACTTCTTCATGACTCAGTCTTTTATTCTTTGACTTCAATCCCTCCCCTAAACTGGAAATACTTCTTCTTCCAGTTTAGTAATACTTCACTCGAACCCCCATGTATCCTCTGAGTGTCTCAAACACTTCCAACTTCACAGCCTTTGTCATTATATCCGCCAACTGATCTTTTGTAGAGCAGAACTCTAGCTCAATCACTTCATCACTTACTAGGTCACGCAGAAAGTGAAATCTTACTTGAATATGTTTGCTTCTCCCATGGAATACTGGATTTTTGGACAATTTGATTGTAGAACTGTTGTCACAGTACAGAACTGTCTCTCCACCTTGATCACATCCGATCTCCTCCAACACATTTCTTAGCCACACTGCTTGACACGCTCCTGCAGCTGCTGACACATATTCAGCTTCAGTGGTTGATAAAGTGACTATGGGTTGCTTCTTAGATGCCCACGATATGGCTCCTCCTCCATTCATAAATATGTAACCTGAAGTACTCTTTCTATCATCTTCATCTCCTGCATAGTCACTGTCCACAAAACCAATCAATCTGTCTTTGTTGTTGTGCTGATATTGAATCCCAAACTCCAGAGTTCCTTGCACATATCTCATGATTCGTTTGACTGCAAGCAGATGTTGCTCCTTAGGCGTCTCCATGTATCTGCTCACAAGATTAACTGAGTAGATGAGATCCGGTCGTGTTGCTGTGAGATACCTTAAGCTCCCAACCATCTGCTTGTATGTTGTTGCGTTAACCTCAGAACCAGCCCCTTCTTTAGTGAGTTTGCAACCTTGTACTGTCGGATTTCTGACTGAATTGCAGAGCTCCATCCCGAACCTCTTCATCACTTCTTTTGCATATTTCTTTTGACTTATAAATATCCCTTCTTCATCTTGAATCACCTCCACACCAAGGAAATACTTCATCATGCCAAGATCTGTCATAGCAAACTCAGACTTCATTGATTCCTTGAACCTTTCCTTCATTATCTCAGAGTTGCTTGTGTAGATCAAGTCGTCAACGTACACACTGACTATCAACACGTTGTCTCCTTCCTTCTTCACGAATAGTGTATGTTCACAGTAGCACCTTTTGAATCCTTCCTTTGCAAAGTACCCCTCTATCTTGCTGTACCACGCCCTTGGCGCTTGTCTCAGCCCATACAAAGCTTTGTTAAGCTTGTACACCTTCATCTCTTCATCCTTTACCTCAAATCCTCTTGGTTGCTCAACATACACATCTTCTTTGAGTTCACCGTGTAGAAAAGCGCTCTTTACATCCAGTTGATACACACGCCATCCTCTCTGAGCTGCTACACTTAGTATTAGTCTGATGGTGTCCCACCTTGCAACAGGTGCAAAAACTTCATAGAAGTCGACTCCATGGGTTTGGTGAAATCCCTTGGCTACTAACCTTGCCTTGTGCTTGTCTACTTGCCCTTTCTCATTCAGCTTTGTTTTATAAATCCACTTAACTCCAATGACCTTGCTCCCTTCTGGCAACTCCACCAGTTTCCATGTGCTGTTTTCTTCTATTGAGTCCATCTCGACTTCCATTGCCTTCTTCCACTTGGCATGCTGTACCGCTTCTTCAAACTTCTCTGGGTCTCCCACTTCTGTAACCAGAACCATAAGGTCTTCTTCTTCTTCCATAAATAGACCCATCTCATAGTCTCTCATCCACACTGGTCTTGTCTTGCTTCTACCGGTTCTGTTCCTCTGTGACCCTTCTCCTGCTTCTTGTGCGGAGCTAGTGTTTGTGTCTTCATTGTGTGGTGATACTGCTTCATTTTCATGCTCTGCTGCGTCTCCTTCTGCAGTTTCATTTTGAGTTTCTTCTTCATCATGTCTTTCTTCCTCTACTGGTGTTATCTCTTCTTCCCCATCTACTTCAATGAACTGACTGTCTTCTGTACTCTCTTCCCAGTTCCACTGCTTGCTTTCATCAAACCTCACGTCTTTGCTGATCAGGATCCTCTTACCTTCAGGGTCATATAGGCGGTATGCCTTGGACTCTTTACTCACACCGAACATGACACATTTTATGCTCTTTTCATCAAGTTTCACTCTCCTTTCATACGGTATGAGAGCATAAGCAACGCATCCGAAGACGCGCAAGTGGTCAACTGATGGTTTCACACTGCTCCACCTTTCAGATGGTGTCACATTTCCTAGGATTGACGTGGGACTTCTGTTCAGGATATGCACTGCGTACTGTGCTGCTTCCGGCCAGTATTTGATGGGAACCTTCATGCCAAACATCATGCATCTTACCATGTTCATTAGACTTCTGTTCTTCCTCTCTGCCACACCGTTCTGCTGAGGCGTATAGGCTGCTGTCAACTGCCTCTTGATCCCATTCTCAACGCAGTACTCCTGAAACATCTTTGAGTTGTACTCACCTCCCCTGTCAGACCTCAGGCACGCTAGCAGCTCCCCACTTTCTCTCTCAACAGCCACTCTGAACTCCTTAAATGTCTTGAATGCCTCTGATTTTTCAGCCAAGAAAAACGTCCAACATTTACGACTGTAATCATCAATAAAGTTGATTATGTACCTCTTTCCACTCTCAGATGTAGGTGATATTGGACCGCAGATGTCTGTGTGAACCAGCTCCAGGCATCTACTTGCTCTCCACTTACTGCGCTTTGGAATGTTTGTACGGATTTGCTTCCCTTTCATGCACACCTCGCAAACTCTTCCTTTAGCAGTGAGTTTAGGTAAACCAGTCACCATTTCCTTCTCAGCCATTGTTGTCAAGTTGTCATGGCCTAGGTGTCCGAATCTGCAGTGCCAGATCTCTTCTGAGTCTTCAATAACACTCAACATACGTACTTCCTTGGCGCCTTTTCTTGCTTCTTTAGCACGTACAATGAACATTCTGTTCCTGGACATTGTTGATTTCATGATCATCTTCTTTTGTTGCTTGTGCCACACCTCGCACACGTCGTCATCTATCACTATTCTCAATCCCTTCTGTTGAAGTTGGCCCACACTCATCAAGTTGTTCTTAAGTCCTGGCACATAGTACACTGAAGTTATTATCTGACATATACCATCAATCTCCAATCTCAGATTACCCTTTCCTTCTACTTCCATCTTTCTATCGTCTCCCAGCTTGACTTGGTGCTGATAACTTCCATCAAAGTCAATGAACCATTCCTTCACACCACACATGTGGTTGCTGCAACCTGAGTCAAGGTACCACACATGCTTCTCCTCTGTCTTTAATGGATCACTCTGAGCCATCAGGAGCAGATCTTCCTCCATTTCAGCATAATTTGCATTCCTTTCCCACGTAGGGCACTCGTTTTTGAAATGCCCCATCTTGTGACATCGATAGCACTCGATGTTGTCTTTGTTGAAGCTGGTACCACCTCTGCCTCGTCCTCCTCTTCCACCACGGTAAGAGTTTCTCCCAGGGACTTGTCCACCTCGGCCCCTGTTTTCTTCCACCTTGAGTACTTGTTCTTCACTCACATGTTTGCTCAGGTTTTGCTCGTGTACTAGCAGTGAGCTTTGTAGTTCGTCCACCGTCATCTCAGTGATATCTTTAGACTCTTCAATAGCACATACCACATAGGTATATTTCTCCACTAGAGTCCGAAGAATCTTCTCAACAACTTTAGCATCCGGTATGTTCTCACCAAGGTTTCTCATGTCGTTTGCCACCACCATTATCTTTGAGAAATACTTAGTGATTGAGTCTCCTTCTTTCATCTCTAGTACTTCAAAGTTTCTTCTCAATCTCTGCAGTTGTGAGCTCTGAACTCTCTTGTTCCCCTGGTACTTGTTCTTCATAGAGTCCCAGATGTCTTTTGACGTCTCCTTCTTCACAATGGTTTTAAGAATCGCCTTGTCAATGGATGCAAACAGATAGTTCTTGGCCTTTAGATCCTTGAGCTTCTGTTCTGCAAGCTCTGTCCGTTGTGCACCGGTCAGAATCACATTTCTGTCTGTCTGCATTAACCCCGTCTCAACGAGCTCCCACCATTCCTTGGACCTCAACAGATTCTCCATGAGCATAGCCCAATGCTCGTAATCACCGTCGAACTTTGGTATGCGGAACTCCTTCTCACTCATCTTCACTTCACAGGCTTTGGATCACACGCTCTGATACCACTTATTATACGTGAGTCACAAGAAACACAATGAACTGAATAATGCTTTTACTGAAACTTTCGAACTTAAAAACTCTGTGTTCTCAGAAGAGTACAACGTGGTCTTATATAGACCTTATGAGCTGAAACAAATTCAAAACAAACGACTTCCTACTAATCCGTAAATCCTAAACCTTCTCAACAAACTTATTCAACTACTCCTACAGACTCGGACTTCTTCATGACTCAGTCTTTTATTCTTTGACTTCAAAAGAATTCAAAATCGGATCAGAAGAAATCCTTTTTTTTTTTCTAAACAGATATTAATTCGACTAACCTCTTTTCGTTGATACTGTGAAACCCAAATACGATGCCAGCGCTAATGCATGCGGCTGCAATTCCATGTATTTTTTCTTCTTTTTTACTCTACAGTTGAAAAGTCACTCCTTGTACTATTTACCAAAGTTTTTCTGGAGTACTAATCAATTACAAATACACATATGATTTCGTTTTGAAAATTATTTATTTTCAAATGATTATAGTCTTTTTTTTTATTTACAAAATATTTAGGACATTAATTCAACATTTCTTGTTTTCTTTCCAAAGTAATTGATATGTTTAAGAAAAATCTTCAATAGATAAAATTATAAATGCTTTTTAACAAAAAAATAATTATATTTTAAGCCGTTGTTATTACGTATTAGTCTAACCGATTTATGAGCTTTAGAAAAAACTGTAAGTTTGTTTCGCTTATGTAACTCTAAACTGGTGGATATTTCAGAATTTTCCTCCTAACTTTAGCTAAATTCAATTCAATAATTGACATTTCATTGCTTTTACGGTCCTGGAGAAGCAGATAATTTACATTGTTTTTTTTTGTTCTCTAATACTCCTCCTGTTGTTTAATGATAATCTGCTTCTCTTCTTGATTTTAACTTCTTGTTTCCTCATAACTCAAAAGTGTTAATCTTTACAAGATACCACGAGCGCCTTTTGTTTTGGCCATTACGGAATGGTATTAAAATTAAATAAGTTAATATAAATGGAAATGCACAAGCGTCTGTAGTCCAACGGTTAGCAGACGCATTTTGTTTTAAAGCTTTTTTCCGACTGCTTTTTCTTTTCAACACGTGGCTATTTGAGTACATGCCAAGTTCTGACAAGAGTTGAGTTGGATTTTGCTTTTGTCTCTGAGTTTGATAATCTGAGCGCTAAGATCCAAATGCAGCAAAGAAACTTTTGGAGGATGCTTGTGAAATATTTGGCAAGGAGATGGAGTTTGAGTTGAAACTACAAAACCTAAACTGATTTTTCAAGAAACCTGTGTTTATGCATTTAGACTAAGGTAAGAAGAAATTATAAAACCTACAAAAATGTTATGTCCCTTTTTGTCACATTTGGTTTATTGCTACTATGATGTCTAGTCCAATAAGTCTTTTTAGACAAACGGAAGTTTTTGTAGTCTATATAGGAAGCGATATCCAAGTAACAATAAGAATTTCTTACATTTCTTGCCATTAACCCATTCCCTTAAATAAACGACAAACAAAGGTATTAGACCTCATCATAACTCAAAGTATAGTCACATGATTTATATCATTAGCCATTTACAATATGGAACATCTTCAAGGTCCTTGGACTTGAATCATTCTCCAAGCACTTCAGCATGGTAAAAACATGGAATTCTTGCTCATTGTAGCCTTTTCCAAGATACCTGAGCGCATGAAAAAACATTCATTCATGAAAAAAATCCAAATTTTATACTTCGAGTCATTTTGGGCATGTTTTGTACATCTGTATGAAATTCTTCAAAGATAAAAACACACATAATATCAGACAACATAATTGGATGAACAAACATAAAATGAAAACATAGCTGACCACTTTTTTGATACTAGTGTCTTTTTTACAGATAACCAATTTGTCAAGAGAGAACCGTTTTTAACGGTGAAACTAAAGAAGATTGGAGAGACCGTTAATACACAAGAAAAACGAGAGTTCTACTAGGTCTTTTCCTTAACACAAAGAATCTTGAAAAAAAAAACACTTAATAATATGAAGATTCATCATTTTCTAAGGAACATAGCAATAACAAGTTGTTAATAATACCTGCTCACTGATAGATAAATGAAGCACTATTATGTGAATGGTTGAGATCAAGTGCATCCACTTTAGCAGGGACTTCAAAGGCCCAAGATAGTGCATCCACTTTAGCAGGGACTTCAAAGGCCCAAGATAGTATGAATATTTGATTGTACTGGTTTTGTTGATGTCAAATGCCACTTGTATGTATTTAAATTTCATCAATCTTTTTTTAAAAGCCTCTTAACACACTTTTTTGCATCTTTGAAGTTCAAATGCTTATTTGAAGTGTAACGTAAGTCTCCATCTTTATGTTTGAAAGAACATTTAAGAGATTTTTTATCCTACAAAGTTAATTGATTTCAAAAATAAGATATATATGATAAAACACAACTGAAACAACAAATGTTTACCATGAAGTGTAAGTAGAGAGATGTGGAGATTTCAATATGTAAGAAGCAGTGATGTTTATCTTTACATGAAGAAATTAAGAGTTGCTTACATGTGGCTTGAATAGATGAGTTGAATTTCGATTATACATGGCATCAACAGAAGATTTCCAATTTATCATGTGGTATTGATTCTGCAAAGGAAGTATTTTTTTCGTCATTCCCAAACAATATTTTTTTCGATCATTAACTATTTGTTTGTCATCTACAAAGGAACAAAAAAAGAAGAATATGAAAACATAACAAGGAACCAAGAAGTAAGATTGCCTTTCAATTTTCATGTATCTTTACAAAAAAATCAGCAGAAATCAAACACTTCATCATTGTAAAAACATGGAGTCATTTCTCATTGTAGCATTTTCTAGGAGATATGGTCAGATGAAAAATAGCTATTAGAAATAGTGCATTCATTCATTCACAAAATCCAAATTTTATATATTGAAGCATCTTGTGCAAGTTTTGTTCATATGTATGAATCCATGCAAAATAATAACACATATAATTTGAGACCATGAACAGAATGAAGATGAATAAACATAAAACCAAAACATAGCTGACCACTCTTGCCAATTGAAAAATAAACACTAGAGGTTATAATAAACACCATTAACCTTTAACAATAATAGAAAAGAATCTTCACAAAACGAAAATCTGTGAAAAACCCTTCGAGAATGAAAAGAAATTCACAGTGGCCTCTTAGGTTGAAATAGAAAGCAAATGAGAGATGAAGTGAAATTAAAACTCGAAATATTAAGGGGAAATAAAGACATCAGTCAATTTTCTTAAAATAAAACAGTGTGTTTTCTTTAGCCAAATAAATAACTCATCTGTGTCTATTGACCGTTAATTTGTGCCTTTCAACTCATACATTAAATATTCACAATTGCTCGTCAATATAGTTATTTAACATTTGATCTAACATTTTTAGATGCATGCTCATGGTTCTGATGCTTCTGTGATGCTCGTCCTACCATGGAGAGTGAGAGGGATGCAGTCTTAAACTTCCAATCAGCAAGAGGGTTTGAAGTTTTTGATCAAGCAAAATCCGCAGTGGAAAGTTTTTGTGTGGCTAATCTCCCATTACATCTTGCAGATATCTAACTTGTCAAGCGAGAATGATGTATTGATGAAGTTGAAAATGATTATTACAAATGAACTTCGAACATTTTCAATGTCAACTCTTACTCTTTAATCCTTAATCTCTGCAATATCATTCAAACCATCCAAAACCTCTTGCATCGTTGGTCGCTTCTTCATGTCCAGTTTGATACATCTTTTGATGAGTTTTCCCATTTGTCTAACCGCATTAACAGGATAATCGTTACCAAGTCTTGGATCGATTATACTCAGGATTTTATTCTTATCGGACAAGTAAGGTTTAGCCGAGATTGCACTTTTTATGTCTCTCACTCCTTTACGGAAAGCTTTTAAACCAGTTAAAAGCTCAATCAAGATCACACCAAGTGTATAGACATCGCTCTTCATCCCCAAATGACCTTAAGCATAAACATAAGTGTCTTTAACATCAAACCATCAAATTATTAAAATCAAGGGAAAAAGAGTGTACCTGAGATTACATATTCAGGAGGTGTGTAATCAGTTCTTCCGATGAATGCGGTCGTGATACTATCTTCAAACAAACGTAGCTCCTTTGATCCAAGATAAAACAGTTTCGCATTGTAGTGCTGATGAAACCCAATTAGTTGTTAATATTTTTTAGTTAAGGTCACACTTAAACGATAAGAGGTACACGAGTGGATTAGATGGTCTTTCAACATACAACCAATATTGACATTTATCTTATATATTACTACTTAAGATATTTTTCAATTTCCAATGTGAGGCATTGTCTTAGTTCTGTTGCGTACCTCGTCAAGGAAAATGTCATGCATTCCGAATTCTCGAGATAACGCTCTGTTATTGACCGTGTGGAGAAATGCAAGACACTGAGCTATTCCAATGGCTATCTTAAGCCGTATTTCCCAAGGCAGTGTTTCTTCTTCTGTTGAGAGAATCATGAGACTATATATTAAGAATCTACCCCATTTTTTAATGGATTCATTAATTAAAAGAGATCTTAACCTCCAAAAATATGAGCTTCAAGACTTCCTTTGTGGAAACATTCAAGAACCAAGAGGGATTCTTTAATTTCACAGCAGTAGCCTAAGAGTTTAACCAAGTTTGGATGAGAAATCTTTCCGAGTGACCTAATTTCTGCCTGCAACTCAATAGTTTTTGTGACCACCAGATACATACGTACAAATATAAATAAAATTGCATGAATATGGACAGATCTTGGTTACCTTCCACTCTTCTAGTTCCTCTGAACTATGTAGAACACAGTGCATGACAGAAACAGCGATTCCTGTTCCGTCTTTAGCTGGAGAATATGTGGTCTCATCGACGTATCCCTGGTAGAATAATCGACCAAAACCATTATTATCAACTACAAGCCTATTATTTCCGAATTTCTTTGTTAGTTTCTTCACTTCCTTGGAGCTGAAGACTCTCAGATTCTCGTTTTCTAGCTCTGTTTCCATATACAAATATAGATTTGAGTTATGTATTTAGATATTATATGTAAGCAAAAGTAAAATGCATTTAAAAACAGAGGTGTACCTGGAACTGGAGAGATGGTGAGAGGCTTTGGAGAAGTTGGAGGAGCTTGTTCTTTGGAAGATTTTAGACAATTTCCCATTGTTAGATGGAGATAATAAATTTGTAGATTTTTGTTTCAAGATCTGAACATATCTTCATTTTGGTTTTTAAGAGGTTGAAATTGATTTCAAGTGTGAATGTAGCTTCAGAATTCAAACCTTTGAAAATATCTCTCATAAAATGCCAAAACGAGAAACCCCAAAGAAAATCATTAAGTCAACAATAACTTACAAAAATCAGGTTCTCCTCTATTCATTCAACTATTTATTAATAACTTATAATAAAATATGTACATTAGCATAACGTTCCAATTTAGTTGCATACATCAAATTATTTATTTTGCTTTTGCTATTTTTCCAAGAAAATAAGGATTCTCCATTTTTTTCAGAAAATATATTTTTACCAACTTTTAAAAGACGTTTAACATATCCTTTAACTGAGACCCAACAGTTTTGTTGCTGTTGCCAGTAACAAATAAAAATGGCAATATACCGAAAACACAAACATATCAAATATCATTCATTACAAATGGAGTTGCAAATAAAAGATGTCAAAAGACCAGACTAATCTGCCAAACAACTCAGATTTGCACTCCCAAAAACTATACCATTTTTTTTCCATCATTTCCCCTAAGATTACCATCAAACTTCATTGATACAACAACACCCTCATTACTGTACTTATTATGGGTGTCCAAACATAAATAAAACATAAACTTCACAACCAAGGATTCATCAGATCAGGCAGATACAGTTGCATTGGGGATAACTGGTGCAGGTGATGCAATAACTTCAGTAGCTGCCTTCTTTTGTGTTGAAGCCTTTGAGGTTGAAGGCCCTGATTCACAGATATCCAGCGTCTCTGGGAGGTTTTCTTGAGTTTCATCGCTGTATATCTACACAAAGAGACATCATTACATCAAAACCCAAATGTAAAAACATGTATGACAAAAATATGATGTAGATGATGAACTTACCTCAAGCTGAGTCAGCATCTCAATGGTTGCTTCAAGGTCACCACTATTGGCTAGGTACACATCAGTGATAGACTCTTGTGAGAGACCAGAGAATGTGACCAGAAGGTACTCAATATCCATGTCTATATCCATCTCCAAATCCAAATCATCGTCCCTTGTCTGCTTGTAAGCTATCTCAGATGATTTTTCAGGCAAAGACACTTGAACACCTGCAAAACTTATCTCTTGTGTGGTGGGATTGGCAAACACGAAACCTTCCAAATCAGCAACATGGTCCACTCTGTTTGAGAGTGGTACGTATGATGCTGCATTCGGATTCAATGCAAATGCTCCTCCTCCTGGCTTCATTTCTCCTGTGTCTTGGTAAGAAAGTTACTGCCAAAAATTGAATTCATATTAACAAAACAACAAAAAGCACAAAGACAGAGAAGAGAAAACAATATAATAACTTGTGTAACACGGAAACGACAAAACCACTTGACAAACCCTAAGGTATAATAACACAAACGTTTCTATTACAAGACACAGACCGGAGAGAGATTGAACATATGACTAATAAGAAATGCTCTAGAGACGTTACATTTAGAATCTGGTCGCGTTACTGCATGAACAAATCGATGGAGGAAAACCTAATTGAGAAATCAAGAGAAGAGTCTCCACACAAGGAAAAAAAATGAAGGGAAGGAGGAGTGATTATATGGGGAAAGGATGGTCTTGACCTTGTCAACGGTGGACGTAAAAAGGACAAGGAGAAACGAAACATTAGGAGAGAAAATGAGCTTACCAGAGAATAAAACTAGCGTTGAAGATCGCTCGACCAAAGAGAGATGAGATGAGACCCTAAACGTGTCAATGGAAAGAGACAATTGCCACTAATGTAATGATGATGGTTATATATCGTTTTATGCGACTAACCAAGAATTAATAATTACGAGGACGTGGCCACCATTACTAGAATACAAACCGGAAATTAGATTCATTAATTCGGTTGGTTAAGTAATAAAACCAATTGATATCCATACTACTAATGAAAAAAAAAAACAAAGAGTGGACGGACAAGTAAAGCTCCAAAAACGCCATAGCCATGGCTCTTCTCTATCTTTTCAGGGAGTTCATCTTGAATATTTGTTAAATCACGCCACTAGCTTCGATGGCATGACATGCTTAAGAGAGATGTACATGTTTCTGTCTGAAACAAAGAAAAAATAACAGACAACTTAGCTTTTTTGTACAAGATGCTAGACATGTTCATCAACGCAGCGAGTCAAGAGATAACAATAACTTACACAAGAAAAAAAAACTAGATGATGCTGAAGCTAAGGAAGTTTAGGCTTGAAGTTAATCCGCAGAGATTTTTTCACCTCCAATTGCCGCTACAAAGGGTTTTAAAGATTCAGTTAATTATAAAAGGAGTTAGAAGAATACACACACAGTAATGTGTATAGTGCAAGACTTGTTTACCAAATCTAGATACCTTAATAACCGTTTGAAACGCATGGTCAGATCTAGCTCCGTGCAAGCACCATGCCATTGCCATTTCATATTCAAGGGTGTTCTGCTGAGAACCATGCGATGTAGACACTGTATCTCTCTGGAAACAAATATAAAGACCAATAAATGGACATAAACTTTTTAAAGGAAGGATGCATTTTAACTTGTGTATGAAAGTTCAGTGTAACACAATACCGTTTCTCGTCTCATTTGTGTTTTCTGAAGTTTGATATGGCCGCAGAAAGGTGACGGCATCCCTGGAGGATTAATCTTAGCAAACGAAGCAACAAGGGGCCTGTTAAAACAGAAAAAAATGAAGATCATAAGGCCCCCATGTATACACATCATAGCACATGGATATGCGATGAGCGGTATACCTCCCACTTGATAGCAACAAGCATCCTTTATCTAGTCTTTTAATAGCTCTTTCTGCAGCTTGTCTTGAGTTGAATATGACCAAAGCTTCACCTATACATAAACCAATGTGAGATGCCACAGTAAGGCTGCCTCATTCTATTCCTAGTAACTGAGAACCATAAAATTTGTAGCTTACCAGTATGAGAAATAGTGACTGATGTACGCTCTATCATTCTCGCTGTAGATTGCTCATGCAAAGCAGAATAGACTATATCCTGAAATATAATTCATAAGTTTCTTAGATAACATATAAATAGAGAGAAAGGAGTTTCCATGAGGTAAAACTTTAACATACTACCTGCACTTCATCAGATGTATAAGTAGGATCCAAGTTTTGAAGGAGAATCAGTCTCTCTTCCTTTTCTGCTTCCCTCATACTTTCTTCCCAAGGCTGGCCATGGTTTAGACAATTTTAAATTTCAGAAACCATCAAGAAAATTAAGAAACGAATATAGGATAAAAATACTTACAAGAGGTCGAAACCATTTGCTCTTTACCTGAGATCAACAAAAAGGAAACAAAAATCTATTAGAAGGAACCTCCATGCTTACAAGCACTGTGGTAACAAGTAACATAATGAGCAAATGACAGAACATCACTAGAACCCTACAGCATACAAAGGACTGTAAAAACAAAACTGCTACTACAAGAATCAAGGCAAAATCTCATGAAACAGCCAGTTCAAAACCAATGTAATAAATATAAACTTACAGCATCCGGCTTTTGTTTCACTTCAATTACTTGATAACCTCTTTCATAATCATCTGCCAACGTCTCGTCCTCAGCGCGTTTTAATAGCTTACCATCAAAGCTGGGTTTCTTGGCTAAACCTTTTTCAGTTGCAGTTTTTGCGTCTTTTCCTTCAGAAACTGACACCCCAAGATCTCGCTTCTTCTTGACCAAAGTGGGCTTCTCGGGAGAGACTTCATCTCTTGTCTCTTTGTCTCTAGGTCTCTTAAAAGAATCTGTATCTCTTCTACCATCAGAACTAATATCTCTAGGTCTCTTAAAGGAATCTGTATCTCTTTTACCATCAGAACCAATGTTCTGCAAAATGCTTGTGTTGCGTCCATTTGGTACTGTAACAGAACCATCTAGTTTCTGTTTCTTTTGTGGCCTGTCATCCAATCCGTTTGACTCTTTACTATATCTTTCTCCAGTGGGCATAGATTTTTGCTTAGTAAATGGGTTTCTAACATCATTTGCTTGAGGTTTCTCAGAATCGGAATGATTTACCCTGGAGCCAGAAGCTTCACAAGTATTGCTATATCTTGCTTCTGCAGGTAGAGATTTCTGTTTAGTAGATTGTTTTGCAACTTCATTTTCTTGTGCCTTCTTGCCATCACAATGATTTCCTCTAGAGCCAGAAGCTTCACAAGCGTCATGTTCTTTACGGTGAGCCGTGTTTTTCTGCACACTAGAATCCTTGTTAGACCTTTCTTCTGCAAGTTGACTTTTACTTTTTTCCTTCCTTTCTTCACGACCATAACTGCTTTCTCTAAGGTCAGAAGATTCAATAGAGTTGTCTTCAGTTTCCCGAACTGAACCACAAGCTAAAAGACCATTTGGTTTCAAACTATCTAGATTTCCATTTATGTCTTCTTGAATTTTCTGTACAGCGGTTGCTTCTTGCTTACTACCAGCTCTGTTGAAGAGCAATGTAACTGCATATGATGTAAACAAAATAATCAAGATATAGCTATTGATCACATAGGAGAAACATGGAAGCTAGCAAAATGAGACGAAAACAAAATGTACCGTCAACTCCAGCAATTTTATCATCTATAGTATCTAAAACTTTAGAACTTCCAACATCAAATGCTCGGCGAAATACAAAGTCTGCTGACTTGATCTCTTCATCTGTTGGTTGTGGATTCCTTTTGTCCTTTGAAATGCATAGAACAGAGCATTTTCCACAGATTGCTTCCTAGTGGAACAAAGTTTATCAGTAAAAAAGACAGGCCAACCATCAATACATAAGGAGGAGAATCAGTTACCAATGGGTTGACATTAGCGAGGCCAGGACCTTCACCAGATGCCAAAAACAGCTCCTTTGCCACTACATCTGAGACTCCTTCAAGTAAATGTGGCGAAATCTCAGAAGGTCTAAAGAACCATAGAAGCTTGACTTGCCTTGGATTCTTTGCACGCTTATTAGTATGTTCCCAAATTTTTATGATCTTGGCAACAAAGAGTTGATGAGAGTCTGGTTCATTGGCATCACCAACTAAGACAGAGTCATAAAGAGAGTATTCATCACCGTCAAAGGTGAAAGATTCATAGAACTGAACATCTTTCTTTTTACCACCAACTCCTCTCTTTTTACCCCACTTGAATTCTAATCCTTCATCTCCTGCTGCTGCCTCTTCCATCCTCTAAAAAAAGACAGTCTTTTACCTGGAATTCTAATTCCACATCAGAATTGCAAGCCTGACTACAAAAGCTAATCTATCTCAACAGACTAAGCAATGGTCATTAGCTTTGTACATTAAACTAAACAATCCAATACACTGGAATAACGTGCCACAACCAAACCATAAGTATCCAGGACTGAAAATTAATGTAAACCAATGAATAAAGATACCAAATTGGGGAAAAATAAGCATAACTGCATAGTAATGACAAGAACAGGAATGCATGCAAGTCAAGAACAAAAATATAATCAGTAACAGCAAGTTGGTTGATCCACAGATAGTATAATTAAAGAACAAAACTACCCAAAGGTGACATTTTTAATGCAATGTAGGCTAATAATAGTAAGCTTTAAGTGTTCTTGAAAAAAACAAGGATTAGCTGATAAACAATACCACTAGAAGTAACTTTTTTTACCTTCTTCACACTGGAGAAATCAAAGTTTCCAGTTTTCACTGGTGACCGAACAGATGATCGAAACCCTAGAAACCAAAGTGCTCGAAACCAGAGCAACGCGAGTTCGATTAGGTTATCCCTAATTGCTCGTGCAACGGTTACGCTACTTACTCCCCTCTCTCGTCTTTTATCTCTCGCTCAGGTTTATGTTTCTGTATAAAGTTCAAATCAAAATCTCTTGTCTTGTTATTCAAATTCTGTTGAGGGTTGTTGGAGTTTCAAGAGAACTCTGTAAGGGACGACACTCGAGTTATTGAATTGATGCAAGCGCTTGCTTTGTTTTTTTTTTTTGTCTGGGCTTCTCCAACTTTAAACGAATTCTATTTTTTAAGGATTATTTCCTTTTCCGATTTGTATAAACTAGGCATGGGCATTCGGGTAGTCGGGTCGGGTTCGGGTCAGGTCCAGGTCTTTTGGGTTTAGGAGTTTAGGATCCGATAGGATAATTTTAAATTTTCGGTTCCGGTTCGGTTCGGGTCGTACCGGGTCCGGATCGGGTCAGGTCTTAGATAGTTGGACCTATTCGGGTAATTAGAATTTATCGGTTCGGATTCGGTTCGATTTCGGGTAGAATTCGGTTCGGATTCGACCTTAAAAATACCTAAATGTATAAAAAAATATCTGAACATACTTATATATCCAAAAATATTCAAAATTTTATTCAAAATTTGTATTTTTATTATATTAAAATGTGTATATATATTAAACTATGCGTGATACAACAACAATTCGTTATCTCCTAGTGGTTGACCTCCTTACTCTCTATAGAAACAACCCCTCAATGCATTTTATTTAATTTACACTATTAATTCGGATACCCATCGGATTTCGGGTTCGGTCCGGGTCGAGTCCAAGACCCGCGGGTCCTCCACAACAAGACCCGATAGGGTAATTTGATCGGATCAGTTCCTACCCGTACCGGGTTTTTCGGGTCGGGTCTTCGGGTCCGGGTAAAATGCCCACGCCTACTATAAACGTCCATAAAAACCTTAGATAAATAAATTCAAAAGCCTAATATTATTATTTTCTTATAAATACTAGAAGCTAATCAAAACTAATTACGAGTCTTGATGACATGATTTTCTCCTTGGGACTCTCCATAATTTTTCCTCGGGTTCGGACCGGTTCTTTTCGGGTCCGGATCTTTCGGGTGTTAAACATTTAGATCCAATGGGTATTTAAAAATTTTCGGTTTGGGTTCGGGTCGGTTCTTCTCGGGTCCAGGTTGGTTCGGATCTATAATTAAAATACCCATAAAATATATGTATTTTTTTTATCTTTATCGGATCCGGGTCGGGTTTAGGTGTTTAGGATCTGAAAAGGACATGACATATCTAATTCCATCAAATTTAGTCGATATTTATCATATATATCTAAAATAGTACAAAATAACTTAAATGAAACTATTAATAATTAAAATAAAACATTTATATACTCAAAATTTTTCATTTTAAAGCTTCATATTACTTCAAAAAATGTTACGAAATAATTATAAATGTTGTTAACCAACAATATTTCAATTAAATCATAAAATAATATATAGAATACAAAAAAAATCATAGGATATAGATGTTTTTAAGTCGGATACAAATCGGTTCTTATTGGGTTAGATCTATTCGAGTCGGTTCTTTTCGGGTCCTGATCTATTTGGTCGGTTCGGTTTCGGTTCTTTCGAGTAAAACAAATTTAAACCCAATAAGTACTTATAAATTTTCGGTTCGGTTTCAGATCGGATAGGTCGGGTTTTTAGGTCCAAGTTAAAATGCCCGGACCTAATTTTTCTCCTCGGACCAGAAGATAAACGCTCATTGTTAAGAAGTTATGGTTTTGTGATTGAAGGATACAAAGTAATGTTTAGTTTTCGTTAGAGCCGAAAAGTTCTAAAGAATTGGGTTTAGAAATGCTGGGTCCGCGTTATATGGGCTGTGCAATTCCTCATCATAAACAAAATACGACACCGTTTTGATTCAGAAAATTAAAAAAGTGTATGCGGTGAGCGTGGATCGAACACGCGACCTTCAGATCTTCAGTCTGACGCTCTCCCAACTGAGCTATCCCCGCAAGTTGTTATGAAAGATATGTGAATTTTCTTAGACTAAAATAATACCTTAGTATAAAAAGTTTCAAAAGCTGTAGAGAGTATCAGCTACTCTAATCTTTACTGCAACTAGCAATGACAGAATACAAAAACAAAATTTAAGCGTTTCATTGATCAAAAACACTGCCCATGACATGGTACACTAACTGTTTTCTGTTGTACATAAGTCTCCTTCCTAATAAAGATAATCTGGAGAAGTGTGGTTGGGTTCTTAGTGTTTGAGCCAGTAGTTTCTTAGCTGAGCCATATGCAACAATATCTCGTCCCGGCCTTGATTTGTCACACTGCTTGTCATAATCCATGGTGGTGTTGTCTCAAAGAACCCTTGGATCAAATCTTGGAACTCCTTGATATTCTCCTCTGGCCTCTTCCCTCCGTTTTTCTTCTTCTTCCTCTTGTCACATTTCGTGAATACCATAGTCATTGGTACCTGAGATTATATATAAACAAAACAACAATTCATTCCACAAAGACAAGACTAGTAAAATCTTCAACATGATGAACAACTAACGGGTTTTGACCGGTTCCTTGATGTTTAGAACAGTTTCTTTCTTTTTTTATACCTGGTTTTGACCAAGCCAGTTAGCGTAGTCAAGATCGATTTGCTTTGGAGGAAGGCTGGCATCAATTAGCAAAAATACTGAGACTAATGTTGATCGGTTTAGAAAATAGTCTTTGGTGAATTTGTTCCAGTCTAGTTTGAGTTCATGCGGTGCTGATGCAAACCTACAAATATCACATGCATCAACTTCAAATTTATAGTAAAAGTCTGAGAAATCCCCTAGGACAATTGACTAAAAAAAACACACATTTTCAGCACATTCTCATATTTAGATTGTGATGGCTAGAGCCAATTAAAGCGGACTATGGCAATGGTCTCATAAGCAAATGAAAACAAAAAGATATGCAAACTTAAACTTACCCGTAGCCAGGTAAATCAACTAAGTACCAGTTGTCATTGATCCGGAAATGATTAATGCATTGCGTCTTCCCTACATGAATGGTAAATTATCAAGAATTAACTCTTGCAAGAATATCTTCTAAAGGAATCAATGGGCATAAACAATCCAATGGTAGGATTGCTTTACGGTTCCACATTAACTTCAGAAGATTTGTCCAACTTAACATATTGTAAGAACAAGCTACACCTCCACACTATAGAGATAGTCCTTCCAATAAACATCCAAATCCCAAATCCTAATGGCATGAAATTGTTATAGCAAGATCAAGCATAACAAATTACTTTAAAAAAAATCGCTAGAGTGACGCCACCTTGGTAAACATTAATACCACCTGAAACAAGTACTAGGAACCAGCAAATAACGATGCTACAAGAGAAATCCTGTTCAGTCTAACCAATTGTGTACTTATGTGTAAAATTGTTCTAGCAAGATCAAGCATACCACAATACTTTCCGTCAGACTGACGCCACACCACACCGTTGTAAACATTCACACATTCAAGTCTAGGATCCAACATAAGCCAATGCTACAAAGAAAATCTGTTCTGCCTAACCAAGCGAGGGTAGCATCATTTCGAACAACCAATTAAAATTCAAATGCTATAGAAGCATATCATATCTCACGAACACTACGAACTGAGTAGTTCACTGTGTCCTATAATTCAATTCAGATTTACATGAACATTTCAACCGGAAAAGCCAAGCTTCCCACTTAAGAGAAGCTACTATATCTGCAAGAAGCTATACTATTCACACCAAAGAACGAAGCTTTTGCCACTATACCTACTAAAGAACGAAGCTTTTGCCACTATCCCTACTAAAGAACGAAGCTTTTGCCATTATCCCTACCAAAGAACGAAGCTTTTGCCACTATCCCTACTAAAGAACGAAGCTTTTGCCACTATCCCTACCAAAGAAGGAAGATTTTTATCTACAAATCTAATCACATCTAAAACAATATAGGATTCAGACACCAGCTCAATACGGAAGCAAAACCCATCTTACCAGGTTTCTTAGAGGTCAAGGCAAGCCGTTTCCTTTTCACCAACGAATTAAGCAGAGAGGACTTCCCAACATTAGACCTCCCCACAAGCGCAAACTCCGGCAACCCATCACCCGGACAATCCTCCGTCCGGACACTGCTCTTCACATAGTCAGCCTGAACCACCTGCGCGTCCCTCGCGTACTTGCTCAGCACTATGTTCGAACCCTTCAGTATCCTAGCCGCTAGCGTCGACGAGTCTTCTCCCGAGATATCCGTCTCCGGGGGGATAAAAAGCTTGTCGAGCGGAATCTCCACGGGAGCATCTTCTAGAGTTGATGAATCCGAGATTGGTTCAACCGTGGCGAGATTCGATTTAGGCGCGAGTGAGAATAGGGTTCTGGCTAGTTGAACCGGCCGGTTAGGGTTTATGAAATTGAAATGCGAAGAAGCGAGGGAGAGATGGAACCTCGGAAGCTTAGTTAAAATCATTATCTGATTGATTCTCTTTCAGTTGCTTTATATCGGTTGTAGTCGTGTGTTGCAGTTTTTATCGGTCTTAGCGAGCAGCTATGGATGGATGTTTGAGGAGAGAGCATAATGGAGTGAGAAAGTCAGTGAGGAGGCGCAGCGTTGGAGAAAGTATCCGCAGCGAAACGCAGCGTTTTGGTGTTGGAAGCTGGACGAGGACGACTTTTCCTTATTTACAATTCATTCCGCTAAATATTTAGGATTTCATCAATTCGCCATTGTTTTTTTTATCAGAGAGTTCATTACTTAATTTAGTACAATAACGAATAACTTGTTTTCTACGGTACAAATTATAAAAATTATCGCATCTACAGTTTTACAACTGACAAACTATTATTTTTATAAGAACTAGATCCTTTCTCCGCGCTACGCGCGGATAATATATTTAATTTTTTTTAATTTTTATGCCAATTTTTGTATTTTAAATTATATTTAACTAATTTTTAAATTTGAATATTTTGTAATTTCAGTTTGCAATAAGTATTTGAATATAATTCATTGGTACTAATTTAGTTATATAATTATCTTCATTATACCATTAAATTTATACTATTGTCAAATATGTTTATATTATATATAATACAATTAAATAATAAAATATGAAGAATTGAGTTCGAGGTTTTAGACTTATGTAAAAAAACAATTATGCTTATAACTTAAATTATATTACTTTTAAATATAGGAATCTTATCTCGAGTAAATTCACGAAAAGAAAAAGTACTCCATTAACCTACTTAAAATATTAAACCCCCTTTTCAATGTANTTTATATTATATATAATACAATTAAATAATAAAATATGAAGAATTGAGTTCGAGGTTTTAGACTTATGTAAAAAAACAATTATGCTTATAACTTAAATTATATTACTTTTAAATATAGGAATCTTATCTCGAGTAAATTCACGAAAAGAAAAAGTACTCCATTAACCTACTTAAAATATTAAACCCCCTTTTCAATGTACTTAGTAATATTTTTTACGTATAGTAGTTGGAAACTGACAATTGAATATCATTCTAGAATATTATTTTAATATGTCGAATGCTTAATTATTAATTATAATAATTTTTTGATTTTTATAATATTACCTCAGTTAGAATTCTTTAAAATTTAAAAAATATTTTATTGACACAATATATTTTATTCCTTTATTATTTTGAAATTATAAAATATTGCTTTAGTTTTGTTTGTGTATTATTTTATGAAATTATTAATTTAAGTATATCCAAATATGATGTCTCATTTTTATATTTGTTTAGGTTGAGCATATTTAATTTGTTGTTTGTATATTTAATAACATTTTATTGTGTGCCGTTCTATGGTTGTAATAAATGTGTTTGTCATTTCACTCATTGCTACGAACATAATTTTGTGGTGATCAGTGATAATGTAATTTTAAAATTTTATGTATTATATTTTATCGTATATTTTCTATATATATTTTCCAATCTTTATGCGGTCATTTATTTTAAAATCATTTTAATTAGGTAATATGTTTAAAGATGTAAATAAAACTGTGTATGTTGTAAATTTAGAATTTTTAGCTTAACTGAGCATTATCAATTATGGAAATTATATTATGATTTTATTTTACTAAATATTTATTTTCGTGTATATTTTTTCGTATTTTTACAACTTTATTGTCTGATTCTTTAATTGCAGAAATTGCTATTTTCAATTTTTTTGTACCTTGATTCTATTTTTTCTTTGTTATTATTAAAAGGATCTGGTATTTTTTTAGTAATTTATATGATATCTATATTTTTTACTGTTTTGCTATAAAGAAAAAAGTTTTATGAAAATATTAATGTGACTGGAAATATTTATCACAAATATACAACATATTTTGATGACATATATTTTTAGTCATTCTTAAGTACTTATATATGAAAATTTTATTTGCAAATAAGTTGTATGTTGATGTCTGTATATATCATGTATTCATTGTTTAATAATTTAGAATATATATATTCTTCGGACGTCATTACAATTACTTTGTTTGACTAACATCAAGTAATGACTCATTTTCTCATAATTTTATTTTTGAGTAAATACATCATTTTCTCAGAACTTTTATCATGTTTTTGACTTCCATTTTTTTTCTTCTTCACTCAACACTGATTACACCATTTTTTTGATCCGCCAAGACAAAAAATGTTTTATGACTCCACCCAGTCGTTCTTCTTCATGTTCACATACCTTTAAAGTATTCTGTTGATTTCTGTTTGTTTTCTTTCTCCAATTAGAATGTATAGTTGGACCATTT
>CAKOAT010944043.1:20540-67011 GCA_932364175.1 Eruca vesicaria subsp. sativa | reverse complement strand
AAGGCAAACGTAACCTAAACACAATGTTTCGTCTAAAAGAGATTAGCAAGAATGAGAGAAGAGAGAAGCAAACCCTCGGTGGAGGATCGGAACCAGAATCTAGTGGTGGTCCTGGTGGAGGATGAAGATCCTGATGATCGTTTAACTCTCTTCTTCTCGGTTCTGCCTGGCTTCTTCATCTCTTCTTTCCGAGAAGATGCAACGATGAAGAAGAAAGCGAAGAAAGGATTGATTATTCAGGGAGTGGGTTAATAGATCGATCAAACGGAAGAGACGAAAGGGGAAGTGAGGAAGTCGAAATTCAGGCAAATATCTGTGGCTTCCTAGATTTATGACCCAGACTCAAACCAGGCATAACCAAAAATCAATTTCGTACGCAAAACCAAACATGATTTTCACTGAACAAACCGATTATGACGTGGTGAAATAGAGCATTATTACTGGTTAAATATATTTGCAAACGTGGACAATGTAAGCAGCCTCCATTTAGGCCTTTTAATAGTGTTAGATTTGCTCCTAACAGTTTTGTGTGTATGTGCATATGAGGAATGTCTTTCCATAGCTGTTATGGGAAATTTAGAAAGTTAGGAATAATTTCGTTTTCAAAACCGAGGATATTGAGCCTTCATTTATTGCTAAGAAAGCCTTTGAAAAAAAATCAACATGGTTTGATACATTTACAGGAAAAAAAAATGTTAATGAGGATGCTACTGATATGATTAAATGGAGAAGATCTCCTCGGGGTTTCCTTAAATGTAATGTTGGGTCTTTTTGGAAAAGTTCGAATTCTTCAAGTGGTGCTTCTTGGATTTTGCGAGACGAAAATGGACGTACAATAATGCATAGTCGTCGGGCTTACTCTTATATGCGCACAAAAACAGAAGCGGATTTGTGGTCTCTTTTTTGGGCTGTGGAATGCATCCACAATCTACATTTTTCGAATATTATTTTTGAAATTTCCTCGGAGTACCTCCATGACGTTTTCACAAAGCCAAATGAGCATCCTAATCTCAGCCATATCCGTCACAATATCTCCCTTCTGCTCGCACAGATACCTACATGGAGTTTAGATCACGCGCTACCAGAACGTAATGAAGCTGCTGACACTATTGCAATAAGTGTCACTCGCGACCACCGCCACCAGTCCTATCTCGCGCCGTAATGCTCCCGCATGGCTACATCACCTTCTCGCTTTGGAGGCTCAGCATTTAGAGGGTGGGTGAAATTTTCGTTCTTTTCTTTTTGGATGTCTAATGATATCTTCTTTCTTTCCTTGTAACATTCAATAATTGTGTATCGCCTCGAATAATTGTTCGCATCAATGTTTAAAAAAAAACAGTTTTGTGTGTATTAAAGCAGTTTTTTAAAAAAATTGTTTATTTTGCAATTCAAAGCTTTAATTTTTATCTTTTACCTATCAATCAATGTACATTTAATAAGATTACTAGATAAGATAAACTCTAGGTAATACAACTAAATAAACTGGTTTTTTTGGATAAAACCATGACAGAATATAATGAAAAATCGAATTATGTCAACTAAATACTGCTACTAGAAGCCAAAGTTCTATGGTCAGTTATAATACTAGAGTAATATTCATTAGAATTAAAATTTTTTATCATAGTATCTTCACTATAATGTTGGTTTAGTGCTCATCATACATAATTTTTTAGTCATGATATTGTCCTAGTTCCCTATTCTGTAGACATATATTTATATTTTTATGATAATTAATAAATTTTAAACATTTCATACCAAAAAATTGTATAGCGTTCCAAAAACAAATAGTGTCCATTGGACAAAATAAATAATAAAGGGTTAATTAGTAACAAACAAAAAGTCGGAGGAGTACATAGCAAATCGGGTCGTTGGCATTTTCTTCCACCTCTCCACACACGAGACTCAACCACTGAACCAAAATCTCTCTACATTAGCTTCTGATCTCCCTGGGATTCTCTCCGATCGGGTGACATCTCGTGGTTTCTGCTCCGTTCGATCTCACGGCGTAAAAATTCAAATCACATCTCAACCGCAACCTTATCAGCGATGGCTCCTCCAGCTGCTTCAGCGCGTTATCCCTCACCGTCTCAACCTTCAGGGTAAAACTCATTCTCGATCAATACCGCTTAGCTTCACTTTGCTTCCCTTCATCCATTAGATAAGAGTCAGCGATCAGTTTTACAATTCGATCACAATTGTAACGGATCTAGTTTTAGGTTTAAGCTTCGATCAATGTGTATATGCGATAATCCGATCTCTCTTTAATCAAACGAAAGCGTGAAATATTTTCCAGGAAAAGCGAAGTGACAGATCTGAAATCTCAGCTTCGTCAGCTAGCCGGAAGCAGAGCTCCAGGAGTCGATGATTCAAAGCGCGACCTCTTCAAGAAAGTCATATCCTACATGACTATCGGCATTGACGTCTCGTCCGTATTCGGAGAAATGGTCATGTGCTCGGCTACATCAGACATTGTCCTCAAGAAGATGTGTTATCTTTACGTTGGAAACTACGCCAAGGGAAATCCTGATCTCTCCCTTTTGACGATCAATTTTCTCCAGAGGGATTGTAAAGATGAGGATCCTATGATCCGTGGACTTGCACTGAGGAGTTTGTGTTCTTTGCGAGTGCCGAATCTTGTTGAGTATCTGCTTGGTCCTTTGGGGAGTGGGCTGAAGGATAATAACAGCTATGTGAGAACTATTGCTGTAACTGGAGTGCTGAAGTTGTATCACATCTCGGCCTCGACGTGTATTGATGCTGAATTTCCCGCGACTTTGAAGAGTTTGATGCTTCATGATTCAGATGCTCAGGTTTAATTTTGTTTTGTTGAATGTGCTTGGACGTGACCCTCCCTAGAGAATCACTTGTTTTGTGTGATTGGTACCTTTTTTGATATAAAATATGTTCCCAGGTTGTTGCCAATTGCCTGGCTGCACTTCAAGAAATTTGGAGTTTGGAAGCAAGCCACTCTGAAGAGGCGTGTCGGGAGAAGGAATCTTTGCTTAGCAAGCCACTTATATATTATTTCTTGAACCGGTATGTGCTTTAGCTCCTCTTTTATCCTTCAATCACAATACTTTGGTGTTGTAGTCGTGTCTAAAAAGGGAGAAGCAAATTTCACTATGGTGGTTGTGTTTCTTTGCAGGATCAAGGAATTCAATGAATGGGCGCAGTGTCTTATACTTGAGTTGGCTGTAAAATATGTGCCTTCAGATAGTAATGATATTTTTGACATTATGAATCTGTTGGAGGACAGGCTTCAGCATGCGAATGGTGCTGTTGTCTTGGCAACAGTCAAAGTGTTTCTGCAGTTGACACTCTCCATGACTGATGTTCATCAACAGGTACCAAGTCCACCTCCTTATCCTAATCATGGAAAAAATTCCTGATAAAATAAGTTTTCTGTGAGGTTTTATTATGATACGCTTGTGCATAATTTCCGCTGTGTCCAAAAAATGATAGAATTACTTTTGGTGACGTTGTCTGAAATCTTGAAAATCAGATTTTAGTTTCTAGCAGAAGAAAGTCATCACCTCTGGAAATCTTGATTAGTTTTTTTTCAGCGTTAGTCGTGATCACTGTCTCACTGATACCAAATGATCTTGTTTAGGTGTATGAGCGTATTAAATCTCCACTTTTGACTCTCGTTAGTTCTGGAAGTCCAGAGCAGTCGTATGCAATCTTGAGCCACCTACATCTTTTGGTTGTCCGTGCGCCATTCATCTTCGCCTCAGATTATAAGCATTTCTACTGCCAGTACAATGAACCATCATATGTCAAAAAGCTGAAGCTTGAGATGTTGACTGCTATTGCAAATGAAAGCAACACTTACGAAATCGGTATGCTTTCATATTATATCAATATGAAATCTGGAATGAGAAAACGTTTTGTTTTTGTCTCTTTAATGTGATTGTTTCGTGATTTTCTTTCCACTCAGTGACGGAACTGTGCGAGTATGCTGCAAATGTTGATATTGAAATTGCAAGGGAATCAATTCGGGCGGTTGGGAAGATTGCTTTGCAGCAGTATGATGTGAACGCGATTGTTGATAGACTTCTTCAGTTTCTGGAGATGGAAAAGGACTATGTCACTGCTGAAACTTTGGTAAACTATATTCACTGGATGATCACCCATTCATATTATTTGCATTTTCATTACGAATTTACTTGTCTGGTTCCTCCTTTAGGTTCTTGTGAAGGATCTTCTAAGGAAGCATCCACAATGGAGCCATGATTGCATTTCTGTTGTTGGCGGTATCAGCAGCAAAAACATTCAGGAACCCAAAGCCAAGGCGGCTCTTATATGGATGTTGGGTGAATATGCCCAGGACATGAGTGATGCTCCTTATATTTTGGAGAATCTGATAGAGAACTGGGAGGAAGAGCATTCGGCTGAGGTACTTTGGCATCACTTTTTTTTACTAAGGCTTCTTTTATTGATGCTGCTTGATACATCTGCATCGTTGTTTCTCTGTGTTTCTCCTTTTTACCTTTATCATATTGTAAAAAATATGCATAATGGTTTAGGTTAAAGGGGGGGGGGGGATTTTGAAGAAAAAATGAATATTTTAAAATGGATCAGAAGAGAATGTAAAAGGTGAAAATACAGAAACTAGATGTAAAATATGAAGAAGCAGTAGTTTCATAAGGTTTCCAGAAATTTATGTAGACCTAGCAATATTTGCTTGATAGTAGCATTTGCTGAAACTTTGGTTCTATGTTTGCGTGAGAAGGACTTGCATATTCGTCTAACGAAAGTACTGTCCTGTTGAACAGGTCCGGTTGCATCTCTTAACTGCAGCTATGAAATGCTTTTTCAAGAGGGCACCTGAGACTCAGAAAGCCCTGGGGATAGCGCTAGCTGCAGGAATTGCTGATTTTCACCAGGTACCATCCGATCTTCCCCTTCCAAATCTCTCTTATTCTGAAACCGTTGGCCCATTAGATCACTTATTTAACATTAACTGTTGGTGTAGGATGTTCACGATCGAGCCTTGTTCTACTATCGGGTTCTGCAACACGATGTGCATGTGGCAGAACGTGTTGTTAGTCCTCCACAACAGGCGGTTTCAGCCTTTGCTGACACTCAAAGCAGTGAAATCAAAGACCGTATATTTGATGAGTTTAACAGCCTTTCTGTGATCTACCAGAAGGTATGTTTCCTGACTTTACTGTCAAAGCCAATGTAGCAGTATGCATTAAATAGCCTTGATATTATTCAGAGGTTTTCTTTACTTGCTTTCATAGTACCATCATTTTTTTCGCAGCCATCTTACATGTTCACGGATAAGGAACACCGAGGGCCCTTTGAGTTTTCAGACGAAATTGGAAATATTCCCATCACACCTGAAACTTCCAGTGACATTGTTCCAGCTCAGCAATATGAGGCAAATGACAAGGACCTGCTTCTGAGTACTGACGAGAAGGACGACAACAAAGGACTTTCCAGTAACAATGGTTCCGCTTACACGGCTCCATATGAAAACTCTAATATATCCTCGCAAATGCAAGAACTTGCAATCTCCGGCCCTGCCACGTCCGCAACTACCACACAATCTAGCTTTGATTTTGATGATCTCCTTGGTTTGGGTCTAACAGCAGCTCCTGCTCCAACACCGTCACCACCTCTTTTAAAGCTTAACCCAAGAGCTTCTCTAGATCCACGTGCCTTCCAACAGAAATGGCGCCAACTGCCCATATCATTAACACAGGTCCCCCTCCCCCTACAGTTTTCACCTCGTGATGGCATTATTGATGAAACCATTGTCTTACATTATTATATGCATTTAGACCTCTTAGTATTGTAACTTCCTTGACTTCCTTTGCAGGAGTTTTCCGTAAACCCCCAGGGAATCGCGGCCTTGACAGTTCCACAATCACTTATCAAACACATGCAGAGTCATTCCATTCACTGCATCGCATCGGGAGGTCAAGCTCCAAACTTCAAGTTCTTCTTCTTTGCTCAAAAGGAAGCAGAACCCTCGGACTATCTCACTGAGTGTATCATAAACTCTTCATCGGCCAAAGCTCAGATAAAAGTGAAAGCAGACGAGCAGAGTACCTCTCAGGCATTCGCCACTGTATTTGAAACAGCCTTGTCCAAATTTGGCATGCCTTGAAAAAACAAAACTCGTTATGTATCACGCTGGATTGGATCTCTACATTCTGTTTCAAAATGAGATAATACTGTTTCTTTGTGTTGTAGAACATAAGATATTACAGCGAGGTACTTTTTTTATCGTTGAACTTTTGGAACTTGAACGTTTAAGGTTCATTACATTTCAAGTGATCTCAAATGAAACTTGTACAGTTTGGTGTTTTTCCAAACTTTAGGGTTCAGTAAAACGTAATAAAAAAGGTTTTAGGCCGTTTACGTTAGCTTTATAAAAAAGAAGGTTAGTTTTGCAAAATTTATATTTTATTAAGACCAGGAAGGAAAGAACAAAAGTCATTGGTCTTTGTTTGCGGGTCTCTTTTTATATTCTCTAGAGTGGTTACGATTTCATCATTGTTGCAACTTGTAGGGAAGAGAGGGGGAGATAGGGAAGAGAAAGGGGGAAACCCTAGATTCCATTTGCTCCATCTCTCGAATCGAAGGCGATGGTGTTCTACTTCAAGGCCCGACCAGATGCTGGAGACTACACCATCTTCATGGGGCTTGATAAGTTTGAGAACGAGGAGCTCATCAAGTACGGCTTCCCCGAAGACGTCTGGTGAGCGAGAAAAAGAATATTATTTATTTTATTCCGATCATCCTCGATTGTTTCTGTCTCGGAAATCGATGTTCATCTAGCTGGTTTGATCGAATTTTGAGTTTGTTCCCCTTGTTTATGCTGAGATGTTTTGGTAGATTGGTATGGGAATATGGAAATTATTGGCGAATAATAGGGTGGTTAACCCTTTTACTCAAGTTTTGTTTTTGATTATTTCACTTAGTTATATATGTGCTATGTCTTGCTATGGAGCTGTTGTTTATTATCTTCTATAGATTCTGTCGAATTTTGTTATCTTATGATTTTCATGTGACATACTTTTTTGAAAACTTATTCGGCAGAAGGGAATTTTGGTACTTAAGGTTTCGGAAATTGTTTGTTTGTTGAGACATATGCATTAGAAATGATGAAACTAGCTCAGATGTTTTCATTGGTATTCTATTTTCCAGATATTATATGTCTATTCTCCATTCATGCTGTGTTGGCTACATCCAAAAACTTTGATGTCTGTAGATATGATTAGGGATTTGTTACCTTCTACTTTGACAAATGACAATTTCATTTTCTAAAAAAAAAAACGATTGCAATTTCACGACTTTCCTATTGTATGTGTTGTTTAGCATTTCGTTTTTGGTTTAGGAAGTTGTTTCATCACTGATTTTTAGGGGTTAACTTATGAATACCTTCTGGTCATGGTATTGTTACGAATTTCAATATTTGATCATGGAATAGGATTCTTGTTACCATATAATTTTACAACTTCCTATTTTTTTACCAAGTAAATTCTTGGAGATTCACCTACTCAGTATGTTAATCTCGCAACCAAATGCTAAAAGTAATTTTCGTTTGATGCAGGTTTCACGTTGATAAAATGTCGTCAGCTCATGTGTACTTAAGGCTTCATAAAGGCCAGGGTTTTGATGACATTAATGAAGGTGTGCTGGAGGACTGTGCTCAGCTTGTGAAAGCTAATTCCATTCAAGGTAAAATCTTTACCCTTCTTTTCCACTTGTCTTGAACCTAACATTTACACAACCATTGGTCTTGGAGTATCAGTTTGTTCACATTTCTCAGTTTTGTTTAGAAGGAGGGCACTTATAGGTTATATTCTGTTTTCTTACGGACTGGCTTCTGGGATTATGTACTAGGCAACAAGGTGAACAACGTTGATGTTGTGTACACTCCGTGGTCCAACTTGAAGAAAACCGCCTCCATGGATGTTGGTCAAGTTGGTTTCCACAATTCCAAGATGGTAAGCTTCTTCATCTCTCAAGAAAATATGGGTTGTGCATAACATGGTTGCAAAGCAATGCTGACACCTAATTGATATTGTGTGATCTTTAAGGTCCGGACTATCAGAGTGGAGAAACGCGTCAATGATATAGTTAACAGGTTGAACAAAACAAAAGTTGAGAGAACCCCTGATCTGAAAGGTATGTCTTTGGTTTGTGGGCTCATCCCTACGCATACTTCTTTCTCGTTCTCACCAATTTTTTTTTGCATATGAAGTGATTATAGCTTTGCCAGTCATTTTAACTTTAAAACTCATTACATTGTATGGCTTATCATAATGTAGCCGAGAGAGAAGCCGTGAATGCTGCAGAAAGAGCAGAGAGGAAGCAACATCTCAGGGAGAAGGTCAGTTTCTGTTTTGGTCCTTGTCATCTTAATCTGTGAAAAGTCTCTATTGGTTAAGGTTTGACTGAAATCCTCGCTGTGTCTGGGGTTTTGCAGAAGAAACGTGAAGAGATAGAGAGGCTGGAGAAGGAGAGGCAAGCAGAGATGAGGAGCTACAAGGGATTAATGGTGACTGATAAAATGACATCCAACAAAGACATTGCTTCAAGCAACAAATCGCTTCAAGAACTCGAAGACGATTTCATGTAAAAGCCCATCAAGTAATGAGGAAAAAGCAAAGAAACCTCTGGTGCTGTGTACCCTTCAAAGAAGGCTTATGATGTTTCTATTAGCCTTATGATTATAATGATGATGGGTTTCATCTTTTGTTTCAAAAAGTCTTTGAAGACCTAAAACTCTGATTTGGTTCTTATACTCTTTCGTCCATTGAAATGTTTCATAGGATTGAGCCCGAGTCGTGAGAAAAACAGTGAGCATTAACACAGCCACACAAGTGAGCCAGTGATCTGGTGCGATCATGGTTTGTTTACTCTGCCTTGCTGTGTGTTGGTTGAAAATCATTTTACTACCCTTATACTTTTACTTTTTTTTACAATTGATCCCGAAATTCATTTACATAGGTTTAACCTCCCGCTTCATCTTAATCTGATCTTATTAGCTCTCAAAGTCAGTGTAAGGTTTGGATTTAATTCACACTATTAAATTACCAAGATCTTAAGCCACAATTTCCAATATTTACAGATACTTTTCACTTTTCAGTGTTCAATACAAGTCCCTAGATGAAATGCGTGTTCTTAATTAATCAAATGTTGACTAAAAGATCAAATATTCGGTTTAATACATCCATAATTCTAAAATTTTATGTATATGCTAGGCTACACAAAAACATTTCAAATAATACAAATTTTGAAATCTGCTTAAATCGATATGGTTGAAGTACTACTTTTAATTAGATTAGTTGGCTAGCAGCAACCTAAAGTCCGATGATTTGAAATAATTGCAGCCTGTGGCCCCAAAAGTGAATACCAATGATCAGTAGCCCAACAAATCTTTAGTGGAAATCAATGGGTTATTCAAATATATGGGTAAAATTCGAATAAGGGAAAAAGAAGGGGCAAGAAAATGAGAAACAACAATAATGACATCTCCATTGAGAACTTTAAAAAGATAAGAGACACGACAGGAAATAAGAAAAGATAGGAGACACGTGACCGATAATATTTAAAACGAACGGCTGAGATTAACTTAGATCACAAACTCAGAGCCGCTTGATAGGAAAAAACAAAAACGTTTGCAAAAATTCGAAGTTGCGCCATTCATGTTTTGAAAAAATAGCTAACGCCGACCGTTTAGATTTTCTCTCTTTATCTTCTCTCATTTGATCCCAAAAACTTTTTCAATCACTCCATCACTCTATCAAACACACAGTAAAGTGTGTTTTTGCTCTCAATTTGGGGTTTAACCAATTGTGGTCTGTCTAATTGAGATCTGATCGCTTCCGTTTCTGAAGCTCGTGTCGGTGAGTTTCTCTGATTACATGGTTAGAGGTCTTAAACTAGGTCTGATTAATCGTCGTATCTAGGTTTATTTGTCTATATATGATGTCACTTTTTGTTTAATTATCAATTTTTAATTGATTGTTGAGATGTGAAGCAAAACACCAATTTGTTGCTGTAATAATTTTAAGCATCGTGTATGTTTAGTACTAATGGTATAAATTGACGAAGAGGAGAGGGGAATAACTTTGTTAGATAATAATGTTTTTGTGTGCACATTGCAGAGAAGAAAGGTAGCGAATGGGAAGTGGAGTTACTATTTTTGTTTTGTCATTGAAGAGATATGGAAAGTGAGTGTGCAACAACAATCTCAACCCCACCTCCTGATGGGCTTACTGAAGGGAACCCCTCGAAAACGCGTCACGGGTATGCTTCTTCTTGTTTTATGTAACTTTTACTTAATAAGGTGAAGAAAGCGTTTTCATGTCGTCTGCATATCACATCTTTTCATGCCAATAATTTTTTTTATTGTTGTATCCTCTTTCTTTGTGTTTATCTATTTCCTTATTAGGTTGGCATGTTTGGTCTTTCTTGAAATTGAGTTGCATGACAATCAATATGTGTGTTGATGTTTTACAGGAGGACTAGTGGCCCTACAAGACGTTCAACTCGAGGTCAATGGACACCAGAAGAGGTAAAGTTTCGTGTTTCCTTCAACTTTCGCTTACAACTTTTTTTACCAGTGGTGTTCAGTTTTATCTGATAATCTGGTTTCATGTGATTGATAGATGCAACAAAGTCCACCTTGTGTTTGTGTGTGTTCATTTGCATGATACCAATGATCAGGCTACATATAATTAGTTGCTTTTTATGCCTAAGTGCATTTTGCTTAGATCCTATATGTAAAGTACTAAATCAGAGAAACAGAAGAAGTGGACTTTTTGCATATGTGCGTTTCTATATTTGATCATTTGTTGAGCAAACATATATTTCAGGATGAGATTTTGAAAAAAGCTGTCCACAATTTTAATGGGAAAAACTGGAAGAAGATAGGTAAATGCAGATTTTTTTTTTTGTCTAATTGGATCTTACATCGTTGTCTGATCTGCTTTTTCTCAACTTCCAGCTGAATACTTCAAGGATCGAACTGATGTTCAATGCCTCCACAGGTGGCAAAAGGTCCTTAATCCTGAACTTGTTAAAGGGCCATGGACCAAGGAGGTGAGATAGATTTTCTTCACTACTTTTATATCTGCATCTTGCGTACTTGACCCTATATGACTGGTTATTGCTCTGGTTTGACATGTGTGTAGGAAGATGATATGATTGTTCAGTTAGTCCAAAAATATGGGCCGAAGAAGTGGTCCACTATTGCTCGGTATTTACCTGGCCGTATTGGAAAGCAATGTAGAGAGAGGTATGCTTGTATGGACATTTCTCTAAAAGCAACAGAGTTTTCCTAGCACTTGGAAGCTTTTCAGTATCTAGATTTTTTGTGATTGATATAGGTGGCATAATCATCTCAATCCTGCTATAAACAAGGAAGCTTGGACTCAAGAAGAAGAGCTGGTTCTGATTCGTGCTCATCAGGTATATGGTAATAGATGGGCAGAGTTAACAAAGTTCTTGCCTGGAAGGTACTACTATTTACTTTCATCTAGAAATAACCATACATCTTATTCACTCTTAAGGTGTTCTCTATGTGTTTTAGCCATGTATTTTGCGTTGCTTTGTTATCAACAGGTCGGACAATGGAATTAAAAATCACTGGCACAGTTCAGTTAAGAAGAAACTGGATTCTTATATGTCGTCTGGCCTTTTGAATCAGTATCAAGCCATGCCTTTAGCTCCTTATGAGAGAAGCTCCACATTGCCATCTGCTTTTATGCAGAGTACTATAGATGGTAATGGCTGCATAAGTGAACAGGCAGAGAAAGAAGTAGAAAACTGTCAGGTTTCAAGCGTGGCTGGTTCCTCTATATCTACTATGGATTATCAAAATGGAATGATAAACATGGGGCAACACTTTCACCCTTGTGAAAACTCTCACATGAATGAGGGAGCTGCGTATCATTCAAATCAGTATTATTATCCGGACCTGGAAGATATCTCAGTCTCCATCTCAGGACTCTCTTATGACATGGAGGACTGTTCACAGTTTCCTGATCATAATGTCTCGAGTTCTTTGAGTCAGGATTACCAATTTGTACAGGAGCTGTCGGATGTTTCAATGGAGATGAGACATAATATGTCAGAGTTACCAACGCCATATACCAAGGAGAGCAAGGAATCTTCTCTGGGAGCTTCAAACTCTACATCATATATAGATGAGGCTACTTACACAAACCCTGCAAACGTTTCCAGGTCTGAAACGGAATGTTGCAGGATCCTTTTCCATGATCAAGAGAGTGAAGGGCTCAGTATTTCTAGATCTTCGATTCAAGAGGCAAACGAGGTTGACCTGGCAGACTATCAAAATCCTGTTATCTGTGCATCAGTTTCAGACAGCCAGATTTCAGAAGCTACAAAATCTCCTGTACAGAGCTCTTCTTCAAAGTCTATTACAACAGCTTCCTCAGGCAAAGAAACTCTCCGGCCGGCTCCCTTGATCATATCACCTGATAAGTATTCCAAGAAGTCATCTGGATTGATATGTCATCCTCTTGAGGCAGAACCAAACTCCAGGACAAATGAAAATGGTGGCTTCATTACTTGTGCTAATGAAGGGCCTAATAACTCCAGCGAAGAAGATCACTCATATCATTTGAATGATTCCAAAAAGTTGGTTCCAGTGAACGACTTTGCTTCTCTAGCAGAAGTTAAGCCACACTCTCTTCCTAAGCATGAGCCAAACACAACAATAGAGCAGCATCATGATGATACAGGAGGAGCATCATCAAGTCTCTCATTTCCAAGCTTGGACCTACCTGTTTTCAACTGTGATATCTTACAATCTAAAAACGATCCGCTGCAAGATTATAGCCCTCTTGGCATACGCAAGCTACTGATGTCCACCATGACGTGCATGAGTCCCCTACGGCTGTGGGAATCTCCCACTGGTAAAAAGACGTTGGTTGGAGCAAAGTCAATCCTGAGGAAACGCACCCGTGATCTGCTGACACCGTTGTCTGAGAAAAGAAGTGATAAAAAGCTTGAAATTGATTTAGCATCCAGTCTTGCAAAAGATTTTTCACGTCTGGATGTGATGTTTGATGAGAGTGAGAGTGGAGTATCAATGTCTCTTGAGAAAACAGAGCAAACTTGCTTGGATGCATATGTTGAGAATGTAAGTCTCTTTTTTCCTTTAAATCATTTGAACATCTGTTGAGTTATCTATTTTATTACAAGCTTCATATGAAACTTGCTAGTGAGGAAGTACTTGGTTTGATTATGAATCTGGTAGATTTCATGTCATGGTCATCTAATTAATTTATTTACCACAGAACAGTCATCATTTTATTTTCTATGCAATATTTTGAACGGATAAAATCTTGTGCAGGTTGAAAGTTTATCTGGTGTTCTTTCTGAGAACAATACCAACAACCAAGTGCTGTCTCCTCCTGCTCAGTCAGTAACCAAAGCAGAGAAGGCACAAGTTTCAACACCAAGAAATCATTTGCAGACTCTCATGGCTAATTCTAACAAAGATCAACATTCTCCTGCAAGCCTTTGTTTCGTCATCAATTCGCCATCTCGTGGGAGAAACACCGAGGGTCATATTGTTCACAGTGAGACAAGCAATGAGAGTTTCAGCATGTACATACACTTTTTACTTTTTTTTTATTTTTCAATACGTGCTTCAAGTTATTGCTACAATGATTTTGCTTCTTCTCTATTTACAGATTCTGTGGAACTCCATTCAGGAGAGGTCTTGAATCTCCGTCAGCCTGGAAATCTCCATTCTACGTAAACTCTCTCTTGCCAAGCCCAAGGTTTGACACAGATATAACAATCGAGGTATCTCATAATGTTCTACGTTCCTTCCATTATATACTCAACCTTTTGCATTCATGAGTGCATAAATTTAGGCAATTTTGTGCTTGTTATTTCCAGGACATGGGATACGTTTTCAGCCCTGTGGAGAGAAGCTACGGGAGCAGAGGACTTATGACAAAGAGAAATGAGCATACAAGTGCATTTGCAGCATTCGATGCAATGGAGGTTTCACTTTCAGCAAGTAACTATAATGATGCAAGGAAGATGATGGAATTGGATAAAGAGAATAATGATCCTCTACTGGTAAATATATACCCCACTAATCAATCATTCACCCTCTAAGTATGAGATTATGATTGTCTGATTCTAGAAACGAATAAAAATATATTTTTCTTTCCATCTTTATAGGGGGAGCGTCGAGTGCTGGACTTCAACGATTGCGAGTCACCCACCAAAGTAACATAAGAAGCCTCATCCTCTTACCTCTTAATGAGATGTAGGTAAAAAGCCAGAACCTCAATACATAAAATTCATTGCACGTATGTGCATCTTCTGTAAACAGACTCTCCCTGGTTGGATCAACTTCTCTGTTTTTTTTCTCTTTAAATGAATCAGCTTGAATGAATTTATGTAGATACTGTGTACTCGATATAATATAGTATATACATCTCCCATATTTGCCTGCAATGAGTATGCACATTCATGTGACCATGTCCATATACTTGGTAAATGCAAGGCGATGAGTATGTCCATATATTTTGAAGCAATCCACGTGCATATTGGAGTAGACACGAACTTTATAACTTCAACGATCAGTAACAATTTTCTTGTTCTATGTTAGGTTCCATAAGCTAGAACCCTTCAAAGATAGAACCAAAAATTTAAAGCTGGTTGCTGTCTGCAAAGTTACTACATTGACTGTAAATAGTAGAAGAGGCACACAACTCTCTTGCCTACTTTATTAATACTGGGATGAAATAACAATAATAATAATGAGATTCATCTGTCCTGCTGGATATGCTGAAAACAAAAACAGAATAAGATTCTTTATTATCAACGTTTAACCGTAGTGGTGGTGCTTAGATGTTTCAAACGGCCTTGGTAACAACGGCATGGATAGCGTCTGCAAGGTGAGGTACAGTCTTGGAGCTAAGACCAGCCATGCTTATCCTCCCGTCCGATGTCATGTAGATGTGGTACTCTTTAGTCATGAAGGCGACTTGAGCTGGGTTTAGCCCTGTGAATGTGAACATACCGATCTGCTTTATGATGTGAGTCCAGTCTCCAGGCGTGCCTGTCACATGATTTGAGTGTGTTATTACTTAAGCTATTGCATGTCTGATTAAACAGTGTGTTTTGCTGTTTTCGATGATTATATACAATCATGTAAGACGTTACCTCGAGAACGTAATGCCTCGAAAAGCTGTTTTCTCATGCTGATGATACGATCAGCCATGGCTTTCAGTTCCAGAGTCCATTCGTTGAATAAGTTTCTGTCACGGAGGATTACAGCAACGATGGATGCACCATGGATTGGAGGGTTTGAGTACATTGGCCTTATTACAAGTTTCAGTTGGCTTTCAACTCTGCCCGCTACATCTGCTGCTTTGCACACCTATAAATTCCAGATTTCGATCAAGAGAGTATCTCTCACGTCAGAGCTCAAGATTTTCTTAATTAGACTGAATCTTACAATGCTGAGAGCTCCAACTCGTTCTCCATAGAGCCCCATGTTCTTTGCATAACTCTGAGCAACGAGTAATTCTCCTCCATCAGCAACAAACATCCTAATCGGTTTCGCATCTGTATCCAGACTCCCACTCGCAAAGCCCTGCATTAGCAGACAAGTATTAACCATTTGTTGAGAGCAGAAATGGTTTAAACATCAGCTGGTCCTATACAACAACAAAAGGATCCAGAGCAGAAGTGTACCTGATAAGCACTATCAAAGAATGGCATCAATCCTTTGGAACGCATCAACTTCCTGATTTGCTCCCATTGTTCAAGGGTTGGATCAACACCAGTTGGGTTATGAGCACAGGCATGGAGAAGCACTATAGAACCCTGTGGGGCAGCACCAAGGTCTTCTAATAAACCTGTGAAAGAAGAAAGGGTTACGGTTGAACAGTTGTAAAAGCTAATCAACAACTTTGATAAAATGATGAGATACAATATCAAAGCATAAAACTCAAGCATCTGCATTCTGACCTTGAAAGTTCAACCCACGTGTTGATGGATCGTAGTATCGGTAAGTTTTCACTGACAAACCAGCCAGTGTGAAAATTTTCGGATGGTTTCCCCATGTTGGCTGAGGAATATAAATAGTTTTCTGGAAAAAGACAAAGGAAGACCTCAAATTTACATGAATGTTCATTAGGTTGAAGAAATTCAATCAGACATAAAAAAAAAGACTTGAGCATATCTACCTGATGATAATGCCTAGCCAAAAACTCCCCACCAACTCTCAGGGAACCAGTACCAGACAAACACTCCACAGTTGTAACACGATTCTCCCGAATAGCAGGACTAAGTCATGCGTGAAAGAACACAAATCAGAAAACATTGTCAGGAGTTACAATAAACTGCTGAACACATAAAAAGAATAATCAGAGGACATTTACCTGTCAGCGCCTAGAATGAGCTTAGCGCTCAACTTGTTGAACTCACCCAATCCAACAATGGGAAGATACTCCTTAATCCGTGACCTACAGATTAACCCCACACACAAAAAAAAAAAAAAAAAAAAAAGACTAATCATCATCAAGTAACACTCATAAGGTTGTAATATAACCAAACCTAAATCCAGAGTGAAAGAAAGAGAGGTAAACCTGTCATTGACGAGCTGCTGCTCAGCTTTCCTCACAACATTAAGAACCAAAGGTTTCCCCTCCTATTACACACAACACCATTAACAAACCAAACGTTGCTCCCTTCCAAAAACACATAACACCACTAGAGGAAAAATCAGATACAATTTCACTAATCATTACCTCAGTTCTGTAAGCACCAACTCCCAAATTAAGCTTAATTGGGCTAGGATCTTTGTTATAAGCAACAGTCACCTGTTTACATTGTTCAAAAACAAGCATCAGAGTACATCACAGAGCTAATAATACATAACCTATGCTTACTATATTTTCCAATAATTATCAATCAAAAACGAGTAATTAAGGAAAATTCTATCTGTTCTGCTAATTAACCGATCCAAATCAGAAGAACAAACATCAAATCGCACTAACCAATACCCGATCCATCGGAATTCGGAATCACAACCAGCTAGAAACTTCAAATGCGTACAACACACATTATCCAAAATCGTCTTAATCTATGATTGAAAGCTATACACACACACACAAATACATCAAAGGAGAAGGAGAAGGTACCCCAAGGATAGGATCCTCGGGAGCTTGAACAAGATGAGCGAAAACAGAACCTCCCGTGCCTCCCGACGTAGGCGATGCGAATACGGAGCTCACGCGATCCGCATCTGTCTCGGCAGTTAGATGACGGAGGAGAGCGCCGATCCTGCGATCGCTTGGCGACGACGAAGAAGAAGATGAGAATTGGTTAGTTTTCATNGTACCCCAAGGATAGGATCCTCGGGAGCTTGAACAAGATGAGCGAAAACAGAACCTCCCGTGCCTCCCGACGTAGGCGATGCGAATACGGAGCTCACGCGATCCGCATCTGTCTCGGCAGTTAGATGACGGAGGAGAGCGCCGATCCTGCGATCGCTTGGCGACGACGAAGAAGAAGATGAGAATTGGTTAGTTTTCATTTTTTTTTCTTTAGCTTTTGTGTAATGTATGGATACGAATTTGCTCTCATTCACTCCTTATTAATAATAACAGTTTGGATTTTTTTTACGTAATCCAAAGTTGCTAGATGCCACGTAAGCTTTAGCATAAAGTTGCGTGCCCGCGTTACGTTTGATATTTTTTCTGATAAGGGGGGACCGACCGTTCCTTCGTCATGATCAGGATAATACATTAATAAACTGAAAAGTCTTTGTAAGATTATCCTTAAAATCCGGTAAGAATAATTTATACCACCAAAAATAGGGTTAAAATTCGCATTTTAACTGACAAAAAAAATAATCAAATTTTTAGTAACAAAAACCTTCTCTTTGGAATGCTCAGTGTTTTAGTTTGTCTATAATAGAAGAAATCATAAGAAGAAAACAAATGTCAATACATATATATATATATATATACAACATCAAACTATTTTATTGATACTAAGGTTGGATTCGAATGTTATATGAAACATTAGAGAAACAACACATTTTTAAGAAGATATTGAAATTGAAAAAGTAATAACACGTTGCTATCTAACTCATCCGTGAATAATATATATATATATTACAAAACTTTATTAGAATATTTTGTCATTGAGTATAATTAAGATCTGGTTTACTATATGTTGTTTTCTATTTCGGTGGAATGTTGAAGCTTGCTTTCATTAGAATAGACATGATCGATATTCTATTATAGATGGGTTAAAATAAAAAAGGTGTTACCATCAAGGATTCGTTTAGTTAAGTTGATAGCTCAAATTTAATACTCCATGATTTAATATCTTGATTTTAGATGATTGTGATAAATTTAAATTTGGATTATATATGGAACCGTTTAGCCAATGCCAGAAACAAAAATACAATTAAGGCTACTGCAGTTCAAAAAGCGAAGCTTTTGATCTGAAAATCCTGTAAAATATATACACTGTTTAAAGGTTATCCTTGTTCACATATATTTTTAGTTGATATGGACATTTCTTGTATTGGTTCAGAATTAAAGTCATATTTTCTATTATGCCTGATCGTATAATGCACCGTCTTTCAGTTAGGTGAAAGGACGAAGCCATAAGTAAATCTATGCAGGAGTTAAAGTAAGACGAATTTTTAAAATATCTAATAAATTAGATCGTTTTATCTCATACGACTGAAAATGAAAATAGAAATAAAAACTGAAATGTTACTGGATGTATGTGCATCCACTTATAGCTTTTCTTTGCGTCCATCTCTGGTTAGGTGTTGATGGTCCACGTATTAACTTTTTTAAGTTCGCATACGAGTGTTGATGTTTTTTTGCCATTTTAATGACAACGAAGATCCATTTCGTTGGATTATCGATGGCTTATTGAGATGATCTTTTCAATTTGTTGTTAAACTGGCTTTGGGAATTCATCTGGCCGTTTTCAATATGTTTTATTTATTTATTTCTGAGCTTTTAGCATATTCAGTTTTATAAATATAATCTTGTATAGCTTTCACTACGTACCTCCTTTCGTCTACTACATCCTGTTATAGTCCACATCCCCAGGATCCGCAATGAAGAACAGTTTTCTTAGTTAAGAAAGTCCAGATGAGACACATTCTCTTCTTTCACATAAGTCAGATAGGAGTCGGATGCAGACGTTCCTTAATTTGAACATTGCTACTATTGACCATAACTTGATTTAATAGAGTGGATTGTTGATAAAAATATATCATGTAACTTTGTATTTCATACCGCAACTTAATAAATATGTAGTTCAACTGGCGATTTTAGTTTTAGACTGAGATATTATATGGATATTTAGATTTTAATTATTTTGATCATAACAGGAAGTCATAAATGGTGAAAATGATACCTGGGAACACTTAACTGCTTACACGACAAATGCAAGTGTTGGATGTTTGTGATGTAATATACTAGTATTGCAACGGCTTGTATTATGGCGTGTTTGAGCTGTAACTAGCTTGANTTAGTTTTAGACTGAGATATTATATGGATATTTAGATTTTAATTATTTTGATCATAACAGGAAGTCATAAATGGTGAAAATGATACCTGGGAACACTTAACTGCTTACACGACAAATGCAAGTGTTGGATGTTTGTGATGTAATATACTAGTATTGCAACGGCTTGTATTATGGCGTGTTTGAGCTGTAACTAGCTTGAACTCTAAGAGCATCATTATCTTAGTAACCCAATTTTGGATTGCTTAATTTTTTTTTTTTTTTTTCGAAAAAAAAAATAAAAGAACCAATTACGGACCGCCACATATCGATGAGTAGCGAACAGTACAAACAACACCTAAATCAATTGTTTATTTTAATAAAATAAGAGATGGTTGCTTGGTTTTTGGTGGAGTCCACACACACAAAAAGTGGCTAAACAACCCACCAAAAACATGGAATAATAATGCTCTAAATAACCTCCTTCCTCTTATTACACATAATTCGAATTTCTATAACTGAGTTGTAACTAACAATTATTTAATCTGATTTTCTTACCAAAATAATAATTAAACTATTTAATCTGATTTTACCTCCAGTTTTTTTTTCAAAGTTCCTATAGCTTATATGTTATAGTCATCAAGTAATAATTAAGAAAGTGAATCTTAAGAAATGAGAGCAATGAGTTTGCATGATAGTTGTTTTGGCGATTTATATTTTTGGCCGATCCAAATCACAATCCAACTAAATTCCTACACAGCAAGTAGAAATTCTGTAATACAAACTAATTCTTTTTTTTTTTTTTTTTTGGGGTCAAATAATACAAACTAATCTTAATAACAGTTTATCTCCAACAAGACTAACAATGGGTTTAGAAATCGGTAATAAAAATTACCTTTTCTAACATGTTACTATGTAAGTAAATAAATATCTTACTTGGTCAGTATCGTTTTAGCTTTATCAAGTGTTGTGTGTGTGTGTTTCTTCTTCCAGCAACAGTGATGCGCTGGATCGTGTGGCTCACATGAAATACCTTTTGTGTTTAACGCAGTTCCTAGGTATAAAAAACAAGGGATTCACATAGGCTAGGAATATTCTGAAAACATTATTTTATATTGACAACGTTCTTTCTAAATTATCACAAACAATTTGTGAATCATTTAATTTTGAAAAGAGTTGTTGGACTTCTTACTATATGAAAAATGCTTTATGAATTTTTCCTAAATAGTTTTTCTTGATAAATAGTACTCTTTAATTATTTAATAAGAGATGTAGTAAACTAAATAGTCAAATTTATGTTTTCATATAGTGAAACATACATTTATGAATAGAATATCCAAACTGAAACTAAATAATAACTATCATGAATAATAATCAATTTAGCTAAGATATTGTTAAATAGCATATCAAATACGATTAGCCAAATTGAGTATCATTATCAAATACTTCCTTTGTTTCATTTTGGTTAAATTTTAGCATTTTGCATACAGATTAAAAAAGCATTTATTTTTACATATTTTCAAAACAAAAATACAATTACCTATACATTTAACCACATTTAACTCCCAAAATAGAAAGTATATAAAGTTAATAAATTCTGCATCAAAATTATAAAATAACATTTATGTTGAGACGAAAAAAATTCTTTACAATGATATATAAACTGAAACGAAAAGAGTATAACTAGCCAACGTGAGTATTATACATAATAGTTTATAAAATATTATTAGAATAGCATATCAAATGATCTAATTTTTAATTAATATTAGAGGCAGTTTTGTTCTGTAGACTGTAAGTTACATATTACAAATGATACAGCCTGTACATTTTCTATTCAATGAGATGTGTTACATCAAAAGATCTTAATTTCTAGTTTAAAAAAAAAACAGAGTTATATAAATTAATAGAAAATAATATTTTTTATGTTTCATTATAAGTGTCATTTTAGAGTTGTACATGTATTAAAGAAACAATTAATTTATATATTTTTATATAAAAATACAATTACCTATACACCTAATTATATTTTAACCAATAAAAATAAATTACATAATAAAATTAATAAATTTTGCATTGAAAATTGAAAACAACATTTATTTTGTAACGAAAAGATGTTCTATAACACATTTAATATAAAACGAAAGGAGAAATAAAAAAATCTAGCATCACACAAGCTAGGAATATCATCAAACGTAATCCTATAAAACAACTTAAATAATGCAATCAACATTAATATTCATAAAACAAATAAATTACCGACTACATAAATTTGTAACATTTTCAGTAACATAGTTATCCAGCATCGAAAAACATAATGGATCAGTGATTGATTTGTCTATACCTGCAAAGTGCACAAAAAGACCAAATCAACACAATTTTGTATATAGTTTGGTCAAAGCTTGGAATTGGGAAATCCTGTTTTTTTTTTCTTTTAATTCGCCTATTTTTCTTTGTAGGGGTATATATTTTAATTAATTCAAACATAAAAGAAAAGTTTAGGTCAGCGGGACATTTTAATTGCAGTACATTGACTTTTGCAAACAGTAACGCGTCTAACATATATACACTTAAAATTTTAGAAATATTTTTTTTCTACCATATAAACTATATGTTCACTCATATAAAATAGAAACATTTTTTTCTTGTAAATAAATTCTAGATTAACTCATACCCTTCCACTTTAATATGATGTTTTAAAGGTTGATGAAGTTTCAATTAAGATGTTTTCAAATTTTAAAATTAACTTTAGTTTTAATTATTAATAACTTTTCAGTCATTTGTATTTTACATTCTTTTTATAATTGATTGAATCTTTTAATATATAATTTCAATTGTTTTTTNCTTGTAAATAAATTCTAGATTAACTCATACCCTTCCACTTTAATATGATGTTTTAAAGGTTGATGAAGTTTCAATTAAGATGTTTTCAAATTTTAAAATTAACTTTAGTTTTAATTATTAATAACTTTTCAGTCATTTGTATTTTACATTCTTTTTATAATTGATTGAATCTTTTAATATATAATTTCAATTGTTTTTTTAGAGAGCTTTTTTTTTTTTACTTTTTTGTATTTTTAGACGTAATGTCTAATATTATAAAACAAACAAAGTACATTATAGCCTATTTTTCATAAGGTAAATTTTCATAACATTTATATTGTAATCCGCCGTTGTTTGTATGACTTGTAAGTTGTATAAATAACCAGATTATCATAATTTTTTCTTTTTGTTATTCAGTTGCCAGTTGGCATTTTCTTTTTAAATGGAGAAAAATGAAGAAAAATTAAACACAAGTTATAGTGTAGAAATATTTATACGTAAAACCTATATAAAAAATAAAATAAATTAATCAATGTCGTCGAAAGAAAATTAATTGTACACTTACTTAGGTGCCACTAAAGTTGCAGTAAGAAAATATATACATAAATAAAAACTGTAGTAGTGATCTAACATATATATATATATATAAATATCAGTTCTTTTCTCGTAATTGCATATTACTGTAGTAATATATATCACACAGACACACATAAACAGACGAACGTGTATTCCCATGTTTTGGTGGAAAATTGGGGTAAACTGATATCATTGTGGCTTGAGGGTTTACGTTGCCACCATAATTAATTAAGACCTAGTAATATAATCATTAGTTAGAAAATGGGATATACGTACGTAACAAACATACCCACATATCACATATGCATGCATTATCATTATGCGTTAAATAGAAATATAATGATTAGCGAAAGAAAAGCTGCTGGGTGACATTGTATTGTAGTTCATGAAATTTAAAACTCGAACTTCGGAAATCACACACTAACATCGTCCGATTTGGTTCCACAAACAACATTCGCTCGCTCCTCGATCAGTTTTAATTTATAGTTCCCACAACATATTTACAACACTTCAAAGCGTCCTCTTTTCTCGAAATATTACTTGTTTCTTACATTTTAAATGAAAGTATTACATCTGTCCGAATCCATCAGGAATAGTTTTCTTGGTTAAGTGAAATACTATTGAGGTTCTATTATTTGTTTGCTTTTGTATTTATGTTTACGTGTTAGTGTGTTTGTTCTTTATATGAAACTACAATCTTTAATACTTAATTAAAACATATATTGTAATTCTTGAACAAAAGGAAGGATCCAAAACTATATGAAATAGAGGCTGGCCGTAATTTTGATGAGATTATATGGATCCAAAACAATATATATGGTGTGAATTTTATTGTTTTGCGTACAAATATTAGGATAAAATATATGGACTGTCCGGAGACCCAAACAGATCTATGATAAGTGATTTCATTGTCGCCGAGGAGCTAACACATCTCAACATAGTGAACCGTACGCAAGTGTTTATCTGCGTGCATAAAACTACTAGTTAGCTCGAATGCTTATAAGGAATTTTAATGGCCCACAGAGAATGCGTGTATAATTAAACACGAACAGCCAATATCTGAATAGTCTTATATGGCCCACGATGCAAATCAACAGTCAATATTACCACAATTTACTTGATTAACGAGCTTTTAAAATAAATCTGCTCCATGGTATCTGACTACCTGGTGTTCACCGTATGCTGAAGAGCTCTTATCACCTACCATTCTTTTATAAATAAGAGATTTCGGATCTTCTCAATATATAATTGCTTTAGATTTAGTATAAATAATTGACAATACATGTGAATACATCATCATAATATATATGATAAACCTAATTTTTTGGGTTAATCAGTAATCTTCACATAATGCTTATACTATTTTTTTACTAAACTGACTTTTGACGAAGTGTCTTTAGATTAGCTACGATCGTTGTCAATAGATGTATATCATGTATTACTATTCAATGCTTCTAACAAAGAACTTATAATATATATGATACATATATGTATATACTGGCTTACAAGGCCAAGAGATTGTGTTCCCAACTAGAGTGTGAGTTAAAAGTTAAGTGTTTTGTAAATGAAGATGAAACAAACTCGAAGTTTTTTTTTTTTTTTAACTTGAAGGATTTGTAAGATATATATAGGTGATGCACAGATCCATGAAACTGAGTATGTAAAGGCATATATTATATGTATGAAATAGATATGATGATGTTGGGGTGTGTGTGAGAAGTGAAAATCCAAGAGTTAAAAAGGGGAGAGAGAGAAGGTTGATGTGGTTGTCGAGATGCTAACAGAGAGGCACATGCAAAGCTTAAATGATGGTATCGCTGGTGGCCAAAGCATCTCCTTAAAGCTGTCCTTTTTCATCTAAGTTCTCTTTTATTTTATTTTTCTTTTCTCTTTCTCTATACATATATGTAAGTTTAAGTGCTTGTGTTTATAGCTTTTTCTACATATACAAACTTGCTAATGTGCAGTTGTGCACGTATGCAAACCTAAAAAGTGTATCAATTAATTATATACTTTTTTAACACCAATTAATTATATACTAAATCTCCTTTCTCTAGTTACAAACTAAGTCTGATGATAATATTTCAAAAGTGTATGAATCTTGATTTATACGGCCTAGATAAAATATTTGGTTTGTTGAAGAGAGGATCCTCGCTTTATTATCCCCCCCACCCCAAAGGATAATCTCGAATATGTGCTCTTTTTCCATAGAGTTACATTAATTTTAAAAAGCTTTTTTAACACTGAGTAAACTTTATTAACCTTAGAGGGGGTACTATATATGTAATCTGCAGTTTTGTAATTAAAAAAAATGTTGCATCTTAATTTTCAAAATGGATCCCTGAGACGTTTTGACATATATATCACAATTTGTCAAACCATAATGAACTGCGTCAAACAATAAAAATTGATCTAATTATGTTGGCAAAAGTAGTCAGTGGAGAGAAAAAGAAGATTAATATTTTTCCCCAAAATAAACTTAAGTAACAAACCTAAATTTCTACGGAAAGAATAATATTTTAAACTTTAAAGCCGACAAAAACTAGGAAAGAAATAAGAATCCGATTTACCGAAAAAATAATATAAAAATACAGTATCACAAGGAGAGAGAAATGTGCTATAAAGGATAAAGCCCCACTAAAGTCTGAAGCTATCACGCATCTTAATGTATAATATATTATTTTCGAAGAGGCAATACATATATTTACCTGATACAGTAGTTTCTTTCACCAAGTTTAGTATTTAGTGTTTTTTTGCTAATTAGTTTAGTATTTAGTGTTATTATACGATTGTAAATTTATTAACACAGCTTGATGATACTCACGAGTCACTTGTAAATATATGCGTGTGTGCTAATAATACGTGCAAATGTAATTAAAAAGATCGTATTAGCTGTCTAACAGTTAAATCCAAATTTATATTATACCTACGGATTTTGATAAACAAAACAGAGTCAACGACTCAACATCCAACTAATTGATGTATGTATCGAATACGAAAAGGTCTAAAGAAAAACAAAGTTGGATTTTTTTTATGTTTTGTATAAACCTCGCTTACATCATAGGGCATCACATTAGGTTGGTGCACCATGTGATGATTCTACCACCGAAAATATAGAAATCAATTAAAATACATTAATGTACTTACAAATTCATATACAGTAATGAAAGATTAATACATATTTATATACAAAAACCTGGTTTATGTGAACCAAATAGTCTGATTTTTACTGTGGTAAATTTTTGAAATGGGGAAAAAGGATGTTAGGGTTAATAATCTTATCATTTATTGAGGAAATGGGCTCATCTAGGGTAACATCACCTACCCATACAATATTATCATGCTTTTAGGGCTTTTATTTTTTTCCCTCCTGTCACACATTCTCTCCACTCTCACTCCTTTCACGTGCCCTCACGCTCCAATCTCTCCCGTTCTCCGTGCCGACGCTCCCTCTCCGATCCTCGCCACGGACGAAACGTGGCCACACGCGAAAAGGAAGTCTCGTGACAACCACGCGCCTAGGGTTTTCTTTGTTTTTCGGACACAGCAAATGGGTTGTGATAAGAACCGCAGATTACGGCCACGTGGAGGTCTATCGTTGGTACCTTGTGCCCCATCCTATCACACTGAAACGTCAATACATAATTTTTCAACGTAACAAAAAAAAGATGGGTTTCCTTATAAAAACAAAACACTGAAATCTTGTGAAAATAAATTATTTTATCTTGTTGTTTAATTTTCGGATACCTATTACCCTAATGAAAGCTATTTACATTAATGCTAAGATATTTTCACAAAAAATAATAAATATTGCATAAATAGAAATATATCTTTTTAACTTTTGACCTATACAGATACATATACGTGTACACAATATACAGAAAGGTACTCGTGTAAATAGAAATAGGCAGACCAGATGGTGACATGGCAGTGTCATGTTCCACAGATGAGTTGTTTTTATTTTTAAAATATAAATTTATTTTTATAGCAATAAAGTATTACTTTTAATTAAATAAAACACTCATTTCGACGCAATAAAACCCTCATTTCAAGGATAAGAAACCTTCCGTTTCTCTCTCTCTTCTTTTCCCAACAGTCTCTCTCTATAAACCAAAGAAAATAAAAATCCCCCTTTCTCTCTCTCTCAGGAAACGTCGTCTTAGGGTTTCAAGAAAATTCGCAGTCAAATTCTACTCATCTCCCGCAGAATCAATCCTCCAAACTTATTTAATCTTCTTATCTCGAAGCTTCTCAATCTCCCGATACGAGTTTCTTCCCTTGCCGCTTCAGATCGAGCTCGAATCTCGCTTCCTGATTCTCTGGTTCGGATTTTCTTCAGGTGCGTGTTTCTGACATGAATCTCCGATCTGTTTGAGTTTTAGGGTTAGGACATGGCTAGATCTTGTCGGGAGAGATTTAAGCTTGACTTGTAGGTGACTTCGTGTTTTCTTTGTCCGAAGGCGCTTCACTGTTCATTTATACCGTCTCTTCGATGTTCTTACTTTTTTTTTTCTTTGGTTTTTTGTTTCTTCACGGACTATTCACGTGCGGGTAGATCTGACCCGTATTAATTGGTGGGGCTTGGTTTATCTTTGTTAATCGCATACGGTTACTTTAAAGTGTATTGTTATCGGTTAATTGGCTTTTTAGATGATTTTAATTTAAAACCCTAATTTACATTAATAATTTTAATTTTTTGGAATTTTCGTAAATCGGAGATTATATTGTAACGTATCCGTTCGGAATCCTTTTTTTTGGTCATGGAGACAAAGGTTACAGCTTTGCCTGTTCTCGTGTCTGAAAACCCTAGTTTTTAGGTCGGTCTTATAAATATAGGTTAATGTTGAATTTAAAATGTTAAATGTCGATAATTCAATTTATGTAGTGAGGCATTTCGTTCTTGATTTTATGTAGAACTTAGAGTGTACAGTTTTAAATTTTGATGGAACTTTATATAGCTAGAGTTAATTGGATGGTTGTTATGAATGTTATTTTATGTGGATATTCATGGAATATGCTTGGAACATCATGATTATATGAAAAAAATTAATTAATTGATAGTTATATTTAGTGTTATATATATATATGGAGCGTTAAGGTTTTGAAGCTTTCTCTTTGCATGAAACAACAATTTGATCATCAAGTACAATAATACATTGTGATTTGTTACTTAAAACTTTCTATTTGCTGATGCTTATTAATATTAACTTGTGTAACAGCTCTAGGTGCATAGAGAGTAAGTTAATGATGGAAGTTAATCATCACTAAGACCATATAATCTCCTTCAAGCAAATCAATGGATTCATCCATTAAGATCAACTCGATATCCATAGATCTCGCAGGCGCTACCAACGAGATTAATATGGTAAAATGTGATCATTTCTCCATACGGTGAGTCTACTATTATATATCGACGTTATGTTATCAACCTTCTTTACTTCTCTTACATATTTTCCAATTACTTTGATCAATAATATGTATATGATGTGATCACTTCTAAATGCACATATATTATTAGGAAGGTACAAGATGAACATAATCAAGTTTTTCTTCTTATAATTTAATGCAGTGGATACGCAGCTGAAACGCGTGAGAGAGACCATAGAAGATGTTGGCCGTTCTCGGAGGGGAACCATGAAAGCTATCCCCTTCCTTCTTTATCAGTTCCAAAGTTTAGATGGTGGCGTTGTCTGAGCTGCATCAAAGATATCAATGCTGATGTAACAAAAGGTATATAGTTAAAACTCACTTCCAGTATCTGTTTTGTGTTCTATACTAGTTAGAGTGAAATGCTGCTTGAACTTATGCATGTAAATGGTTGGTTTACAATTTAGGACATGCAAACTTAACAAGTATAAGTGGGGAAAAGCTAGATGGAATCTCTTCGGTTATCATCCCTAGTATAACCAATTTGAATACGCTAACTATCACTAATCAGGAGGAAGAAAGGGAAAATGATAGTGCAGGTAATTAATTAAGCATCTGCTTTTTTTTTAATTAGTTTCATAACTCAAAACAACAACCGTAATCATTTTTATTTTTTTTCAGGTAATGCTGTTGTGGAGAATGAGGATGTAAACTGTGAAAGATCTCAGAAGGATGATCAGACAGGTAATATATAGTTTTTTTCTTAATTTGGTCTAGCAAATTAATAATAAAATGCTGACTTTGTTAAGCTCAAACAGTTGCAGCTACTACGTTAGTCAAGAAAGTCCATCCTCCATCTATGGATGATGCTTCTACAGTTAGGAGAAAGATGAGAAAGCTAACGAGTGGACAACAAGTAGGCAACAAGAGATCTAAAGTAAGCAAATCATCAACGGGTACAAGCAGCTGGAAAGAGAAGCAACAAAACGTGACAACTTTTGCGTCAACAGAGATAGCTGGTGTGGTTGATGATACACCACCAAAGGCAATCAAGAATCATAAAGACGACAAAGTGTCATCAGAGAGTTTGAATCTTGGGTTTCAGCGTAGGAAAACTCGCAAGGTTCGTCTACTCAGCGAGCTTATTGTTGACCCCGAGACCAAAGCTAGTGGTGGTAGTAACAACAATGTCAGACAAGAAGAGTCTTCTTCTTCCAAGGGTAGAGGTAGAAAAAGAAAAGTACCACCTGAAAACAACTATGTAAGCCGGAAACTAAGCACAGCCGGTGCAACTTCTGATCAAGGTGATAGTGATTCAACAGATAGTGGGTTTGACATTAGGGGTAAGAAGAAGAACAGAAGATTCCAAGTTGTTGACGAGTTTGTACCATCTCAAGAGGGAAGCCATGAGAATCATGCAGGTCCTAGTAAGAATGCTTTATCAACTCATGTTCCTCGGAGAACAGAGAATAAGTTCAAGAAGAAGAAAACGAAGCCTGTAATAATGGATAAAGAGAAGAGTAGCCTGATTAGTTTTAGTTCCGGTCCTTCCATAAACGCAAGCTCCAAATCTACTCAAGATCCATTGAATGCGAAAAGGGTGGGCAGTTCACTTGATGAACGTTTGGCTGCAGAAGGGTATTTTAGGAAACCTATCCCTCCTCAGGTTAATGATAGGCCAGTCACTTCTTTGCATGTGCCAGAGAATGTACATGTGAGACCAAGAGGTGCAGAAGCAAACTGTCTTCAAGAGTGTGGTTCCTCTTCTAAGTCCAACACAGGTGGATGGTTGAGAACTGTAGTGGATGCTGTTGACTTCAGCCTTAACAACAACAACAACAATACAGACAAAGGCCTTGCAGATCTATCTTCTGTGCTGCAAAAGGTAAAAGGCTTGGTTCTTACCTAGAAATAGGCTCCCAAATTTGTTAAAACCTTTACTAAAACGCCTGAAGCCCCCAAAATCTCAGGACCGGCCCTGCTTACATGGCCTTGCTTGCATGATAGCTAAAGCTCTATATTTTTGTGTATTCCAAGCTAGTGTGATTTAGTTATTAGACCACAGTATAATAACTTGATCACTTTACTTGGCAGGATGATGCTTCTGGTTCAGACAGAAAAGGGAAGAGAGTAATGGTCCAAGAACATCAAGGAGCACAAAGCCATGATAGAAAGGAGAACACACCTGAAGAGCAAAACGATGATATCACCTTGGAGATAGCCGAGCTCATGGCTAAAAACCAATACGAGAGGTGTCTCCCAGACAAAGAAGAAGACGTCAGCAACAAGCAGCCACCACAAGAAGAGACAGCACACAGATCCAAGAACGCTCTACTGATTGATCTTAATGAAACCTATGATAATCATGAGACCTCACTGGAGGATAACAACAACAACAACAACACATCAAAACCGCAGCAGAAACCTCTAGACTTCTTCCCATTAAGACAGCCTTATGTCACACCTTCTTCTCCGTTTGGTATCTTTCCTCCTACTCAAGAGAACCGATCTAACTCCATCCGGTTTTCTTCTAGTCACAATTGGCTTGGGAATGTGCCAGCTATGGCTAACCAGCACCCATCTTCTTCTTCCTCATATAGAGTATTACGTGGGTGTAACACATGCTACCAGAGTGTTCCGCATCAGTACAGAGAACCACCATCTTCTCATGTTTCTCATCCAAGCTGGCCACCACCTTCCATGGTGAGACCACATTGTCATCCTCCTACACCAGTTTCTTTCAACATGGATCATCAGTCAACAAGGCTTGGCTCCAGCAATAACAACAATACGTGGAACCTCAACTTTGTTGCTGCTCCCAACGGGAAGCAAAGATGTGATGGTACTAGATCAGTGGACGCATATTCTAACGAGAGCTCTATACCGGCATTGAATCTGCTCAGCCTTATGGATCCTAGGCTGAGATCAAACGCTCCAGCTGAGCACCAAGGGAACACTAACTTCACTAGAAGACATTTTCCACCGTCTAAGGAACGTGTAGGGATTGAAACAGGGAACTCTAGTAAGACATCAGCTTACACAACTAAGCAGTCTCCTTTCAATTTTTACAGCAATGGATTCGCTCCTGAGGCTTCTCGCAAGAGTTTCCCTATCGGTCCACCACTTGGTACGTCTTCCTTTTCGTTTCAAAACGCACAAACTCCATGGGGTAGCCATCATCATCAACATCATCATCAGCAAGAGAAGATAAACAAGGTGTTTCCTAGCAGCAATGATCAAGGGAGATTCCAGCTTCTCAGGGGATCTAACTCCATGAAGCTCCCTTTGAAAACTCACGTGACAGAGAAAGAAATGAACCAAAAGAGAAAAGCAGAGGGCTCGAGTAATGTTTCTGCGTTACCTCAGAAGAACAGTTCAGGGTCTTTTGTGTGCAGCGTGAATAAAAACCCTGCTGATTTCACCATCCCTGAACCTGGGAATGTTTACATGATAACGAGTGAGAATCTTAAGGTGAGAAAACGTGCACCCTACAAGACAAAAGCAAGTTTGTGCAAGGAGGATGCAATGAAGCAGACTAAGAAAACAGTTGGTCCAGTTACGGAAAATGCCTAGAGATTCATACAAACGTGGAAGAGATTTCTTCAGGTATAAGTTGCTACAACTATATATATATTTAGTCCTTTTAGTCAATTTTAAAATTGGTAAAACTAGCTTTAATTTAAAAAAAAAAACATTGATGGAAACTTTATTAGTTAGTTACTAGCTAGAACAGAGTTTATAAACAGTCTTTTACTCATAATCTTGGTCTCCTTCAGTTCTAACAAAACAGGTGTTTTCATTTGTGCAACAGATACTGAGGAAGAGGGAAGCAAAAGAGACACAAGTTCTGTTTAAATCAATAATAAGTCAGAAAAGAAACAGTAAAGCGAATCTTCTGAGTTCCTCTTGTTCTTGAATACACATCTCTTTTTTTTCTTGTGCTTGGTAACATTCAGCGTGTGTATATTCCTTCAAATGACTGTACTACCCCTACTAGGCGTTGTTGTCGTGTGTGTGTTTTTTTAATCTTTGGGAGGATATTTTTGTACGCTCTTTTATTTATACAGTCGTATTTATACCAGTTGCAGTGTTCTTTTTCGGTCTAAATGTTACCGTTAGAACCGGTATGAATTGTCTTTTTTACTGTGTCAGCTTTGTCAACGTCACAGGAAAACCTAAAAATAACTTTTTAAAAGTTTTTCACTTATCTTTTTTTTTTGTCAGCAGTTTTTCACTTATCTAGAAACTCAAAAACATAACCAACCTAATTTTAAATCTCCATCTTAAGTTTTGTTTGCAAAGTAAATGTGATTAACTAACTACAGGTAGGTGGTGGTCTAGAAAGTCACTAGTATAAGTTATTCGGAAGGATTAATTCACACCTTAATTATCGTATTATCGACAGTTGGTTATGGATATGAGGTAGATTATAAACTAAAATTTGGAGCTTCTAAAGTTTACTAAGGACAGTCTTCAATTAAAATGCCAAGCTTGGTTGAATAATATGCGAACTCCAAAAATATGACAAATTTATAAACCCTAAAATTACAAAAAAATGGTAAAATGTATGAAATATTTATGGTTACTCGGAGAAGTTTTGATTTTATACATTGCAAATGAATTAGATTTAGAGGTCTTAGATTTATTGGTTTTATTTGGATGAGGATGGAAGGTGGGAGTGATAAGAAATATGATACGGTTTAAAGAGAGAGCGAGAATTAAGAAGGTATAGAAGTTTTCACCAAACGTAACATTTATTTTTTGATAAACCATTTGATCAGTTGATCCGGTCAAGAAAGGAAAGGTGCAGAGAAAAATTATAAATTTAAGCAGTGGATATATCCACTGTGGTTTGTGTCAAAACGCATTTCATGAATCTCAAAGCTAATCTCTGAGCGATAGTAATAAGAAAACTGAGATATCCTAAGAGGCTGATTAAGAACTAGAAACTTCCTATAATCTAAAGATCTGGGTCAAGAATTATAAACTATGAAAAAAATATTGTAGGTTGAAATGTCAAACTATAGAACTAATGGATGTTGCGGTGTGTAAGACCACCTGCAACAAGGAGTCCTTAGGGAGAATCCTTAGGAAAATATTAATTTTATAATCAATGGGTCCCATGAACAGTTAAGGATTTTAAGGATAAAATCCTTATGTAAGGATTGATACGTACACTATTCACGGGCTCCATTGCCCACGTGTCAGTCCGCGATTGGTCAGTTTTTTTATTTTTAAAGAAAAAATCTGAAATATCCTTATATAATCTGAAATGTCTCTTTTTCTTTTTTTATAAGGATTCCTTCTAAGGATCTCTTGTTGCGGATGCTCTAACATATATATGGAAGAAACAATGAATGGGTCTACATAGTGAAAAAGTGGAAGCTGACAAAAAGTACAAGGAAAGCATATAGTGTTTCTTCTTTCTTCTCTTCTTTTTCTTGTAATTGAGAAAGAAGTGTTGGGTTTAAAGAGTATGAATCATTAGTTAACGCTCGAATATATAAGATTGATGCTAGTTCATCACATAACTGTAAATTATTGACACTATAGTAACGTGATTAACATCGATAAATGTCGGATTAAAATACTAGAGTATGATGTAATTTCAAGACTAATAAAATTAAGAATTTGGCGAGGGTTATGGACTTAAAAGTACTTAACGTTGGTGATTGCTTGTTCAGAAACTGTTAAATATATAGTACTATTAATTCAACATAGCTTAGTTAGTTAGGACTCCAGAGTATTGGTACCATCATTAACTCAATTGTAAAAGCCAAACAAACCCTCTTTAAGTCATTTCCTCCCTTGGCCAACTTGTATTTATAACTAAAGAGATGTTTTTGCTGGAATGAACCCTCATGCCATTCCGGTTCAGCTCTTGTAGGACCGACTTTTGAGTGTTGATAAGTGTAAGAGCTACTTGGCCTGATCCATACGTTGCATTTAGTAGTTAATTTGCCGACTGATCTGCAAACCTAAAAGGCTTGAAAGGAATGAAACATATTTAAACCCTAGAACACAAAATCAAATTAAAGTCTAGTGAAAAAAACATAAAATCAAATTAGTTTTGTCGATTTAGGAACTTTCGATAAAAATAATAATTACAGCTCATACTTAGTTTTGTCTTTTTGGTCAAAGAAAATCATCATCATCACTGTAAAGTTCTTTTAGAAAAAAAATGCTTGAGTCTTATTCATTGGCTATTATATGTTTTGATGTTTTAGACTTTGACGCTTCACATATGAGTGAAAAATAAGTATGTTTTCAATATGTGATGATTTTAATTTCTTCTTATCTCAAATTAGTGGTAGTCTCGTTACCCGCCGAACAATAATGTTACCTTGATTATTAACTTATTTGCTTGAGTGGCTCTTTGCTGAACGACTTTGGATTCTGGAGTGACCATGTATTTCTATAAAAAGAATATTCTTACTAATGTTAAAAAAAAAACAATATTTGTAGCTTTAAAGACTATATTGTGTTAAGACAAATGTCATCAGGTCAATGATATATGGTCAACTGCACCACTTCATTAACTGGTATAACTAACGGAACCCAGATTATGCTTTATATAGACTAGCTAGTCTGTACATAGTTGTAGCAAGGGTAAAATTGTTATGTCCAAAAAATTTAAGTGTAATACCTTAGTATATATATAAGACTTCTGATCTCCAGTTAAATGTTTTGGTTTGGGAATGTTTTTCAAACTCTCTTCTACAAAGATCTCCAAAATCGATACAGTTGTTGAAGATTTATCTTGGCTTTCTTTGTCTTTGACCAGAACCATCTTCTGGTAGGTAAAATATGCAACGGTGCAATCGAAACACAAGGGTCGCCGTTTTGGTTTGGCAGAGTCATGACGCTGGCAGAGTCATGACGCCTCTTCCAATTTTATTTTTCTTCTATAATTTTTCACTTAAAAATATATATTGGATTTGTAACAATACAATGACATACAATAAGGGATATAGTGTGAAAAATGTATAATTGTATATTTAGTCAAACACTTTTACACGTTTTAAAAACTGAATAAACAAAATATGCAGATTTTTTTAGTAAGATTAATACTGTTTTCGTAATCGCTTAAAAATAGGAGTTATATTTAGAACTAGGGACAGCCCGCCCTACGGGCGGGATATACTTCACCTTGTGATCTAGGTTATTAATATTTTTATAGTTTGTATATTAGATTTTCATTTGCAAAAGATGATTATGATAGTGATTTTTGTTTTTCAAAAAATTTTAGGCTATAAGGGATTATATGTCATAAGATTTCTTTTGCTTGTTTGCAATAGTTATTTTTGTTGTCCAAAAAAATAATAGTTGTTTCTATATTAAAGAAATATGGCATTGTTATGTTATGAGGGCTTCAAATAGTCTTCATGTTGTTTCTATATTAAAGAAACATTTAGTTTATTCTCAATTAATAACAACTATTTGGTTTTTGTTATTTTTGTTAGAAATCATACACTTATCTAACTATAATAAAAATTCCTTTTTAATTAGTGTTACTATTTTTTTGTTCTAACTTAATTATAATATAAGTAAATAAATTATTCAGAATTACATTGAAGTTCAATACATAGATCATGAATTCTCTCTCTTATAAATTTCTTTTAATCCATTAAAGTTCAAAACCATTATTGTTCCTGGTGTTCATTAGTCTCATTTTTAAGTTTATTGTTGGGTGATACTTGGTTTTGGTAAAATAAGCTAGATTGTTTTAGAAACAAATATGAGCATCTATGGACCATTTCTTCCTTGGTCTTACTCTTAAACATATGATTTCAGATTAAGGGGAAAGAGATTCATAATGGATTCTATGTTCCATTCAAGATTCAGAGGATCCATTGGTAGATTTTTTTTTAAAGAGATCTGAAGTTACATTCGAACTAAATTAAATATTCTTTGTTTTATAAACAATGAGGATTGTTGTCTTAAAACAACTAACATACTTTAAAAAGAAACTGAAATACGTAGTATTTGGATTTCCATTAGTGAAGCACTAAAACTTTTTCATGGTTTGCATATTTTTAAATATATATTATAGTGTAAACTATTTATTATGAACATTTATGTATATTTTTTATTAGTGAAATATTGTTGTAAAGACTTTTTCATTTTTAATCACTCATCCCAAAAATATTTTCAAAGGCCACTAAAGTCTATGCACCTAAGGGTAAATATATCTTACGGGCAGGTACGCAAATGAATTCTTTTAAAGATATTTTATATACATTTAGAAATATTTAGTTTATTCTAAATTAATAACAATTATTTGATTTTTGTTAGAAATCATACACATTTTAATTAGTGTTACTATTTTTTTGTTCTAACTTAATTATAAAATAAGTAAATATATTATTCAGAATTACATTTGAAGTTCACTACATAGATCATGAATTCTCTCTCTCTTATAAATTTCTTTTAATCCCTTGATAGTTTTATAATTTCTTATACATTTTCTTCTAAATCAAGCTTTGCATAATGGAAAGGAGAATCGGTGTAAAATTTATTTTCTAAATTAGCTAATCTGACGTTCCAAAAAAAAAATAGCTAATCTGTACAATAGTTTAATATTGATCTTTACTACTTAAAAATAACCATATTTATTTTAAGAAATTATCAAATAAAATAAATGAACAGATTAGGATATTTTTTTAAAAAAAAAATATTACTATTAGCTTCTAAAGTGTAGCTTGTGATTTTCTTTATTTCTATAACCTAACAGCATCAGTGCTAAAGATCAACATAAACTACAGAAAAGTTGCGATCATTTCAATGGAACAACCCAGAATCTTGTGAGGTTTATTATTAAAAACAATTAACAAAAGACCCTTTGCTCTTTATCTCTGCTCTAATCCATGATTATTCTCTGGTAGCATCCTCTCTCCACTTTATAAAGGTCTGCAGCCATAAGCCAAAGGTGACATACGAATAGCACAAAGTAAAGTTTCATAGTTGGAAAAAAACTGAAAAACATGAACAATAACAAATATGTTATGAGGGTACTGAAAATGCAAAATGTACATCTACTACTGAAGCTTGAGTTCCATGATGTTTTGGTCTTGGGAGATATGTCGAGTAAACCTTGAGCACCCTCTCTACAACCCCCAGCTGTGCATTACCTTCAGCAGAAGCCTCCTCCATCTTTGATGGGTCAGTGAGTTTCTTGGTCATACGAAACCCATCCAAGGTCTTTTACTTTGTGTACTCCCTGATGTTGTTGTCAGGGTATTGACACCCCGCTTGAAGCAAGGCAGCCTTGGCGTATAAGAAGCAGATCATGTGTTTGGTACAAAGCCTGCTTAGCTGCAATCAAGGATAAAAAAAAAACAGATTAAAGGTAATGCAGGAACAGAGAAGTGTCTAAAGGCCTATTAAAATTTACCATAAACATTAGTCTCCAAATTTGTGTGAACATTAGTCTCAAAATTTTTTTTAAAAATATTTGAATATATACCAGTGGGTATGCTTACACAGCCAGATTGATATATAATTTTCATCAGAAGAGTGGTTCAAAGGCAGAGAATAAGAGCAAAACCTAACATGATCCAAGGCGTCAGCTAATTAGTGAATACTCTTTACAAAGAAGAACAGCAACTAATAAGTGGATCTTGTTCTTCTACTTGCTCAGGGTTTTGTCTTTTCTGATCACATAGAACAACAAAAGAGAAGCATTTTTAATTCCTTATATTACATATCCAAGTGTATATGAACATAGAGAAAGAGAAAGACCACCTTGTCTCTAAATTTGCGGCATGAAACTGGACTTAGGAGGATTAAGTGCAGATTTGGCAACACCTATAGTGTTGCTGTGGATCTGCATCAACATGGCTCCCTTGGATTTGCTTCTCTACAGACGACATTGGATAGCGCAGATGCAAACCTCCGATGCAGCTTTAGAAGACGCCTGAGACACCATGGTAGAGGCGGACGAAGAGTACTGTGCAGGAACCGGGGTTGGGTTGGCCGGATCCTATCCATTAGCTTCTTACCAAATGAATCCTGTAAAAGAAGGAAAACTAAAAAGACAATTTCAGAGAAGGAGAAGTGAAGATAAAAATTACCAATCTTAATAACTCGCAAAATTTCTCACTTTTGAATTGGGTGAAACAGATTTTATGTTGTTCAACGGCATTTGATTTGCTGGAATCAGGAAGCTTCTGGGTCAGCTCTTGATCCTATCAGCTGAGACGTTCTCACTGCCATAAACAAACCAAGTTCTCATCCCTTTTAGATTCTTCTATAACATCTGTCTCAGTCATGATTTCAGATTCAACGATAAGCAACAGAGCAAAGATATAAAACATTATTTGTGGTAGGGAAAGAGAGAAGGGAATATTACATTATTTGCTTCTGAACAGTTCTTGGTCTTTTCTTTTGTCTTCGAGGAGGTGTTATTTCCCAATGGAGGCTGTGAAATCTTTTTCGACTTCTTCCCTCAACAAAGAACAGTTTATGTGAATCTCCATCACTACCTCCTTCGTTACTACCTCTGTTGCTGCCAATGATCCTCGTGGGCCCATCTCCCAGGTTCGTTAGAAGCAGCTCTTGTCGTCCTCAGATTCCACGGTGGAGTTGCAGAGTTCACCTCCATTTATTAAAGTCGGTACCTTTGGTTTCCAACGGCGTCATCTCCTGGTTTCAATAGGGAGAAGGAGACGAAGAAATAAAGGTGAGGAAAACAGGTAGCTTCACGCACCTGATGAATCTATGCTGACCCCATCGGAGATAAGGCAGATGAAGTTGGAGTCGTTTCGATTTCTCCACGGCGGAGGGAATTTCCATTGGTTGAAGAAACTGATAATTTGGATCTCTCTGTGCCTTGAGAAGAATCTTTATCTCTGGTCCCTTCATCACCATGAAGGAAGAGAGATTAGCACACTAACCTATTAATACAGAAATCGCCGTCGAAACAACGCATCAGAAGCTTTCGTAGTAGGATCACAAATTAATGTGATTGAAGACGAAGTAATCACAACGCCTTCCGTTACAGGAGATGCATCTAGCTGTTCATTCAGGTGAGGGAAGGGAAAGTCAAGCGGCGGTGTCGTAGGAAGAAAGGAGAAGATACGCAAGATATGCGTTTAATAAAACACGGCGTAAGCTGTCCTACGTGGACTGTATCCTACGTGGCCTTTCCAGGCTGGATCCTATGTGGACACTCTCAGAGGGAGGGAGGCTCTATTTTATATAATAGACTAGTGGTTGATCCGCGCTTCGCGCGGAAGTTTGTATATTTTGTTTGATATTTGTATCCTACTTAGAATGGTTTAGTTATATATAATTATTTGTTATTGCATATTTTTATTTTAAATTATTTATTTGCGATTTATATTTCATATTTCTATAATTAAGATATTTTTATTGGACTACATTGTACATTATTTTGATAATGTAGGCTTTGATATGTTTGTTTTATATTTAAGTCATGCACTTTTATTTATATTTATATATTCTTTGCCACTTTGTTTTTTATCGTCTCTTTTGTAGATTGTGCATATATATATATTTCTATCATAACTGAGTGTAGGTTTGATGACATTTTTACATTTTTTATATCTGGTTATATTATGTTTATTATAAATAAATTATTTATTGTGATTTTTCATAATGTGTTTCAGTTTTATGCATCTTGATTTTAATAATCAAAAAGGAATTGTTAGACATTTTTTAAAAAAATTCTTTAACGTATTTTGATGAACCTTTAAAATTATCATCTTTAGATTATCTTAAGATTTATACATATGGATTAGGAGAATATTTTGAAAACTATATATTTATATTATGTTATGTTTTTTGGTTATATTATGTGATATGATTCACTAATTTTATTTCTGTAATTGGTTTTATTGAAATTTTTATTTTACATTTTGTAAATTCATTATATATAATTTTGTTTTTTACATTAAATTTAACTTTATTTAAGTTTATTTTTTTCCAAAAACAGGAAAACTATCAATTAATTTCACGTGTTTTTATTTTCACACGTTTTTATTTTCACATATTTTTATTTTCGTTGGTTTGAGTATGATGAAACTGGAAAAAATATTATTATTAGATGTTTTTCATTTTCTGTAAAGAAAATTTTATTTTTATTTTTTAAATTTATGTATTATTATATTATATTATGTATTTTCAGTAACTTACAATTGTTAGCTAATTTTTCCACCAAGTTAAGTTATATTATGTATTTTCATTAAATGTTTATTGTATTATTAGCGATATTTCATTATTTTCCATTCTCCAGACTGAATTTGTTAAAAAGCTAATATGTATTACTTTTCATGTTTTTGTTGTCGTTATTTAGTTTCTTTAAATTCTATATGAGCCACGATTGAGTTAATTTACACCTTCACCTGAGGGAGGGTGAAATGACACTGTTATATATTTTAGAGTTTTCAGAAAATTAATATATTTGTTTATAAATATTGTTATATATTGATCTTTATTTAACAATATTTTTTGTGCATAAGTTCTTTTATGCCATTTATATAATTATAGTAATTAAAACCAAGTAGCGTTAGGCTGGCCTTTTGGGTTGCCAAGCTTTTTGACTATCAGAAAATTGGGTCCCCTATAGGTGTATTTTTCTGATTGTGAATATCTGATTTCTGTAATTATTATTAACCGTTTCATGTGGGTGTGTGTTGTAATGGGTTAAAATTGTTGTAAATGGTTTGGATTATGGATTTTCATTCTGTATCCTGGTATTTATAAATATATCTTTGATGAGAAAAAAAATCAAGTCAGATCTAACTCAAATAAGGTAAGCAAAAATGAAGTGTTTTTTTTGGTAGCCCATACAAAACAATAGTTTGGCTTAGAGTTGGTAATAGGTTTGTTGGCGCCGATTGATGCAATGAGGAAAACGTAATATGTGAATCCATGTAAAAAATCATATTTGGTAGTTTAAATTTCATTAACAAACATGCACATCATCATTTTTAAACGACAAATATAATTGATTAGAATCTGTTGGGAGTGTCTCCTCTTGATAACTTGTTGCCGACCTTTAATCTCTCCAAACTTTTGGAATTGGTTTCTAATCTTCCATTTTCTTTCTTTTTACTACTTTCTCAGCAACTTCACACGGAGACATTGCTTGAATTGAAGTAGTAATGCTTCTTTCCGGTACATCTTTTTTATCAACTTTCTCATTATTAGTTTTGCCCTTTGTTTTTCCTTTCTCCGTCCATTTTCTCCTATTCATTTTCTCAGCTATCTCAAGCATAGCTTTCGCTTGTACAGTTTCCTTAGCAGTAGATTTTTCCTTTCTTTTCCCTCTTGGCCTTTCCTTCGTGTAGTTTCTTTCTGAAGAAGAATGCGGCTCATATTGGTAGGCGAATAAGAGTAATAGCTGTTTGGGGGTTGTACAAAGTTTATCAGTAGAGAGAGAAGAACTTGAGCTACTAAGTGAGGTATTAAGAGAAGCGAAGTTAGACTGAATGGTTACAGTCCTTGTATTTGTAGTAGCTATAGCTGCCGGTTCATCTTGCTAGAGAAGCCACTTGATGGTTTCACTGTCTGAGTTATGACCGTGTGAGCTGGAAGACATGTGCGACTCACATAACATGGATATGCAGCACCGGCCTGCGACTTTGGTGTGTATGTCCTTCGTTGAAGGTGGTTTCTTAGAGAGAGCATTAGGGTCGGAATTAGATTGGGAAGAAGCAGCAGATGTGGCAGAATATTTCAACATGTTCTCGTTCATAATCATGGCACTGATGGGACATCCATCTCTCAGAAATCTAATGTCCACAAAAGAATGAAAGAGTTAAAAAAAGAAACAAAAATGTGGAGGGTCTATCAAACATTGAAAGAAATAAAAAAAAGTTTTTATTGCTTACAACTATATTTGGATGTGAGTGATTCTTAAGAAGCTTAACTTCTTTTGCCAGCTTCTGAAAATGATGAGCAAAGTAGGAAAGTCATGAATATATCAGCTCATTGTAGAGCAATAAATAACTAAGATAATGTGATGAAAGCGAAGTCAGAAGACAACACAACATGTATGTTTAGCAACTAAAATACAGTCAATAAAACAACAACAATAACGTTAAAGTAAACACAAAAAAATAGAATACGTCAGGAAATAAAAAAATTAAGGTAATGGGATTAAAACGAATGAGCTTGGAGAGTCCATCGATTACCAAAAAAAAACTCATCATAGGAATCTAACTTCAGGGAGAAAGAGAAATTTTTTTTAAAAAAAAATTACAGAGAAAGATTACAGTATTCAAAATCAGAGACAAAGTTTTCAAATTAACCTGTTTGAGAGAGACAAACTCTCCGGAATCGAGATTAATAACAACTCTAACAGGCAAGGGAGGTTAATAGCCTAATATAGGTAGATGAGGAGAACCCTTCTTGAAAGCAGATCGAGTATTAATAGAGAAGTCGTACCTTTTAGCTGGAGCCATTACTCAAAGTCTACACATACAGAAATGATAAACAACAGAGAACTCAATCAGTTAGGAAATAATGACCATGAGCATAGCAAAGAAAAAAAAGCTTGGGTGGTAATCGATAAAGATCATCGTTTGTTTCATATTTGACCAGTGTTTACCTCCCAAGCTCATCATCGTCGTAGAAATAGAATCATATAGAATCGCTCCTATAAACCAAAATTCACACAGAACAAACTATCAAAAAATAAAAAACTGAGATGGAAGAGAAATCCAGATCGAGAAGGATTTTTTTGTTTTGTGCGATGAGAAGGATATAAAGTGTTATGATAGACTTTACAGTTTTGATTGGAGAAAATGAATCGGCTGAAAAAACCGAAGAAAAGAGATTTATGTAAGATGATCTTCTCTGAGATTTATAGCCAGAGCTACTGTCGATTACGCTGGTAGATGATGAGTCTGTTTCAAAAAAAAAATTGTCAAAGTTTAGATGATTGATGGGCCAGTAAGAAAATACGCTCAGCCCACCAACAATTATAAAAATCATTCGAAACAAAAAGAAAGAGGAGAGTTAAAGATTGTTGCTGACATGTCATTTTTTGCCCCCTCCTAAAAGTTGATGTGTACACCCTAAGAAGGGAGAAAACTCAACTTTATTGTATAAGATGTCACTGATTTTAGGATTCTACAAAATTATATATTGATTTAGATTGTGTGCATCAAAAATATCTGTTGAGTAGAACATTGTAATATTTTACAAAATTATTGATTTAGATTGTGGTATACTTTAATTTAAATTACATGATAAACAGTTCTTTGGTAGTGACGTTCTTGATATTTTTATTTTTGATTATAATATTAAATTTATGTTTTCGATTTACAGACTTGGTTTATTATAGATGTTAATACAAAATGAATAAACTTTCGTAGGATATTGACATGCTTAATTTGTGATGAATTCTTGTATGGGTTCATTTATGTTAATTTTATGTTATAGGTTTTACAGATTTAGTTTATAATAGTAGTCAACCGCATTTTGGCTAGATTGAATTTGATACGGCAAACCTACTAAAACTGAATCATAGTTGGTTAAGTAAGACGTGATCGATAATTGGTTGAGTGTGTCAATTGAATTAAGCTGCAATTTTGAATTATTAAATGACATATAAGGCTAAGTGGCGTTAATTATTGAGCAATCAATACTATTAAAACAAATAGATTCTCTTTAAATGAATGATTTATTTTTTCAAATTTACCCTTAATCTTATGAATTAATTTTTTAGTAGTGACAATTTTATTTTTACTTTTTGGGTCTAAAATTATATACTAATAAGTTTCATTAACGAGCTCAATTCACTTTTTAATTATTTCTGAAATTTCTTTAAAAAATAAACACATCAATCTTAATTGGCGTAGTTAAAACTGAGAATTTTGATAGTGAGTCTCGTCCCATTTGACCCGCTACAAAACGGGTCGATTGATTTGAAAAAATTAAGCTGCGGGTGCGAATGCGGATCAGATATATTTTACGCGGAACGGGTACGGATTGTTCTAATTTCAATTGTGGGTATCCGGTAATCTGCAAAAATAGAAAAACAATTTTTTCAAATTTTCTTTTTTTCAAAAATATACTAAATTTCATTAAAATAATTATTCTATTTTAAATATTAAAATTTTAATTAAAATATACTATTTAAAATAAAATAATTATTTTTATTATTTAATAATTATCTGCGGGTTCCATAGATTCCCCATAAAATTAAATGGGACGGATGCATATAAAATATATTTTCTTTGTGGGTCAGGCGGATCAGGCAAGGCAAGTTTGACCTACTTCCCAGCACCAGACATAGTTAATTAATATTATTTTTCTATAGTAAAACTACACAATTACATGCAATACATTTATATAAATATTGATGATAATAATAAATAAAAATCTACATTAATTTTAAAAAGTTATATTTGATAGTAACATTTTATATCATCAGAGTAAAAGATTATCGATACATCTGTAAATAAAACAACAAAAATGGTATTTAGACTTAAAACACGGTCAAAAATCTAGTTACTCTTTATTTTGTTCGCCTCACGACAAGCCTAAAAATTTTACTATTTTTCATTGCTTTTGCTCTCTAACGTTTTTCGTTTAAGGTTAAACCCGTGAAAACTCCTCTCCTTGCTCCTAGAAACCAAAAGATCCTTGAACTTCTCGATCTGAATAACCCTTGACATGTCTATCCTTTTCCCAAGCCTCATTTGAACACTCCCATGTGCGATATGGTATGGAACTCTCGAGAGCCACCGCTTTGTCAAGCTCGAAAGACTCGCCATCGGAGCTCTTGTTAAATCTTCGCCGTCGACATAAGCGAAGCGAAAGAAGAGACGAGAGCCCATTTTCATATTAACATATATTTACAGAAGATTACCAACGAGAAATTATATATTTTCGGAAGATTTGACGTAAAATTGTCACAATAGCTTCTAGCGTACGTACATGTGACGCCAATCAAAGCAAAACCAACCATGGTTTTGTCAGAATTTATTTATATAAGCTTTCATGTGGGTGTGTTCATGTTTTATAAGCTTTATATATAACCTTAAGTATATTGACGAAACTAGAGAAATTTGAGAACATATATATATGAATATTTGCAGCAAATCGATTTTACAATTGAGATTAGATAAGGGTAAAGACACTACTAAGAAGCCATTTGAGTAATGCACTTCAAGAGATAGTTCTCGTCAACAAAGAAGCTGATTTTAGGGAATATGAAGATAAAGAAAATATCTTGTCACGCTTCAGGCTCGGTTTCATTTGCTCCTCGAGGATCCTTATCGACAGCCTTCATCAACCCGAAGTATTTCGCCATCATGCAAATCCCGAATACAATGACGATTGCCACGACCACGACGATGATCAGGACGAGAAGAAGAATCAGAAGATGGTCGAGGAGATCACCCATAGGTTTTGTTGTGTTTACAGGTTGGTAGAGAAAGTTTTTTTTTTTTTTTTGGTAGAGAAAGTTACGATCGAGCATGCTTTTAATTTTTAAGTATGCATGGTATTATATAGTTCTTTTTTTTTTTTGCTAAAAAAAGTTCTTTTTTTTTGTAACACAAGGTATATATAGTTTATATATCTCATTCATGAACTAAGAAAATGGGATCGATGTCTACGAGTTTACCTAACACAGCTTCTTTCGTTTGGACTACCAACTCATAGAATCTCTATTTCAAAAACATAAATTATAAAAACAAAAGTGTGTTGAAGTTATTCGTTTTAGGAAAATTAAGACATTGTGAAGACGTGAGTGCCTTTTGTTGACAAAGGGTGGTTATTAACTAATTTGGCCATCGGCATTATCAAACTTTGCTGTTCAAATTATCTGCTTTGGAAGTTACAGTTCGAGACATGGCTCAACAGTCTGATGCTTTTGGGTCATGTTACCGGTCAGGCCCGGCTCAGATTGTGGTTGGACCTTGTTCCATAAAACGAACTCCATATATAGTTAATAACTAACACAACTAACCAAATTTAATATGTATTTTTACTGAACAAAAGAGTAAGGACAATTGGACACTGAGGTAAGTACCCCAAGGATAGGATCCTCGGGAGCTTGAACAAGATGAGCGAAAACAGAACCTCCCGTGCCTCCCGACGTAGGCGATGCGAATACGGAGCTCACGCGATCCGCATCTGTCTCGGCAGTTAGATGACGGAGGAGAGCGCCGATCCTGCGATCGCTTGGCGACGACGAAGAAGAAGATGAGAATTGGTTAGTTTTCAT